>JANZLX010000008.1:1141750-1156745 GCA_025531955.1 Erythroxylum orinocense | reverse complement strand
TTATTATTATTATTATTATTATTATTATTATTATTATTATAAGTTTTAAACTTATATTATTATTATTATTATAAGTTTTAAACTTATTATTATTATTATTAATTATTGTTATTATTATTTATTATAAACTTTAAACTAATTATTATTATTAATTATTGTTATTATTATTATTATTATTTATAATTATTGTTCTTATTATTTATTATAAATTTTTAACTTATTATTATCATCATCATCATCATCATCATCATCATTACTATTATTTATTATAAATATTAAACTTATTTTTATTATTAATTATTTTTCTTATTATTATAAATTTTAAACTTATTATTATTATTATTATACGAAATTAATTATCTTATTATTATTATTATTATTATTAATTTTATTATATGAAATTAATTATCTTTATTATTTTATTATTACTTATGATAATAATAACAACAAAATGATATGGAAATATGATATGAAAAAATGGTATTATATTATCTTTTATTCCCATTAATACAACAAACCAAACAATATTATTGGTATTAATACAGAAACCCAAGTTACAAATCAAACATCATTTTTTAATTTTTCATATCCATTGTCATTCTCTTCTACTATCATACCCATATCCATACCCAACTTCATGCTCAAACCAAACGCCCCCTAAATATTTTGACTCTCTTTGAATCTCCGCAAAGCCAAGAATTGTGCACTGACAATGTATACTTTTGACTAATAAAATCAAACTTTTGAAATAAAATCTTTCGTCCAATTTTATGATGTCTTATTGTGTCTAGTAAATCTCAACTATTCATTTATGCGAATTCCACGTGAACTCTACATAAATAAACGTAAAACTCGCATAAATAAATGACTAAAATTTATTGGATATAATAAAATACCATAAAAATTGGACAAAAAATCTGAACTGCAAATTTTTTCCCCTTTAAAAATCTTCGTTTTTAGATTAAAGTGGCGGATAGATTCGCATGGCACAGCAAAATCCCCTCAGAACTATTCTTTCAACTACAATACAAAAAGAGAGGAATAGTAAGAACATAAAGTGAATATCCATCCACGGGGCCAGAGGATCTGGCCTCCTACCCTGGCCCCGCTCTGGCCCTGGCCATCAGGGCCATCCACTCATGTGGGGCCAGAGCAGGGCCAGGGAACAGAGGATCCCCTGCCTCCATCCACCCACTTAAAATGATTTGTTATCTCTTAACCACTCGGCGTCAACAAAATAATAGTAAAATCTAACTGTGACCCACTTGAGCAAAACCATGGCTGCTCTCTCCGGTTTCTCCTCCAAAACCATGTGCTGGCTAATCATATCATCTCAGAACAAACAATTTAACTAACAAACAAACAGAACTCATTTAACAAAACACCTTATTGGTAATTTAATGATACTATAATCTCCACAAACAAGCTACAGATCCAGTCCACTGTAGTTATTCGCCTTATACAGGAGATTAAGTGCCGTTTAGGCGTTGGAGATGGTGGGTTTTTGGATTACAATGGCCATGCACTGGACTTGGCGCTTGTTGTCGAATGCCAAGCAACGAATATAAGCACTTGGGTAAGTCTTCTTGCACTCGCTAATTTCACTCAGGACTTGAGAGGAGTCATTGCACCCAAACATTGGCAGCTTCCACAATGTCCAGTACCTTCCATCGTAGTAACCTGGCATCCTGCTATTCTCTCTATGCACATGCCCCATCTACCAGACCAGTGAACATTATTAACAGTTAATGGCATGTTAATGTTTCACAAGCAGAAAAAGATGGCATCGAAGCAAGTATATTATCAATATCACTTATCCAGGGGTTTAATCTACTAATTTGTATAGTACAATTGAGATAGAAATAAAGCACCAGCAAGATATTACCTCATCAAATTCAAGGCAAGGGATCCATCCCTTTTTAAGCATGTAGTCTATCTCTCTCGCAATTGATTCATCAGAGAGAGGAGGAAGGTAGGACAGGGTCTCAAACTTCTTGTTTTTGATTGGATTCCATGTCTTATTTGGTGAACAAACACAGCATGCAACCGTAGAACGACACGCAAAAACCAGAAATAAGATTGCACATCAGGATCTTTTAACAAGGATGCCTATGAGATTGAAACAGTGCAGGATAGGCAATGTTACCTTCATGCATTGAATTTTAGAACCATTGGAAACAGTTTTGCGGCTCCAAGTGATGGAATTCTTGACAGGGAAGAGCTGCTTTATTAAGCTGGCTTTCAAACCCAGATAACCACTTCCGGCAACTGGAGCTGTAAAGACTCCGGCAGACATCTTCTTGACACTGATGTCCTGAGAAAAGTACAGATGAATAAGGGGGAAGTAGTAGAGAGCAACTTGTTCGTATAAGCGGCTTAAAAAAGTATATATGGGATGGTGATAAAAACAGTTCCAAGGAAAAGACAAAAGGCGTTGGCTTGGGTACCTGTGAGCTAATGTATGGTTTGTTAGGACGCTGCTAGTAGGAGGACGATGGCTACGAGAAGTAGACAGCTGTAATGGACTATGCAGCTTTGGTTTCATCACCATGTCCTGCATGCTTTGCCTTGTCTCCCTGCCGCAATACACATGGCATGTTCAGCCCACCAGCTAATCCGTGTCAATCAGGAATTTGATACCAGCTGTTTTGCGTCATCCTCTACCTAATATTATGTCTTATAAAATTTTAGTTATTTATTCTACAAGACTCCCATAAAATTTATGCGAAGTTTATATAAATAAATAGCTGAAATTTACTAAACACTATAAAACACTATAATATTAAACAGAGGATCTAAACTCTACCTGTCTAAGACACGGAAACTACTTCCTGACCTACCCCATAACCTTTTATTCTTCTTTAACCACTCATGGCAATTGGGTGATCAGTGGTCTGGGCGCCTAAAGCCAGGCTTGACTAGCCCTTTAATTAGCACTCATCCAGCAGCAAATAATACTCAACTTGCTTACTGAGTTTATCCACAACTTCGTAGATGTCTCTTGAATAAGAATGGAACTTGTCATCTACAAGAAACTTATGAACAACTCCATCAATCTCGACGAAACTCCAACCAGAAATAGGAACCACTCCCCTCTCCTCCATCGTTTCCCTAAGCTTCAATACTTCATCCCAGTTGCCTTTTTTGGCAAACATATTTGCTAGCAGAACGTACCGTCCACTGTGCTGAGGCTCTAGTTGGATCAAATTCCTCCCTATCCTCTTCCCAACCTCAATGTGACCATGCACCACACATCCATTAAGCAAAGATCCCCATATAGCTCCATCTGGCTTCATTTGCATGGTATTGACTACTATTTCTGCTTCCTTCACTCGCCCAGAGCGAGCCAAAACATCAACCAGGCATCCATAGTGCTCAATTGAAGGTGTTATACCGTAAACCTTAGTCATACGTCCAAAGAATCGCCATGCTTCACTTACCAGAGTTCTGTGATTGCAGGCGGAGAGAACTCCCACAAGAGTTACGGCATTTGGTTTAGGGCCCCATTCTTCCATCTCTGAAAATAACGCAAGTCCCATCTCATGCTCTCCATTCACAGCCAAACCCAAGATCATAGCACTCCAAGTCATTACATCTTTATGTGGCATCTTTCTAAATATTTCAACTGCATCTTTTATGCACCCACATCGAGTGTAGAAATCAATCAACCCAGTTCCTATCTTGAGATCATTCTTAAAACCATTATCATTTAAATAACAATGAACCCATTTCCCTTCTTCAAGAGCTCCTATTGCTGCACAAGCATTGAGAACACTGACCAAAAGAGACCCTTTAAACATCACGTTACCACGACTCTTGAACTCTCGAAACAACCCAATTGCTTCATTGAAATAACCATTCGACACATACCCAGAAATCATTGCACTACAAGAAACTTCATTTCTCTCCGGCATTGCATCAAACACATCACGCGCTTCACTTACCAGTTCATTCCCGAAGTACCCACTAATCAGACTAGTCCAACAAACCACGTTCTTATCTAAACATTCATCAAAAAATTGACGAGCAAGTCTCATTGCTCCACACTTGGAATACATACAGATAGTGGAGCTAATCACGTAAACATCATTACTATGGCCGAACTTGAGAATTTGGCTTCGTATTTGACCAAGCCAAGACAATGAAACGCAACATTTAACCAAACTCGTGAAGGTGCGAGCATTTGGTTCGATGCTCTCACGACGCATATGGGCAAAAAGTGAAAAACCATTTTCAAATTGCAAATTTTGACTGAAGCCCATCATCATGGTATTGAAGTGGAAAGCTTTGGGGCTCTGGATTCGACGTAAAACAGCTCGCGCGTACTTTATGTCTCCATGTTGAGAAAGAGCACAGAAAGCTAAAACTTTGCTGGTTACGAAGGTGAAAGCAGCCAAATTACTGGTGATTGCTTGTGCATGGATTTGCTTTAGCTGCCTCAAGGTTTTGCAATTTTCTATAAGCGCAAGAATCGGAGGATTTGAGAGAATTCGGGTCATGGCGAAGGTCGTCGACGAATGAAAGCATCCAGTCTTTCTATAATTTGCAAATTGTGTATATGATGACGAAATGTGAATCTAGTGCTTAAATCTCTAACGAGTAAACACAGATGCCAAATTATCCAATATTTCTACATGCAATATATCTCGACTTCAAACTGTTGATGAATGAGATGGTCACTGTATTATAGAACAAAATGAATGCCGACATTCTTACATCATAAGAATGGCAAATGCTGATGATAGTTGTAAATGACAGGTAGTCTGAATTAAGAAGAATGTTAAATGGCGGTCTAAAGAATTACTGCCACACAAACCCCTCGTGGATTTGCATGCAAAACCTATCTGGCCCAGTAATAAAACACAGAATAACAACTGCTAATGCCAAAGCTTCATGCAGAAACCAGCTGGGACAATAGATAACCTCCTGCTTGAAATACATTCTGAAAATGTGTCCACAAGCTGCTCTGCAAGAGATGCTGGGTCTTCGATAAATGTATCGACAAATGCCTTAACAACTCTTATCTCCTGTGGAGTAGCTCTCAAGCTGTACCAAGTAAGGAACTTTTGCCTAAAATTCTTTTCAATGTGACCCTCACATTCTAACCATCTGACTACCTTCACGTAATACTCGAAATCTCTATCTGACGCTGTGCATTCCTCATCTCGACTTTCAACATTTCTCTTATTTGATGTGCTACCATCTTGCGGCCCCTCCCCCTTCGATGTCCCAATCAATAGATCCCTGTTGCTGGATTTGGATCTTGCAGTTCTTCCTTGCACGTCCTTGAGTATTTCCAACTTGCAGGGGGTGATAGGCAAGCTAGCATCTAAATTACCCACAAATGGAACACATTCCATGCCTGTACGAATAGGGATATCCAACCCTTTATCAGTTCTCATATCCTCCATAATTTGGACCTCAGATGAATGCTTGCTATCAAGCTTCTGCACAGTGGGCTTGGAGCCACTTATTCGCACAGCATGTTCTTCGTCTGACAATGGGACTGCATCTGCCTGGGTCCGTTCTTCACCCATGAAAGCACTGTTTATAGTGCCATTCGACATATTAGCAGATATGACTTTATCACCATCCTTAGAATAACCATGATATTTGTCTGCCCGATTGACAATCTGCTCACTGCATGGTGTATTGTGATTAGTTTCATCTTCCACAGAAGAGGGGTTAGATAGGCTACTACAATTGGTTGCTGGGCTGTGACTTCTTTCTACCACTGAGGAGCTCGGTGCTTCATCCAGAGGACTAGTTGAGAAATGAACTTCAACCATTCCAAGTTCGGTTGAATCATTGAATGAACGAATTTTAAAACAGTACTCCGTACCCGGAGACAGACCAGTGACAATAAACCTTTTATTTGGAAGAAGTATTGTGCAAGTCGGTTCTAATGGATAATCATGATCAGAAGCCCGACAATGCCACAAGTTGTAACCAACAACTGTATCAAACAAACAACCTTCTGAACCCAAAACCACAGCAAGTGAAGTTGCAGAGACGTCTTCAAATCTGATTGCAGTTGGAGAAATTGATTTTGAATCTGAAATTTCATAAAATCAAATAAGAAAGAAGGTATGTGGTAGTCCTCAGAAGTTAATCAACTGATAAACCAATATGCAGACCAAACACCAAATATCTGTTAGCAAAAACCTAAAGAATTTCCATCACTCACAGCATAACAACCGTACGCCTCAAAAGCAAAATGAAAAGTCAGGAAATTCAGCTGTCCTGAACTTAATAAAACTAAATCAAACTTGTGCAACATGAACAAGTGTCATAACTCTATTCGTTAAATATGGTCAGTAGGCATGCTCAAAGTGCAGAAGAATTATTACCTTTAATCCTAGGATCAGGCAGTGGAAGCAAAATATTATTGGAAAGTATTTTGTCTAGGGACTCTAAAGCGTAAGCACAAAGTTTTTGAACCTCTGGTCCCGAAGAAAGCCTATTCACAATGCCTCGTCCCATCTTAACTGGAATGCCAGTTAGTGGACCCACCTCAGCTTCAAGCTTCTTCACAGCTTCATTCACAATCTCATGGAGCTTCTTATACATTAAAGTTCCATTCAGAAGCTTTTGGCTCAGGGACACGCGATAGCATAGTATGTCGACGCGTCTAGTGTCCTTTGCCATTATCAGCTGTTTTCTCCAGCATCTGCATTCATTTAAGTAACATTAACATTTATTTTTAGTTTTCAAAGAAAACAAATATCTGGGCATCAGATACAAAAATAGAAGAATTTGTAACAAACGAATCCTATATTAAACAACATTAGCTAACAAATCACTTGGGATAGAGTTTTTCTAATTAACACCTTATATATTCTGAAATTATAACAAGCTAATCCTATATCCTGGTATCTGAAATTTTGTTTAAAAATTTGTTGAGCTTTACAAATGGAACTGTGCAAGTTTAATCATGAATGCTGGATCTGACTCCTCTGCTCTCGGAAAGACTAAATTTTCACATTAACCGATGCACAATATTAGAGAGATAACAATAAGTACCAAAGCCAAACCCTTCCTACCAATCTCTTCTCCATCCTAGCTGAGCTACTCACAAATCACAACAATGAAGAGTTGAGGCATTTTTATGTCAATGGCTCTACACCATATGGACAAAAGTGGAATTTAGAAAAACTTCATCAAAGAATAAGAAAATATGCAAACTATCAACAATTAGGCGTAGCAAGAAGGAGAAACACAAGCAAACAAATAGTTAAGAGAATATTTACCCAAGCAAGTCATTCACTTTTCCACAGGCTATGCAGCGGAAGCTCCCATCAAGTTTCCCATGACATCCATCTTTACCAATGCCAGAATTTTCATGTTTGAAGGCACATTCAAGATGGCAGGACATGCCACAGGCAATGCCTTGAAATGGCGGCTCTGAACTGCAAATTAACCACAGACTAGGATCCTTGTTGTCATCATATTGATAACAGATGCAACATGAGCACCTTTTGCAAAATACATCATCTTGTCTTAACGTAGCTCTGCAGGCTGAGTTTTTGCAGTATACAGTGTTACTTAACTCACCGCCACTGTTGGTAGATAACTGATAGTTTACTTCAACCGGCAATCGTGATGGGTTATCGGCTTTTCTTTGCCTTTTCAAAGCTCGCTGGGCAAGTGCAGGTGAAGATTCTTTGTCAGCATTTGTTGCAGCCACTGAGTCCCCCGATTTCTTCTCAGACACAATTTTCAAGAGGTGTTCTATGATTTTCAACTTTGTCAAACCTGTATATTTTCTTTCTTTTCCCATCTCTGCACAGAGGATCTGCAAAATCTCCTGGCGGCTCCATGACTGTAGCATTTCAGGGGTACCTGACCACTCTGATAGTTGGTATACAAGTTCTCTTTTCTCGTCCATGCTTAACTTACTGCATTTTGATGGATCAAGTGCACCTCCTAAGGCCAACAAAGAGGAAATGTAAGTCAACCAATAGACCATACAAAAGCCACGATGTCAAAGAAAGAAAAGGAAAGAATTTTTGAGTGAATGGGAATCCATTTATCAAAGACTACATTCTAAGCAAAAACACGAAAGCAGCTAAATATATGCCAAGAAAGAAGTCAACTTATCTCTGCTTTCACACAGATAAAAACCCCTGTCAAAAGCATGGTCTTAGTTTCTTATCATTCATTTATTTAAAAAATAACTACAACGAAAAACAAGTTGAACCAGAAAAAGTACATGGCGTTGACTTGCATTAACAAAGATGTTCCAACTACATACATAATATAGATTTTAGCAAAGTGACCCGATCTAAAGGGTTAAAGGGTCACTAATCGTGTAAAAAAAATCCTCAAGATTCGCAAGAAACTTGGTTTGACTTTGATATGCCTCCTCCCAATCCTTTCACTGCCACCATAACCGAAAGATAAAATTCCGTTTTCATAGCATGAGCTTGCTTGTTCCATTGCAAGTATTACCAAATCCATGTAATGCAGGGATAAAATATTGTATAAAGAAGAGCTACTTTCCGAAGAGACAAAATGCAGCTAACCAATCTCAGCTATTCACCCACCATATTGTGCTCTACTCTACATGTTAGCAAGAGATTGCTGAACTTAAATCCTATCACTATCCAAAAATCAACAACCAAAGATCTGCAAATCTCTTCACATCCAAATAACAATACAAATAATTGTTATAAACTCCAAAAAGAACTTCAAAAAACGAACAAAAATTAAATCAATTTCTGCTACAAAGCCCAGATGCAATTAAAGATTTCACCTTTACTAGCCAGAACCTGCATGACGAGTCTCAAAGCTCCATAAAGCACCGAAAGAATTGAATCAAAGAAACAAATCAAAAGCTGAACGCTAAACAAAATAACTCACCCCCAAAAGACAAATCCATAGCAGAACAACAACCCACTATGCACACCACATTATCACCAACACCCAGCCTGCAAAAAGATACAAAATTCTCACTACACACCACGCAGAAACAGGAAAAAAAAAAAAGGCCAGAACAAACGAAACCCAGAAAAGAACAGCAAAAAAAGAGGACACAGAGAGTGCGCGTGAAGGAGAAGAAACGTGGAAACGGGGGCTTGGAATTCTACCACAACAAGCGAATCCACGACCCAAAAGACGGGGTTCGCTTCTCTATTCGCTCAAATGAATGATGATGGATAAAATAGATGATAGATATACATCAAATTCGTATATGTAAAGGTTGAGTTTTGATTGCGTGTGCGAGTGAGTGTGTGGGCTGATGGGTCCTCTTGCTTTTGTTTTCAGGATCCGAAGGTGTAGTGAAAGGAGAGATTCGAGGAGGACTAGTACTAATATTGTTGTGTGGGTTCGCTAGGGCCAAGTACATAAAAGAAAATACCTAAATACACTATAAAAAAACAAAGAAAAAAAGAGAAGAAGACTGAAGAGAAAGAGAAAGAGAAGAAGAAGATGATGAAGAAGAAGAAAATAAATAGTGACATGTACAAAGCCGCTTGCCTGCATGTCTTCTTTTACTTTTCTACCCTCCCCATCTTCCCTTATGTCTATGTCCATTAATAATAATATAATTATTTTATTTTACATTCTCTCAAACTTTCAAATAATAAATAATTAATGCGTAATCAAAATTTGACAGTACATAATGAATTATTGGCATAAGTTACACACCAAAAGTTTAAAAAATACATATATATTATTAACTCCCTTCCTTTTAGCCTGTGATCCAAACTAATAAGATATTCACTTTGGATCTTCAACCTCAAATTATAATAAAAATTAATCATATTTGAATTAGTGATTTTAAAATTATATACTAATAATAAAAATTAAATTTTCCTTAAATGCACATCAAATTAGAAATGGGTTATCTTTACTTTTAAATTATAGTTTTAATCTCTTAGTGAATATATAAAACCAATTAAGTTGACTTTACACAACATCTTAAGTTATTATGATGAAACGGTCACTTAACAAACTTAAGATTAAAAAATATAATCAGTTCGAATAATTTGAGTGTGAAAACTTTGAATCAGTCAACTTTTCACTTTGTTTTTAATTTTTGGATTCAATTTAGTTTGTTAACTTTTGTTATTAAAAGTCAATTAATTTATTAATTAATCAGTTATTTATGTAAACTAATTATTTTATAAAATAAAAATAATTAATTAATTTTTATTTAACATTCTCTTTTTTAATTAAACTTTAAATTAAAAACAATCTTCCTCAAGTTTATTCCATATTTAACGGGTTAAAACATTATTTTTAATCAAAAAATACTCCATTCGATTTATAATAAGTGTCGTTTTAGATATATTTTAATTATTCAAAATAAGTGTCATTCTTAACTTTTTATGTATGTTTATAATTTTACTTCCAAAATTAACCTTTATTTTTCTCTAATCTTAATTACAAAGATGACAATACGGGGTCACGAGGTAACTTCATGGGAATAATAATAAGGGTATATCTATAATTTCATTAGCTTTCTTAATAAACGTGTATTTTTTTAAGACACGTTTATTATGAATGGGAAGGAGTATTAAAGAATTATTAAATAAAGTAATCATTCATTCCCCAATCCCTATGCCAAATTAGTACAATTAAAGCAAATATTAAATGATTTTTTAAAAAGATAATATTAGTGAGTGTTAAGCGATTTGATGAAGGAAGGTTCCCTCTTGTTTGACTTATGCTAGTGATAAATAAGTAGGGTAGAGTCCCCTGAGCCTGAAGAGTGAAGACTGAAGAGTGGAGAGTGGAGAGGAGAGGGAAGAGTGAAACATGGGACAATCGTACTAGAGTGGAAGCAATAGGGCAATTTGGCCTATCAACTATTTTCTGCTGCACCAGAGAGAGCTGTCTATTTTGCGTTGGGAAATCGGCTCAGCTGTATTTGTTGTACTCCTCGTCCCTACCTATTCCATGTTGCGTCCAATTTTGCACTTTCAAGTTTCAACCATTATTTATTTTTTAAAAAAAATTAATTAATTGAATCTGTATTTTTTTTTCTCAAATACGGCCAAACACAAAATAGCCAGAATTACCTTTTTCTAATTTCACACTTACTCTTTTATTCCTTTTTATTTCTTATTAATGGTCAACTCAACTATTCAACACAAAAATATCTGAAATCTCAATGTGTCACTCTTGAGAACTTATGTCTCAATTATTTTTCTCATATGATTAAAGATTTATTTGTTACTATATTCTTCTGATTTTAAGTTATATTTTACCAAAATAAAGAAAAATTTTAATGTAAATAATAATAAACAGAAAATTATTATTATCTTTAATTTTTAAAAACTAGGCTGAAAGTTAAATCAGTAAGATATTAGGTTTAAAGTTTAATTAGTACGAGATTGTCATAAAATTGGTTTAAAGTTTAATAAGAATAAAGGATATTGTTCTTTATTTAAATTTTAATTAAAAAGAGAAACTGTTAAATAAAAATTAATTAATTTTTATCAATAAGGATTGTTAAAATAAATAGAATCGAAAAATTAAAAATCAAACATAAAAATTAACGAGTTCAAATTTTTACAGCTAAATCATCCAAACTAATTAGATTTTAAACAAAGTTTATATTTTTACAGCTAAATCGTCCAAACTAATTAGATTTTAATCAAAGTTTATATTGCGGTTCTAAAAAATAAATAAATATTAAAACTAAAATTTTAAGAGAAGTTCAATTGGTATATTTATTTTTACGTATATACTAATTATGGGTTATTATCTTATCTTGGTAATTTGAAAATTAACAAATTATTTTAATAACTAAAAAAAGCTAAGCTTATAAATATTATTAAAATGAAACTTATAAAACTCTTCCACACAGTCACGTTTTATCTAACAAAAAGTTAGCAATCACGAGTATCTAAACTGGGAATAGAATTGCAGCCTTTGTTTTTTTTTTTTTTTTTGGGTTACAAGGGAAAGAAAAACAAAATACGCAGACCCTTATAAAAGGTGCGATTGTATAGGATTTCATTGAGGTTTCGGAAAAGTACATCCAAAATGCTTAATGGTGGCTCCTGAAGGGTATGCGTGCCCGGTTCAACGAAAAAGACCAAATGGTCCAAGTGATCTGCACACCGACTCCCTTCGCGATGTGTATGCTGAAGTTGCACCTCCCAAGCTTGAAGAATCAAGGCGCGGATACCTATCACCAAAAAATAATTCTCAGTCAGATCACTTTGGGAAGAAGAAAGAATATTAATAAATTCCAACGAGTCCACTTCTACGATCACGCGCCTATACCCCCAATCCTAAGCCAACTTGAGACCCGAATAGACCTCTCAGTGGTGGCTCCTGAAGGGTATGCGTGCCCGGTTCAGCGAAAAAGTCCAAATGGTCCAAGTGATCTGCACATCGACTCCCTTCGCGATGTGTATGCTAAAGTTGCACCTCTCAAGCTTGAAGAATCAAGGTGCGGATACCTATCATCAAAAAATAATTCCCAGTCAGATCACTTTGAGAAGAAGAAAGAATATTAATAACCTCCAACGAGTCCACTTCTACGATCGCGCGCCTATACCCCCAATCCTAAGCCAACTTGAGACCCGAATAGACCCCCCAAAATTCGGCCAACAGAGGATCGCCAATGCCAATATGTTGTAAAAAGCCGACACACTAGTCCCCTTGATAGTTTCTTTTTATTACGCCTGCAAAAGCTAGATTAGACCCTGATCTCACGGCACAATCCGTATTAAGCTTGACCCATTCTTCAAGGGGTTTAATCCACCCGACTAAGGTACTCAAAGGTATTCCTTGGCCTTGAAAGACCCAATGTTCCATTGCACTGGCGCGGTTAATCCAATAAGTATAGTCCATAACAATGGTGACTCAGGAGAGAGGCCAAACAAACCCCGACTCAAAAATACTTTGATTGAGCCATTTTCAAAGAAACAAACAAGCTATACCAAAAATTATAGGCCATGCTTCCAGATCCAGTTGAACATTATGACAAACCTTTAGTGATTAGAATCGTACATGAGTGTACCAGAAACTGATATCTCGTTGTATTTGTATGATGTGTAGCAAATTGAAGAGACACTCTTCTAAGCCAGCTTAATTAACCAGGATTCAAGCTTGAGGCTTTTGTTGTCAAGGTAAAAGCGTTAGAGAGAAGAAAGATAGTGGCATGGACTACAGAAGAAAAGGACTTGGTGGGGCCGAATGGTCGCTTTTGCCTTTGTGGAGAGTTGTATATTCTAGTATATATATATTTTCTGTTGTACCAATGAAAGCAAGTATTTAAGGGGTGGTTGGGTAAAATCTAAACCACTCTGTTGCTACTCAAGCGCCCCTGACCTAGCAGAACCCGAAATGGTAGGGTCTAAATACGTACTCGCTACAAAATTAATAATGTAGATAAACCAATACTATTGAGCCCTGAGTACGGATAATTGTATAACACGTGACATGTTAAAAACTACTTAGAGGTCAATTATATGAGTAATAATTATAGTTTAATAAAGCGTTGCTTTGTGTGATCCTCATTAAACTTTGCTACGTAGCCAGCTGGTCAGGCGTGGTGGATGTATAACTTGTGGATGCCATACGGTTTGGATGGCGTTGAAGTGGTCCCTCTGTTGCTTTTGTACAATAGCGGTAATAATAAATAATATAAATGTATATATTACTCTCCATTTTAAAAAATAAATAATAATAATAATAATAATAAAGAATGTATGTAAATAGGATGTTATGCAATTAACGTGTGAGTTGTGACTCTACCCATTATCTCTTTCATTGCATGCTGATAAATGGGTCTTTTCACAAAAAAATAATGGACATGAAAAATGAATTATTGGTTTATGATTATGCTAGAGAGATGCCTAATTGGTCGCTGTGTATAGATGTGAGAACAAAGGAGTGCTAAGGTAACATGATTTACACCCACCTCTGTAACAATTGGTGGGATGGATATGTACGTGGGAGACATTGATTGGACCGTAGGAGATTTGGTGAGGCTTTTTAAAATTGAATTAAATGATGATACGGTAGAGAAAGTGACATATGCCTAACGAGCCACAAAGGGATTAGTTGAGATAAAGGGTTAATGTAATTGGACGCCGACATAATGAAAATGCCTATACACATCAAAGGAAATTTATGGGTTCTCCTTTGTAGATAAAACAAAATATATTTTGCTGCTTTTTCAATGCTTGTTTTGGGAAGGACCACCACTAACATCCCACTTTGATTCCAAACATGTTCTGGTTTCAAGTTTCATCTTTTGATCGGACGGTCAATACAGTAATAAATTACAGCTAATTACTTGTTTTAGGAAGGACATCCACTAGCATCCCACTCGAATTTCAATCATGGTTTGATTAAAAATTTCATCTTTTGATCGGACGGTCAATACACTAATAGATTCCGTTTAATTAGTCTATCAATGCTTGCTTTGGGAAGGACATCCACTAGCATCCCACTCGACTTCCAAACATGGTCCGATTGCAAGTTTCATCTTTTGAACGGACGCTTAATATACTACTTAATAAGTTCCACCTAATTAGTTAATTAGGAGTAGGGATGGCAGTAGGTTTTCAACCCGATTAATATCCGCACTATCCAAATTAATAGATTTGGATATGATTAGTAAATTATAAAAATCAATGGATATGGATATAAATATGGGTTGAGTCATAAAAAATAGATATGGATATAGGTAGAGTAAAACCCAAGCTATGGATACCCATATCCTACCCGTTTTTTATTAACTATATTTTTTCTATTTTTTCTTGAATATTTATGGTTAAATATAATAAAAAAAATTAAAATTTTATACGAAGAAATAACTTTAAAATCTCCACTTTACTCCTCAGTAGTCACAATTTTCATCATATTTTATTTTCGTATAGGATGATAATAATGCAAATGATATGAAGATGGAGTTTTGAATGTTGTGGAGTTCACGCAAAGACAATTTAAAGCTTTAGTTATTTCAATCTTTGTTCCAGTTCTAAATTGTGAAAAATGTATGTTGTCTTTGTACTAAATATTATGA
>JANZLX010000008.1:1071021-1084671 GCA_025531955.1 Erythroxylum orinocense | reverse complement strand
TAAGATTTAATTAATTAAAATGTAAATAATTAATTAGTTAATTATAATGTAATTAATTAATATTTTGAGGATATTATATAACTAATGATATGTTGATGCAAGAAAATACTAGAGTATTTTTTTCTTCAAGAGCTATCGAAAAAGAAAAATCGCAATATATTTGATTTTAAATATTTTGTCATTATAATTAGGGTGCATAAATTAAAAATAATTATTTAAAATATACTTAAAATTTGCTATAAAACAAAATTTTAACAAATTTTTATTTCTTAACATTTTTAACAAACCAATCAAATGGTAATGGTAATCATTCCTTAATCTTAACCAACCATTATAATTATAATGATTATATCCATTCCCATTTCTCACTATATTTATTCCTATTCCTATTCCTATTCCCGTTACCCTCCCCCAACCAAGCGCCCCTCAGTAAGTGCGTCGGTCAAACCCTGAATCCTAGCTCGTCCCCCCAGAAAAAGTACAATTTTTCTGAGGGAATTTCATGAATTGCTGCACCGCATTAACGGTACAGACAGAGTAACATTCTTTTTAGTAAAATTCTATAGTATAGGTTCAGAAGCTTTATCATCTGCAAAGTGAAGTAGAAAGAGACCTACCTCTCATGAGTGAGAGCGAGAAGCGTGTATCGCACATTACCATTTCTTCTTTTTCTTAATTATTTAACAATAAGGCAAAAATATATTTTCAAGATGAAACCAGAAACTCTTCTTCCCGCCAACAAATGCACAACTGGTTGCCCAATCCTCGACCAGTGTCTTGCCGGAGGAATCCCCTGCAACTCCGTCACCGAAATCGTCGCAGAGAGTGGATCAGGCAAGACCCAATTCTGCCTCCAACTATCCCTTTGCGCCCAGCTCCCCACCTCTCTTGGTGGCTTATCCTCCTCTTGTTTGTACCTCCACACCGAGTTTCCTTTCCCTTTCCGCCGTCTCCGTCAACTCTCCGTCTCCTTTCGCTCTCTTTACAGTCAAGTCTTCGTCGATTCTTCTGATCCCTGTGACAATGTATTTGTACATAGCCTTCCGTCTGTAGACGAACTGCTTGACATATTGCCCAAGTTGGAATCTTTTCTTGTCAAGTCAAAATCCCAATTGCCTGTTGGGCTGATTGTGATTGATTCGATCGCAGCGCTGTTTAGATCAGAGTTTGAGAACACGCCGAGTGATCTCAAGAAGCGGTCTTCCCTGTTCTTTAAGATATCTGGGATGTTGAAGATGTTAGCGAGGAAATTCAATTTGGCAGTGGCAGTGACTAATCAAGTTGTGGATTTTGTGGGGTCTGATAACGGGGTAAATGGGGTTAGGGTTGGGAATTTGGGGTGTCTGTATTCATCCGGGAGGAGGGTTTGTCCTGCTTTAGGATTGGCATGGGCGAATTGCGTGAATTCAAGGCTGTTCTTGTCGAGAGACGATAATGGTGTGATTGAAGGTGATGTGGGTGAAGGTGGTTTTGTCTGTATAGAAACAAAGAGGCGTCTTCATGTTGTGTTTGCTCCTCATTTGCCATCTTCTTCATGTGAGTTTGTAATTAGAAGTGATGGGGTTTCTGGAGTTCATAGATAATGTTCTGTTTCACTTGAAGATCACTATTTTGGTTTAGTCTCCAGTTATTTATTTTTGAATGTCTCATTCTCAAATGAAAGATAGTCCTACTATTCATTTCTTTCTCATTGTTTTCTACGTTTAAGTTTTGCGTTCCATCGACTGCTTTTTTTTATAGATCGTTCATAACCAGTGTTTTACACGGTGAACGTCCATGATTAGAACTGGCATTTACATCTGTTCGTAGCAAAGATTGTCCAGCGTGGAAAATAGATTCATCCTAGAGTCCATTTCCATCGAAGAAAAGCACACTATTCACATACTTCACCTTGTGAGTAGCAAAATCAATTGAGACTAATAATCACAGGAAGCTACTGGTAAGAGCAGCACAAATGACTAGAAAGGAGAAACGAATAGTGTTACAATTTGCATGTCATTCATTTTTCGGGTGCCGATACTAATTGCCATAGCAAGTGGATGAATACATGTACATTTTCTGTAGCTAAGTCTTGAAACTTATAACTCTTTATTGATAGGCTAACCCTCCAAATTCCTTATGTAATTCCTCTCTCAACCCTTTTCCTGGGGACAGTTTAGCTTTGAAAATTTCAGACCGCACTGAGAATCACCTTCCTCTTTGCATATTTTCTCCATCTTCAAGATGAATACAGAAGGAAAGGCACTGCAAGAAGAAGAATACGATTATATGATTTAGTGAATAGTGCAATACTTTTGGAACCTATTGATCATGCACTAACTATGTTCAAAAGGTAGGCCTTGGCCTTCTAACAGGTAGCAAGATTAACACTATATTACATTTCGAGTTCTGCGTGTGACGTGCAATCCAAATCTCTAAATGTTCTTATCACCATATATCGTACAGAACATGCAACTACAACCTATTGTCTTTCCAAAAATTCCATCATGTTTCGGACACAACTCCACAATATTCTAATCATTTGTAAGTGCTAATTTGAGATGAGAAGCGCATATATAGCAAGATTATATTCCGACAACTTACCTATTAAAAATATACTTATCAACAAAGCAAGGGCAAACTGGATGGAGCAACTGAGTCGCAGTTGTGATGATCCTTGCCACCGCCTTTGAAGAACACCATCCTGCCCCCAAATACATTCCGAATATTAAAAAGAAACGTCAGATTCATAGGCATTTACCATTGCAGCCATCAAAAGATGACGGAACTTGAATAGCAGAAGAAAGACCATGCGAAGTACCCTGATCTGAGAAGTATACGCGTGAATCAATAAATGAATGTGTGTGTGTATGTGTGCATGTGTTAAACCCAATAAACTCTAATTCAAAAGCAATCATATCTAAAATGAGGTCAAACTGTTTTTTAAAGGGGGTTTGTGCATCAGAAGGAGAAGTAATTAAGTCTCTGTACACAAAGTCGGGTAGATTAAAGGTTACAAATGTTAAACAGGTTATCCTCGCAAAGACGATTAATATTTATCATCTCTGAAAGCGCCCTCCTTTTCGTTCAAACTATAAACAACTTTTATAATGCACTCCTCAGAAAATTAATCTTGCCTGGCTAAATGCAAATTTGCCCCCCTTTGTTTGAGGATGTTCTGCACATCTTTGCTTCCAGAATGGAGGCTTGGACCCTTTTTCTTTCGGTGTGGCCTCAGTTACTGGCAACAAATTGTTCTTCTGTTCATCTGCATCAGCAACTACAACCTTTAAAGCACCAAAGTTCTGTGAACTCCAAGCTTTCCTGGTGCATATTACCTTATCAGTATGACCGCTCATATCATCTCTCATTGTTGGACTATCCTTCGGTTCGATATCAATAATAACTTCACCACTTCTATTACAACTGCTAAAATCAATTATGTCATCTTCAACAGAAGTATCTCTATTACATAAAGCACTATGAGTACAGTCAATGTCCTTTCTCCTAAGAATGGTTTCTGGCAGAGAATGTTTCTTGGGGGATCTGTAAAGGGCGGAACTATCTGCAACAGACTCTGAAGTTTGGGAGGTGCCAGAGAGAAACATGGCTAAATCATCGCATTCCTCTTTATCAAGATTTACCCATCTAAGAGGTTGCTTTCCTTCCTCACTCAAAGTTTCCCTTAATGATGTTTCAACACACAATATTTGATTCTCAATGGCAGCAATAAATTGTTTATGTCTAGATGCTGTAATATCGTCAGAACGATGTCCGTGACTCAACCTTACAGCCTTCTCGAACTCCTCCAACTGTTACATTATCCAAAGTTCAGTTATTAGTAGTAGGTTGCTTGGAAAACCTGAAAATTTTTACTAAATTTTATTATGCTAGTAAAATAAACATGAAAGGAAAAGAAAGATTTCGTGATCCTATTAATTGCCACCAAAGAAAAATTACTCATGGAAGAGGAAGTTCATTATCTTCACTTCACAAGGTTTCTCAAAGGAAAAGAAAAATGTAGTCTTAATAACAAACCTCAAAAAGACAACAGGATGAAGGTACTAAATGTTGGGGATATGGGACATACCTGCCATTTTGCGGTACCTAATGCAATTTGCAGGTCTCTAGAGAGTTCATATAAATCAGCTTTTGATCCCTCTCTCTTCTCTTTTATCCACATCCTGTATGTGGACTCCATTCTGTTCAATCAAAAACAATGAGAGTTTCTTCCAATATCAACTAACCAGAAGTACCTTTAAAATAGTAAAAGAATTTTAAGCCTCCATCGAACAGGAGAAGACATCAAATATATGTTTCGACAATTTGTGAGAAAGTATTCTAAACGCTAGATTAGGATGATTTAAAAGCATCTACTTCACGGAACCAGTTTTGATTCTATAACTTCAAACACTGGAAGCAGCCAGCCTCTCAAGAACAAACAATCAAAGGGTTAGAACTGCAGATTTGAATAGTAAAAAATTGAACATAAATACCTTATCAATCGAAACTGCCGGAACCAACAACATAACAAACCCACATGATAAAACTAAACAAAAATACCAAACAGCGTCCTAAAGTCCCCATATGCAAACATATTACAAAAGCTGCCATATCAATTCACATAATATGCAAAAATCCATACTTTGATGACAAGACGACCAAGTTTCGGAAATCTAGGAACCAAACAAACACACATGCAACTTCTTCAACACAAGGAAGACACGAAACATACATATCAGCAGACTCTTGGACCTCTTCAGCTGCAGAAAAGAAGGCATCTTTTTGCCACAAGTCGAAACTGTTCGCTACCATCATCTTCGCTAATTAAGAAGAAACAGGCTTTAAGATAGACAAACTCTAACCAAAACAAACAAAACGCAAACCCAAAAACTATAAATTTACGCTCTTCTCTTCTTCTTTACAACAAAGGGTGCAATTTCATCTGCTCTTCTCCTCTCCTTCTCTTCTGTACCTGAGAAGGAGAAGGAGAAGAAGCAAAGAATGGAGGAAAGAGAAAGCAAACAGAGACGGGATACAACCAGACGAAAGTGATGTTTTAAGCGATTCTTTTTCTTTATTTATTTTTAATTCACTTCCTTTGTCGAGTGGTCCGTATTTATTAATTATATTATATTATTTCCCTAATTTTTGTTTTCTCTTTTTCCCCTTTTCCTCTGAAAATTAAGATAAGAGTGGTTCCATCTTCTGTGTACACTTCTTGGAGCAACTTTAGGTCGACAGCAATAAAAGCTTGCCACGCGGTCACTTTTGCTGACGTGGGGCCGCATTCATTGGTGGGGATATGCAAGAGAACGTGGTCTTATCTGTTGTCGGTAGACCTGAAAATTGAGGGTCAGAATACGGCGGCGGCGATGGTTGCGCAGCAGATCAGCCAATGCAAGCTTTGGTCATGGGCCAGCTGCCAGCACCAAAGACTCTGGAATATTAAGATAATGAGAGAATGAGACTCTGTTAAGTATTGGCAATTCCAGTTATAAATATTATCTATAAAAATAAATAAATAAATAAATAAAACTAGGATAGCTATGAAAACGGGAATAGCAAGGAACCTTTAGCTACCTAACAATGTCCTAGTCATAACCTCACTTAACCACCGCTTTTAACCAACGCCTTCCATTATCTATCTTATTGTATGGTAGCTGTTGTTGTCTTTATTAGTCATGGTTGGTTTGATCCCTCACAAGATCCCAATTCAGTGTGAAATACAATAGATTTCGAGTTGTAAAGTTTAAATTGTTTATAATAATAGTATTTTTAAATTCAATTTAACAATTAATCAGTTTAAATGTAACCTAAACTTCACAATACAATGACCCTTTAGCATCTAATCCATCGTAATTACGGACAGTCGGCAAGTTGGACCTACTACGACTGCTAGAGATGTTTCAAATATTACTATTTGTTTGATCATTTTCGATGTCCCATCAGCCACATGCAAATGGTCTGTATGATTTCATTCTCATATGCAGCCATTCCTGACCATTAACTAGTTGCTTCCTTTCATATCATACATGTGTTAGAAACTACATCAAAGTTGGCGAGAAGGCATAGTAGACACACTCAAAAGCAACAATGTTCGTGCTGTTTTTATGGCCACTAATTGTGCCTTTCCTAGTCCATCACTGCCACCAATACCAAGATTAGATGCCACTAATCAAAAAGGAATATGAATGATGCGAAGAATAGCACCAAGAACAGAATTTCTCTTATTAAATTAAGATTCCTGCTTTGTGCCCGTTTACATCCTATAAAAAAAGTTTGGAACTTTCTCGATATTGGGAGTTGCCCACATAGGCATATAACTGATATGAAAGCTTAACCATCCGACTAAAGTGATAGCTCTGAATGAGGGGAAGTCAGCTTCCAGGAGGCGAAGCGGACAAATATACTTCGTAAATAGCTGACGGTTCTGCTCACTGTTCAGCTATGCATTTGGACAATTCATTTTGCACCAACTTAATCCCTGTATCACATGCTGTTAAAACTGAAGATACAATCTTTCTTTGCAGATTCTTATACTGAACGGCCAGGAACGCATCCCACCTGGCATTTTCTCTGCAACGAGAACATTGAAGCCCTCTGCAATCAGTACAAATTTCCCACTAAATGTTTATTAATGAATTCTTGATGGAGAATGGTTTACCTATCAACAAGATCGGCATCACCAAGGCTTTCCATCATGTCGCTGAAGGTTGCGTGTAGATCTTGCAGAACTTCCATTTCAATTTCCAAGTTTGGTTGTGTCTAAAAGTTAAGAAGAAAATAGAAAAATCCTCACAAATTTGAAGTGTTTAACTTAGAAAAAGAAAAGATAAGATAGCAGCATTCACAGTGGTAGTAAAACTAATCAACCCTGTAAAAGAAATGAGTGCCAACTGGAACGTGAATTGTTGAAGGAAAATTACATCTTTCTTATTGTGTGTAGGACTGCGAGCTTTCCGAAGATAATCTAGTAATGGAGGAGGCAACCCATAGTGGAACATATTATGATTGTTTGAGAGCCATGTACCCCGCACCATGTGAGCAGTCCAGCCAGACTGAGGACAATCTTCAACACGTCCAGCCTCACCAGCATCAATATCTGCACCAAAACATGGTCTCATGGAATTCTAGTAACCAGCAAAGACTCTATCTTGTGTTTGGAGATATTACACGAGCTACAGCTATCACTCATGAATGATAGCACAATACTTAAACTTGCCAACAAGAACTACCAACAAGATTCAAGGAAGCAAAATGTCCCAGTCCGCCTCTAACTTTTCTAACAAGTTTTAAGTCTTGTTCTTGCTGATCAATCCTCCACACAGCCGACAAAGCCTCATCCCAAACCCCTTTGAGTTCCATTTTTACACTCTTCGATTGAGTTCAATATAACACCAGGTTAACACACCATTGAGTGGATAAAGCTACAAGATTTTCTAAGATACCAAAAGTATTTACATATATGTCGCCCAATGTAATATAAACCAGCTTGTGATATGCATGTGCACATTATGTGAGGTCTTTTAATTTGAGAACAACTCGTCAAGATTTTCTTTCATGAGATATTTCATAAAACAGGAATAAATATACACGAAGCATACCCAGAGGGATTACATCATACGGGTTGTCTCCTTCTGGTAAGAAACCATAGAATGTGATTAGATGTGAACTAGAGAAGTTTCCATAGCTAAGACATAATTGCTCTCCAACACAGCAAGGCCTTGACAGTGGGAATTTCAAGGTGCTTGTTCGAGGATCTACCTTGCCATAATGGACAACATGTGGATGGAGCTGTGAATAAATGATACACATAAGAATAGATAATAGTTCCTGTACAAACTGATCAAAAAATTAAAAGAAAGTCAAACTGCATAGACCTTGAGTCTATATTCTATGCACAACTATATTTAGTTACAATGTGATTCTATTCCCCTTAAGAACTGCAGTCTTTGATATAATTAGTTCATCAAATCAGTTAAATCCTCTCTTATTAGGGTTTAGGATTTAAGGTTACCACATAGTTTCCATGTAAATCCCAACAAGAGAAGCAAGAACATCAAATATCTAGGATAATCATATTAACCATCAGTATGGATGTAGTTAAAAAGATGTGAGCAGACACAATGGACCACACAATGAAGCTGATTCTAAATGCAAACAAATGCCTAGAGGATTATGTGGGGTTGTGAAAACAGTAAAATGTCATCCGTTTACATCCCTTATATTTGGCTAAGACATCCAATTTTGCATGAGTGGCTTTGCACAGGAAATGGAAAAGCAAAGGTACAATGGCTTACCGAATGATTAAGAAAGCCTGCAACAGGAACTAAGCAAGTCCTCAGCTTGCCATCAGCAAACATGACTTTCATGCTATTAGAGTACCAGAGTTCACAAGCCCATATAAACTGCTCCCATCTGTACAGCTCTGGAGGAAATACATCAGGATGATTATTGCACAGTGCAGGAATCAGCTCATCATATTGACTACGCAAATGCTGTGAAAATTTGAGAACACAAATAGATCAGATTTAGGTGTTGACTTTCTGTTAGACTCTATATGTGTACTTATACAAGCTGAGGAAGTTTCAGTTAAGGGCACGCTTAATAAACAATCAACAATTTTATTATTTTCTCATTGCAAAAGAAAAGCATTAAACATTTTCATTATAATGCAAGTCATTACTCTTACTCATGAAGTCTTTAAAAGAGCAGGTATCATCTTATTCTCAACTTCATATCAACAAGAATAAGATTGCCACCTCCGAGTCAAAAAAATTTTATATATGGAAAACGAAAAGGACGGCAGCAGTGGCAATATTATTACTTCCCTACCACCATCCGCGGTCCTTAAAAAGAACGATGTTTGGCTTGTCCAAAGTAAGTAAAATTCAGAGACCAAGAGAAAATATCAAGGATATTGAATACAAAACCAACAAAAAGTGTGGCCTAATAACCTCTTTTGCTTGAATTATCTCCTCTAAGAGCAAGGTTCCATCCAAAGCCATGATGGCATCAACTCCAAAGGTAAGACCTGGAAAAATTCAAAGAAATAAGAGAATGGAAGCCAACTAAACAGTATACCTTTCAAAGATTAGGAAAACTTAAAAAATGTCCTTGTCATGAGAATCCTTAAGCTCGAACTGTGATTCAGATCAGGAATGCTTTTACAAAACAGGTAGACTTGTGCTCTATAGAGAACCTTTTTTGGCTATTACTTAACAGATAAAGTAATTGTTACTTAAAGAAGATTTTATCAATTTAACAAAGGAATGCTAGTTGTCATTGAGGATAGAGAGTGTAAGAAGTCCAGGGGTCCATGATTGTTTATCGCATGCCAAGTTCTTCTATCAAATTCAAATATCAACCAAAAGGAAGAATTATCAGTATAATTCCACTTCATGATGCTACATGTAAGGAACTAGAGAATCATGTTAAAAAGGTATACCTGATAAAGTATATCATAACATGATGACACACCTGTGTTAAATTCCTGTGGTAGTGTGTCAAAGTAGATCTTGAATTTTGAATTGCAGTTGTGCCTCTCCTTCATGCTCCACAATAATAGCATAGTCTCAGTTGAGATCCCATCAATCTGCTCTAATAGATGATGCTGCAAAGAAACCAGGCAAAGAGCTAAGGATGTTGAACTACAATCTGTTGACTTGCAGTTTTATTTTTAAGTGCTGACATACAATCATATCATGTCTCCTTTGAGGGCAATCACCTTAATATTTTCTTAGTTGAGCTTCTACACATTCTCTCATACACATGGTAACAAAACTTGTGTATGCTAATTAGCAAGGCACCTAAAACCATTTCCATCAAACAAGATGCAATAAGATTTATGTCTTTAAGCTATCCCTATGTAAACGATGCAACAGAAGATATTGTGGATTTCTCATGATAATAGCTTAATTAAATATAAAAACAAACTAAAACAACTAATTTAACTCTACAAAACTTTCCCAATGCTATAATTTTGAAGGTTGAAATATCAGATTAATTTCTCACATCATATATATCAGGTAAGTCTCTCAAATAGATGGCTTAGTTCTTCCTTCTGTTCTCTGAAGATATTCTCTTCAAGCTTGTAAGCAGAATGTATTTAAAAATTACAACTGTAAAGCACTTTTGTGATGGTAGATAATGAAACTAACCATGTCAGAATTACAGATAAGATCCTCTGAAATGATAATTGACAAAGGAATTTCCAAAGCAATTTCTCCAACTTTCAGATCTTCAGTCGCTATGGCCCCTCTTCCAGCTCCTTCTATACCTAAATGAAGAAAGTATTTATCAAACCAATATATTTTTCATTTACTTCTAGCATAGAAAGTTGCCCTTCTATTTCTAACCCCTTTCAATATCTATAAGAGTAAAACTAAAATAAAACAGTATTTACTTGTTAATTGGCACAGAATGCTTATCTCAAATACTAGAGACTTACAAGCTATCTCCAGTCGCGTTTTTACACCATTCTGTTCTCCCCATTCTAGTAAACATTTTTCTTTATCGCACTTGTAGCTTCTATCAAATGAAATCTCCAATTTCCTCTTTTCCACCAACTTCCCAATCCTATAAATGATTGCATCTTGTAAAGCTTGCAAGGGATTTTTGTCCAAGCACGGTTTACCAGAGATTGAACTTTTAATGAGTGAAAGGACAGAATTGAGAGCTTCCACCTCATTTCTGTCGCTCCAAAATTCAACTGATGAACATTTGTTCTCCCCAAAATAAAGTTCTATCTGCACTCCGAAAGCCACAACAGAATAAGCCACTGACATAGTAAGCTCACAAAACCAATGGAAGCTGCAATCCTCTGTTGTTTAAAGAATTTATACCAAAAAATGTTGCATCATAAGCAGAAGGAAAATAGCAATTGAACCCACCAGTAGGATCCATTTCCATGTTTCAGCACTTTCTCACATTTCTGCACAGTAATGAAATATAGGCATCAGAAGAAGTTGCATTCCTATTACCTCATCCAAATTTATGATTCTTGCTATCTGAAGCATCTTTTCCAAACTGATAGCAATTTGATCAGAAGATGAAGAGCCCTCAATCTCTATTTTCTCCAAGATGTCAAAGCCCTTACTCTGCAATAAATCCTACTCAAAGGAAAAGTACAAAAAAGAATTAGCCAAGAAAAGAAAACAAAAGAACAACTAAGTAATTTGATCTCAAGTATTAGATCTTAAGATAATATGCATGAGTTTTTAGACAACTGTATTTTCTTGCATTTTTCACCTCCTTGAAGCTGAAACATTCTACAACTATAACTCTGCAGAAAAAAAATTACACAAGTAACAGGTAATTTACTGAAATACAAATTTGCCAAACAATACCATATTTCGTCAATTCATTACCCTAGCACATTTTAAATGAAGAACTAGAAAGAAACGTTGCAAAGTTAATTTTCTCAAGTCTCACCTTCTTTTGATCAAAAAAGGAGTCATCTTCAGAGAGTTCAATAACTATTATACAAGTACCGCCAGTCATTATGTTCTCATCTGTGGAACGTAGCTGTAATGAACAAAAGAAGCTTTCTCTAGTTAGATTCTTATTTCCTTCTATTGTAAAACTGGAAGCAAATCATAATTATGTCATGAAGGGGTAAAAACAGAGTTACATAAAACTGAGAGTAATCCACACAAACTTGAGATAGCATTCTGCATAAATGTCCTTCACCGTTTATGTGTAACTCTAAAGGATTACAAGCTTATTCAAGAGTTAAAACATACAAAAACAAATACGCTAGATAAAAGGTGCATATAAGAAAATAAAGGAAGAGGAAATCGCGTTCCACAATGTCCACCTAGTACTACAAATATCTAAAACAACAATCTTCTAGAGATGGTTTCAAGTTTTAAATTTCAATGGTGGCATATAAGCCCAAAAAAGTGAAAAGAAAAAGCAAGGAAGAAAGAGCATGTATCAGTACAATGAAGTTAACAGAGAAGAATAACAGCCTAAGTATGATCCAGTGATAATAGGGTATATATACTGATGTTTGAATAAAAAAAATACTCGAAAATTTCTTTCGTTTTACCATGAATTCCTAGGGCCACTAAGCAGGACAATGAAAAAACCTCAGATAAGACACAGAACAAAAACGAGAAAACCAAGAGAAGAATGAAACAAGTACGACAAATTCTGGGTCTACCTTATTCTCCTCCATGGATGAGCTCATTTTTAATAAGTAAAGGTCGAGTCTTGGAGTTGGTACAAATTAATCGGCAAGCACAAGCAGGGAAGATCGGAAGAATGTCTACTTCACTGTTCAGACTGAGACACCTTCATAGTGCCACTGAATCTTGGGCCGGTTCAATTATCGGAACCGACTCAACCGGGTGATAAGGGTTAAGGATATCGATCCGGGTAAACGGGTTCCACCCAGTTCGCGCTAGCTCGGCTGTCAGAAAGAGATCAAGAGACTACGTCGTATTGCACGCTAAGGGTACTTATGGCATAACCGGAGTTTCACAAACTAAACCACATGTTCCAGCATTAGAGAAGTTGAGGAACTAGGTGAAAGGCAGTATCCTTATCTTGTTGGCAGGTGAAAGAAGATGGCACTTTGGAGTTCGTTTCTTGGTGGCAGAGTTCACCATTTCTCGACACTGGTGGCAGCGCCGCCGTCTTCTCATTCGAGACCATGTCAGAATCCAAGTCCGAGCTTGGTGGGTGTTGAAGCAAAGGCCAGAACAAGACAAGACAACAGGATTGCCCGCCACCAGCGTATCAGAAAAAAGGTAACCTTTTTTAGTGATTTAGTGTTCTGCCCATCTGGAGTTTGAAAATTGTTGACTTGTTTTTGTGCTCAAATCATTTGCTGCCGGTGTTGTGCTTGCTATCGACTGATTTTAGTGCGTTTAAGTTTATTAGGATTATCAAATGTTCACAGGCACTTCTAAGTCTTGTTTAACTCCGCAATTGAAGCAACTTGCAGAGTGGTGGAGTTTTATCTGAAACATTTATTACTAAGATTCTATAGTCTATTTCCTGTCTTTAGTTCCCTTCCACCTGATTTTGTGGAGAACACGGTTATTTTGGGCTTTTACAGTCTGTTTAGATGAAATTGTGTCAGCTCCTGCGAAATGTGATGGTTTCTTCTATAAAATGATAAAGCTTGAATCTTTAGGATATGGGAAAAGAGTTAGGCTCGTCATTATCTTTCAAGAATTGTGTGGTTCAAAATCTGTCATTCAAGCACAACATGATCCATGGGAAGATTAGTTTTATGTGATCTATTGTTCCAGTGTTGACTGTTGTACTTGGGAAGATCGGGAGACATTTCTAACTGTTGAAGGCCTCAATTAGGAGATACATATGTCTAGAGATAGCTTAATTTTGGTCTCAAACTACCCAGGTGAGAATTTTGAGCCATATGTAGATGATACAAGTTAGTTTAGAGTTGTGCTCATCATCTCTGGAAAAAAATTGACGGCGTCAAGCTTCTTATGTCAGATCCTGGATAATATTTGCAAGTTACACGATCACTGGGGAAAAGATTTAATTGCTGTGCATCTAACTAATGCAATGACATCCAACACTTGCTATGTTGGAGTGCTTTTCTTCTTTCTTTGCCTTGAGGGTTGGTAAATATTTGTGTAATATCATCACTTCATCTAAACTGATGATTTCAACTTGACATAAACACAGATT
>JANZLX010000008.1:1048429-1063133 GCA_025531955.1 Erythroxylum orinocense | reverse complement strand
GATCGACCACCTGCCATTCCTCCCTACTAAGGAGCAGACTCGACATATCGTTCCATTGCTCGGCCAGGGGATACCTCCACGGCCTGGACTCAAAGAGTGATCCTGGAGGTCTCACAAAGAAGTACTTCGTCCGCCAAGTCTGGACTTTGGAAGCGGTCCCAGTAAGACGATAACGGGCATCTCTATACTGAAGGTGGGGGACCCCGGCCCCAGCGCTCGAGATTTGATTCATCCGCAAGAAATGACGCATAATGCCGATCGAAGGAAGGCACCCAAACTGATGGCATAGCAACGTCAGGCCATTAATAAATCTCCAGCCGTTCGGAGGAATCTGGCTCAGCCTCAATTGGTAGGCGTAACACACCTCGTCAATAATAGGGGCATAAGGGAGCTTTGCACCACCGACCGAGAAAATACTGTCTGAAACAGCGAAGTATCCTTCCGGACTGCTATAAATCCGTTAGCTCCCGGCAGCCAGTCTGGGTCCCCACACCGCAGAGATGTTGTTCTTGATGACTGATCGATTTAAATCCCCCGCGGTCATTGTGGATGGGTCATTCGGCGGACTCTCGACAATTTGCCCGTCCTTTCGGGCGCTCGCCCCTATGTCCGCAGTTCTCCTTGCCTCAGGCGCGTCATTCCCGTCGGCCTCTGACACTTTTACTATTTCTGCCGTTGCTACTAGCGACCCAGCGGTCTGGGAGGCCCTTTCAGCGGTTTCCTCCCTGAGACCAACTTCCTCTCTAGGACTAACTGACGGCATCACTAAGGAAAAGAAATTTGAGGGGAAAAAGGTTAGAGAAAGGACGTACCTAGTTTGGTGATGGAAGTCAAAAATTTGAAGACAACAGAAAGAAAGCTCCGGAAACTGAAAGCAAGAGGGTGCAAAGGAAAACAGAATGGAAACCGGAGAACGAAATAAGCGTGAAAAAAGTCTGTAGTTTATCAATTCTAAGTATTTATAGAAGATCGGCTGAACGGATGTTCCAACCAATGCTTGATGCATGGTAAACATCCGAACTAACGCGGACACGCGGCAGAATCTAAGCTGAAGTGAATTAGGGTTGTTTGAAAACCAGAACGGCACACTCACTGAAGGGACGCGCCTGACGGCTGTACAGCAATTAAAAGGACGCACTCGACAGCTGTACAGTAGCCAAAAAGACGTACGTGACAACCTGTCAGAAAACGCGAATCGTCAGTAATGATCATGCTTAGAGCTCTATTTAACTCTAGCCATCCAGTTGACCGGTCCCGCTACTACGCTCTTCCGACTGACTTTGTCGTTACCCCAGATCGACCTGCCATATTGCTACAGCCGATCTGTCAGTTATCCGAGGCACTACACCTGTTCGACTGGCCGCATTACAACGGAATCGATCGATCAGGCCTGGCACGAGCAACCGAGAAAACACGTTGTCTCATACTTATGTACTCCTTTGACCCTTCCCTTGGCTCAGACTCGAGGAGTAGGGGGCTTATGGTAGGGTCGGTTGTGCCAGGCCCAGGCCTATTTTCGCACTTCCACGGCCCATCAGGCGCTAGACTCCCATGTAAATACAAAGATCTACGTAAAGACCTAAACCTAGCATCCACGTCATATATAAGGTACTGTTCTACCATGATAGAGATATGACAACACAATTCTAGCTTTTTCTCTATTCTCTGCGACCAATCTCCTCTCAAAAAGACTGACTTGAGCGTCGGAGTGGCCTTCCGGGAGCCAACCCCTAGCGTGCCTTTATTTGTTTTGCAGGTATTCTTTAGCTGAAGTCAATCAGAATCATGGATTCAAGCGATAACGTTCAAGCCCAGCAAAATCCGACTGAACCAATTATTAATTAACTAGTCACTTCATATTAAATTAACTATAAATTTAAATTGCTACTTAATTTATTATAATCATTTATAATACTGAAAGCACAAATTTAATATCATACAGATGAGCTAATCTAATTATTAGGAACAGTAATTTTCATAATTTATTAGTTTCAAAACGGGCCTAAAGGATAGTATTTTAATGAGATGAGATCTAGTACTTTATTAAAATTAGTCATCATCCATAAATTTAATGAGCACGTTGACGGTTTAGACAAAAACATCAAATTCGGTTAATATTGATATCTATTACTGGTCAAAGAACACCAAAGTATAAAAAATAATCTATTGTCATATTATACAATTGTACTGTATATTTTTAACTCTATCTCTAAAATAATAACAATAAAAATTTTAATTTAATTTATAAAATTATTTTAATAATTATTAATAAATATAATTAAATTTAAAAATATAAATTTCAAATAAATTTTAATTTAATAGTTAAAAATATATAAAATAAATATTACTTTATAAATAATAAATTTTAACTTATTTATTTTTAAAAATAAAATATTTTATTAATACTTTATTAATATATATTATTTAAAATATTAAAATAAATTTAAATAAAAATACTTTATTTTAATTTAATTTAATTTATAATTATTATTAGTAATAAAAATATTTATTTTATTTTAAAAACAAAAATTAAAAATTCACAATAATTATAAAAGTTGAAGTAAAAAAATAACTAATTAAAAAAACTTTGAAAAAAAGAGGGAGAAAGGAGGTTTGAAAATTTTTGTAAAAAAGTTTCCTATTTTTAAATTTTTCGGTACCAAAATACTGACTGGTACTGACCAACACCATCTAAAACTAGCCAATACCGACCAATATTTAAACTCGATATAACCGACCCTCCGTTTCGTAACAGTATCCTAAACAATGCTATAAATTATGGAACAACTGATAATGGTATTCATTATTAGTCAAGAATGCTAAAAGAATTTATTGAAAATAATCTTTTTACTAATTAAGATTAAAATTATTTACTTTTAAATTTCATCTATTTTAACATAATTCTTACTGAAATATTGTTATTATTATTGTTATAGTCAAAAACACATAATGATATGATTCTATTAAAAGTTATCCAATATATGAATTTTAATATAAAACTTTAACGTACCAAGATATGGAGAAAAATTCGCTCAGATATCTCATAAAAAGATCCTTCTATGTGAGATCCTTTTCGTTCTCGTAGGATTTTTTAACATTTTTCTTCTAATCTTATATTTTGTATTTAGTTTAAAATTTTAATATGTAATACTTCTTTCTTAGTTAGGTAAATTAAAAATTAATTAATTTAAAATTTTTACAGTTAAATTGATTGAACGAATACGAATTTTTAAATATGTAATCCTCAAATTTGTATTTTCTTGACTAGTCATCACATATTTTCACGTCTTCGTGATTTATTTAACTTAAAGAGTCAAACTCGTAATTGAACGGTCACACATGGTCCGATCAACAAGGTAACATGCCAAAAAGGAGATTTTGACTAATGAATATATCTGATAAATTTTTAAATATTCTAATTTTTATTAAAAACAACTTTCTAAAAAGTTGGTAGCACTTTATATTTTCCCCCCTCTTATTATTGGACTACACTAATTTTTCCAAGTTAGAAAGCACTACACTAATTTTTCCAAGTTAGAAAGCACTACACTTTAGTTACTCAATCCTTCTTTTTTCCGACATGAAATCCTTGGATAGTTTACTTGCTTCCCATTTCCAATTACGTTGATCTCAGCACCGAAATTGCCCCTCTGATCCTATCCACAAATTTCTATGCCCTCCTCGTGATGTTATTACTAAACACTTTTGCATAATTGGAAAAGGACAAGCCAAAGTACCAAGTTGAAAAGTTTTCAAGAAAAAACTGAGGATGTCATGAGACCTTTTCTTCTTTTCCCCACTCAATGATATGTGTAGAACTAGAACTCACAATCAATTAAGATTTCAAAAGCTTTGTTAATTAAAATTTTCTATTTTTATTTAATATTTTTTTTGATGGCGTCTTACATCAAGCTGTTAAACATACCTTAGATAATTAATAATTAATTATTTTTTGTACTGCATTTTTTATATTGTACCAATAAGATTAAAGAAAGTGGTAAATTCCGGTGTAGAGATTTTAATAACTATGGTTAAGCATAGGCAAAACATAAATAAAAGGGCTTTCAAGGCAATTAATCAACTTAAGCCTACCTGCCTAAATTCTCCCATCTCAGGCAAACACTTCTTTCACAGAGCCTCCACGTTTTACTTTCTGCTTTACCAACCTTACTAATTGCCAAGTTTGGTGCATGACACTATGACTGAGCACCACCGCCAATCAAAAGGGCAAAAGGAATAGGAAAAGGAGCTTTCGAAAGAGTATATCTAAGAGAAACAGAGATCTCTCAGCAACCATAAATTAAACTTGCAATTGGGACATGCACTACTTCCATGTGCATCCCAACCAAAGCATGCACTTAAACACTTGCTAGTTGGCAAATGTACCTTAAGACCTTATCGGACACCTATCCCACGATAGGATATGTGTGCATGTGCATAGAATAAGAAAGGCATAGATTGATAAGAGAGTGGGTACAAAAGTTTTTAACATATAAGCGAAAATCCCACATGGCCAACCAAGACCCTCTTCAAAATAAGCTTATCCACTAGTCACGTAGGGACAATACTACTACCATTATATTAATTAGGCACAAGATCAGATATAAATATTATATAATTTATATATATTCAACATGGATAGAAAACTTGGAGGATCGAATGTTATCCCTTTCTTTAACAGTTTCCACCAACAAAATTTTGAAGATTTCAATACTCCAATCCATTCACCCAATTTGCATTTTATCACCGTTGCCTTTCTAAAACACTTAAAAGAGGCAAATCTTATTTCACTAGTTGATTTTCTCTTCCTTATCTTCTTTGTTGCAACTTTCCTGATCACAGTCACAACCATCTTTAGGACTCTCCAGTGCTCTCTTCTCTTGCTCTTCGTCCTCAAAACCTTCGAAATCCGCTTCTCTCACACCACTATTCTTCAAATCCTTCAAGTTTCTTTCTGCTCTTTCTTTCAATGCCTCGACTAGCTCACTCACGGCCTTTTCCTTGTGCCTCCTGTTCTTGATCAAAACCTCACTGACATCAGCAGGAGTCATCTCTGCCTTATCAATCACTTCCTCCAATTGCTTCAGCATCTCATCCTGCAAGTCACCTTCCTCATACGCAAGATAATTGTTCAACAAAATTTTCAATGCAGGCAAGGAACAGTAGCTCATGAAAATGTGCATATCCATTCGGCCACTTCTAAGCAATGCAGGGTCTAGTTTCTCAATGTGGTTTGTTGTGAACACAAAAATCCTCTCACTGCCACAACATGACCATAACCCATCAGTGAAATTCAATAATCCTGACAACGTTATCGAATTTCCACCGTCTTCTCCACCAGAACCACCCCCACAACCCGACCCAGATCGCATATCCGGTTCATAGTAACTCCTTCCCGTTGACCCGTTGTTCCCTTTAGCCTTCTTTCGGTCACTCAGATTAATAGAGCAATCGATGTCTTCAATGACAATTATCGACTTCGAGCTTGTCTTCATCAAAAGTTTCCTCAACTCCGAGTTGTTGTGAACCTCTGTCAATTCTAGATCATAGATGTCATAACCAAGATAATTTGCCATAGCAGCAATCATACTCGATTTCCCAGTTCCAGGAGGTCCATAAAGCAAATAACCTCTCTTCCATGCTCTTCCGGTTCTCTGATAAAACGCTTGTCCATTTGCAAAATCTTTCAGATCTTCCATGATCTCTGTTTTTTTCACAGGGTCCATAGCAAGAGTATCAAAAGTACTCGGATGCTTAAAAGGAACAGACTCCCATGGATGTCCTCTTGAATCCAACGACCCACCTCTTGAATTCGTATACAGAAGCCTATCTTGATTGTTCCTTCTGATGTCAGTAGCCTTCTCCATAATGTAATCAAGATATGAATCGAGAATCAAGTTTTTGTCTTTCTTCTTAATCCGTAGTGTAAATCCTCTCTTCTCATCAGGTAATGGACGCCATGAAAAGGTCTGAGCTTGTCTCTGAGTCACAACATGCTCCCAGAGAACTGTCACACCATTGAACGTATCGATGATGGTGTCATTGTTCGTGAGACCAAAAGTTATGGCGCTGGAGTTGAGAGCTCGTGTGAGGCTCAAACGACTACCGGAGATCGAAATATAGGAGCTTAAGTAGAGCTGCACAGCGTTGTATAGCTCATTGGTGTTGACCCCATCGATTTCAGTGATATCAAAGTAGCAATATGAAGAGAACATGTTGAAGACCCTGTTGAAGAATTTGAGAGTAGCAAAGCGGAGTTCCGGAGGAAATAAAGCTTGGAGGAGACTCTGGCAAAAGGCCAACACACCCAGAACTGAAGCCAAAGATGTCCAATGTTCCTTCATTTTGGTTGCTTTCTTCTGTTCGTAGTTTGTTATGTCAGGATGGCCCTTTTGGAGTGGATTGTTGACACAAAAAGCTGAAAAGATTGAATCTTTGTGTTAAGCTGGAGAGGAATGGTGTTGGATGTGTGTTAATTGTGTCATCAACTTTGAACACAAGAAGAGAAGACAGTAAGAGTTGAGCTCTCTTCTTGGATTTTAGTAGGGAAGCCTTTGTTCAATTTATAGAGAAAGTGGTGGTGGGTTTGAAAGTTGGAACTTCGATGGACGCTGGAAAATGTTTTGAGGGAGAGAGGGAATAAAGTAAAAGGCATTAAAAGAGCAGAGGAGATTGAGATGCATTAGGTGGCCAAGAGAGGGATGTGTCATACAAGTACAAGGAAAACGGCAATTGTAGAGGGAAAAGAACAAAAAGGGTATTTGGAGTTTTGGGTTGGAGAAGATCAGCGATGGACCCTATATGTTGGTGGTGTTGGAGAGGCTGGACTTGAGTGATTTACAGGCGGTTTTGTTGGACATATTTTCCTAGAGAATTTGAACAAGTCTTTTCTGCCGAGCACTGTGAAATTAAAAAAAAAAAAAAGAGATGACCTTTCTTAAATAAACAAACAAATTTCCAAGTAGTTGCCAATTCAATGAAAAATGTTTGGAAAGAAGGAAACTTCTGTCCAAAGTTCATTACTTGATTGAGATTTATGCATGCCACTTTCCAAGAAAAGCATTTCCTTTTCCAAATTAAGAAACAACCATCTTATTGTATTAAATCCAGTGTATTAAATTTGCATCTTGAAAAGGGGCTCTCCTAGATCCCTCTACACCTTTTAGGCTCACATGTCAAAACATTTCAATTAACAGGAAAAAAAAAATCAAAATGGGTTATGATATGAGTGCTGGAATCTCTCAGTCCTGTCCAATTCAAAAGTTTCATGAGAAAAATCTTTTTTAAGATTGAGATTTTGTTTGTTTATTATTACGTATCGGATATTCTCCCTTCAGTCAATATAACCTCCTTGATTTTGATTAGAAAATTAATTTTAATCTAATTAAAATCCCACCTGTCCAAGTCCTGATGGTTCTGAAAACTGCTGACCCCATAATGATACTACACAATAACGTATAGGTTTGTTATGATGGGGGGTGTGCAGAGGAGCCCTGTCTGAATCGTCTGAGACACGAAAATTTTGTTTCTGCGCTTGTAAGTTTTATCTTCGTAATAAATTTCATTTATGAAAAGAAAAGAGGACAACCCTTTGTCTGGATAAGATTTTTAAGATACAGTAGGTATATATATATATATATAAAGCCACAGCAACTAATAGTACTCCAGTATTTAAAGAAGCTGGTGTCCTCTTCCTCTTCCTCATGCTACGTGTTCAACATATGTTGTTCAGAAAAAGAGGGTCCAAATGTCCATCGCTACTTCCTGATTCCTCTATGTAGGTGCCGTCCATTTTGCAGGTCTACAATGGACCATTTGTGTTTAATTGATGAAGAAAAATAATGCATATCAGTTCCAATATGTGTATAAAGGTAATCTCCCCTTGTACTTCCGCGACTGTTACTGCTAATATAAACAATCTCTTCCTCACATTACTTGTATATATTAATAAGTATAAGACGAAATTAAAAAACAATACCCTTTTTTCAAGTGATACGAATCAATCTCTGGGCAGTCTCTGGCTCTCACCAGTTATGTATATGGTTTTGTTTGTTTTCTTGGGTTAGGTTAGGTTAGGTTAGGTTAATTGGTAGGGAGGGGAAGGGTCATGAATAGGCTCATTGTCCCAGAGATCTACCTCTGTCTGTCACTAGTTCCTGTAACTCTATTGCCCTCTGCTCTGCATATGGTTTTTTTTTTAATTTTAATGTTAAAGACAAAGAGAGAATCATCTTCTCTTAGGGTCTGCTTCGCTACAATCTTTTCCTTTCTGCATTTCTACTTCAACTGGTCCCTTCACATGCCAAAAACATCCAACCCTACGAATTCCCACGTTTGCAAGTAAAGCTCTCCCAACAAGTAAACCAATCTCAACCCTATGTATGTTCTCTCATCTCTGTCATTTTTTGTCTCAGCATGACCGTACGTACCCGTAAACCAAAACAAAACTATGGTCACAAATTAAACAGCATATTTTACAGCTGTAGGGTTGCAGACATTTTTGCACGTACAAAGTTTACTCTGCACATACAAGTACGTCGAGGAAGCAAGAAGAATCTTTTTTTTTTTCCTTTGTTTTTAAGAGAAGAGAAAGAGATATAGGTAAATAGAACAAAATAATCAAAAACAAGATCGAATATGTTTCTGAAGCGTATATCAATAAGTCACCAATGTTTTACGTTTAGTCTGAGAAATACATGCCACTTCCTTGTATCCTGCTCGATTTTTTAAGTTATAATAGTATATTTTAAAGGAAAAACAGACACAGTATTTCTGAATTAACCTACTGGTGCTGCTGAAGATTTGAATTGAAGTTATGCAACAAGAGACCCATTGATGAATGAGCCCCTGAATTTAGAGTAATCCTATATCTTCCTCCTCTAAAACTTCAATTACTTGTGATAAAGATAATCTTTGCGCTTGAAAAAACATTCTTCATCCAAAGTTGTTTTTTTACAGTAAAATGGTGTATAGCTTGTGATGGGATAATAATGGCCAGCATATGTAAAAATAATTATCACAAATTCTTAACAAAACCATATTCAATGCCCATATGTACATACACCTTTCAGGATGTCTCCGACTGCTCTATGAGCTTGTGTCTCCAAATTCCCCCTCTTTCAGAAAGGCAGTGAAGTACAATAAAGTTTCATACTCGTATAACATTTTCAGATTGTGTTGTAAACATGTTGTCCCAAAAATGGTCAATGGAAAAAGAAACAAAAGGAAAAAGAAAATAATCACTAAATTTCCTATGTACTCATGCACGTCAGTTGCACTGACTTGCCAAAATTCTGTATAAATATTGAGGATGCTCTAATCAATGGCAATGATAAGAAAGCCAACAGATACATACATCAAAAAGACGGGATAGAGTGCAAGGGCCTTTCTTTTGGGATTGACTGCTGAACTCATGAATGGGTAAGCAGCCCATGAGCTCCAAGCCAAGGTTACACATACCACTATCACCTTCAGAACCACGTTATCCTTCAATAAGCAGATAAGGGCACCAATGTCTAGGGGAAAGAGACAATACCCGAGTAGGCTTAAACTCTGGAAAAAGATAATATGTCCACCCTGAAGTGACATAAAGAAGAAACAACAAGTCATGTATTCACTATTTTAAAGCATCATAATGTAATATATTTTATCATGTCGCGTTATACTTTCCGTCCTCTAGAAAAATGAATGGAACTAAAAACGTGAGGACCTACCAAATCCTTAAGAAAGAATACTAATTTAAACACAAAGTCGAGGTTAGCTGGTGTTTAATGCAATGTAAGCACCAGCAGCACACACAAATGCGCACACACTCAAAAGAGAGCGAATGACTTACCAATAACAGAACATTCAATGTCAAGATGACAGCACCAGCAGCAAGAAGTGCAAATGCCACAGCAAATACCTCAGACTGCAACAACAAGAAGAAAAATGTCAAAATAACTCAAAAATCTAAATAGGTTTCTTTAAATAAAAAAGCAAAAAATTCAAATTTCGAAAGGACAAGATTCGTAGACGCGGAAATATAGAAAACAGGAACAGTGTGCTCTGAAGAACATGAAATGCTCGGCATACATATTCAGATATACTAATATTCATTTCAATCAAGAAAGAACGAGTATGATCAATTGGGTAGCATAACAAAATTGAGCATACGTCCAGCAAATTACACATATCTAGGTTCGAAAAAAGCATTGCCTCTGACTATTAATGAACATATGAATAAGGAATTTCTAAAAAATTTCAAATTTCCTAACTGTTCACTTTCACTAAGTCATTCTATATCTGTAAAGAGTCCAAATTTCCTAACTGCTCACTTTCACTAATTCGTTCTGTAGCTGAAAAAGATTTCACATTTCGTAACTGTTCAGTTTACTGATTCATTACATAGCTGAAAAGAATTTCAAATCAGAACAATTACAGTAACATAAGATCTAAAAAGAGCTCGTAATCATATTTACTAGAACGAAATCGTTGTTTAAAACTCACCTTTTTAACCGAAGCAGACCAAGAGAGAATAAGACCCAAAAATACAATGAAGAAAAAGGGGCCCCACAGATCCCAGTCCCTCAACGCCTTGCCCGGATCTTCCCGATACGGGTTGGGGAATACAACAAGCTTCAAATTACTCACGATTCTCGACAGATCTCTCTTCACCGTGTCCCAAACAGGCTCCGTTAATGTATCTGGGGCAGATCCGAACCCGGTCGACCCGATAGAAGTACTAGAAGGAGGCGGAGGAGGAGAGGGAGTCGACAGTACAGGCGGCAGCTTCTGAGTAGTCGGCGGAAGCGGGGGAGGGAGGCTGGAGACAGGTATTCGGGGCGGACTCCGTGGGCGGGCGGGTTGAACCGTAGCGGGGCCCGATTGGACGCTGGCGTTGATGAGATTCTCGATCTCGTCGATGTCTGATTGGGACGACGAGTTCAGAGGGATAGTGTCGCTGTGGGACATTTTGATTTTTGTTTTTTTTTTTTCCCCCTTTCGGCTTTTCTCGCGGGAAAGTGATGCAAGTCTTTTCTGGATCCTGAGGAGATACGGGGAGAGCCTTCTTGATCGCTTTTCAATTAAGCTTTGTTATATTCGTTGCCACGAAAAACTATTGAATCGGTGTCGTTTTGATCCAAACGACTGCTCTAAAGCCCAGACCTTATGAATTTGTTTTTTCTTCAAATTTAGGACTCTGATCTTTTCCTTCCAAATATTATTTGGATTTTCAATGTTTTTATGAAATAATTATTATAGATTACTTATAATAATACTAATTTCAAATGTTGTGATTAACTCCAACATATTTTGCACAACCAGTCCAATTTCCCAACCATTAACTGAAAATTTTCATTGCGACACCAGTATTTCTTTAGTTTCCATACCCTCCAAGGACTTGTGGAGAAACTATACCAAGATCGGAGTGGTCAATTCAAGTCGTCGGACTACATAATTAAAGAGATTTCATACATCAAAGTTTGAGAACAAGAGCAAGACCCCACTTAAGAGCTGAAGTATGGATGGCTCTGGAGTCATACTCTGCTGAAACAGTTACCAAAGACCTGGGCCTCCACTCACGTTGCCACAGCATGGCAAGCTTCCCATCAGAAAATCGTGTCTTAACCACAGTCAATGGGTCCAATGCATGAGAACTGCCAATTGTGAAACTATTTTCGTGGGAAGAAAGGCTACGAGATAACTCAGCAGCAACTGAATGTACAGGACTCACAAAACGAACATAAGATGCCTTCAAGGTCTCTTTGCCCGTCCTAACACCAAATTTGGTAAAGCTAAATATATTTCCAAGTCCTTATTATGCAGACAAAGCTTGTTAACAAAATTGAAGGAAATTATCTATCATACGAAATGTTTTATTCTACACTTACAGTAAAAGAGCAGCAGAGAAGTCCAGCTCGTTCAACCCAATCCCAGCACTGAATTTGGTGAACGATCCAGAAGCTGCATCTAACTCAACTTCACCACCCAAAGTGAGCTCTTTGCTTTTGGTTGCCGCCGAAAGCTCTAAGATAGGGGTGGGATTGAGGCTAATGCTATGATAAATGGCAAAATCATGATCAAGGTACCGCATATCCAGCTGAGACACAATTATAAGAACGGTCACATTCCCTCAAATGCCTGGCATACAGTTTCTCAGAATTAACACCGTTTGCTAGTATTTCTAACACTCAAAATAACAGAATTTCCTGCAAATTTTGTTCATATCATTTCCACCATGACCACACACTTCGTAGTCTGTGCAGCATGGTCAATACAACTTTGCGCCAAATTCCAAAATGCACTGACCTTGACCTTGCCAGGTTTATGATCAGGCAATTTGAAGCTTATTGTTGCCTTCGTGGAAGGCAAGACATTATTCACAGTGACCTTCGTAGATATCTGCACACAGGTAAATTTTTAAATAAGTCAGCATGAAGCATATATGCGTGTCCAATGCAAATAAGGCAACATCAACCTCCATATCCAAAAAGTAAGAATATGTCTATGCATTACTCAGCTGTTAGAAAGCTATACATTGTTGATCAGTGTAAAGATCCATCCCTTACATTAGAATCCGTATCAACTTTCACATCTATAATAGTATTTCTTCTCTTGTAGAGGTTATTAAAGAAAATTTTATCGTTCCTGAAACCTATAGCTGTAAGTCCCTGCAACACAAAATTTAAACCTGGATATTAGACTGCATAACAACTTGGTCAGTGGAAAAATGCTGTTAATAAATATGCAGAAAACATGAGAGCAAAACACCAAGAGCAATAAGTAATATTTGACGTGAACCACAAGGTAATTTGTTGCATCAACTGAGAAATCTAAAGATTTTCAGCCTATGACAAGAAGTTGGAATTCGTAGTCAAACGCCTTTTCAGAAAATGATGAAACTGAAGAGAAGTATAATAAATGTCGATTAGGTGCCTGAAGAGCGAAAAGTGGTCACTTCAAAGAAAGAAAGCAAAGCATGACACAAAATGCAACATCCATACAAGTGCCTTTAATAGCTAATAATCACAAGAGAAACGAACTTTTTCTGAATCATTGGTTAAACCTGAAGAAATAAGAATTTTGGAGTCTAATAGCTCAAAAGCTGTTGCAGAGTTGAAGAATTCACCAACATTAAAACATCTTTATGCCAATTGTGAAGTAAGCCAGAATAAAATACTTAGGCATTACCTTAGAACAAGAAAGTTTATCAAACAAATTATCCTAAAACAAGAGAAAAGATTATCAACCAAATCAACAAATGAATTTGAACAGTACCATTCTAGTTACACGGGATATTGACAAGGTTAACATGTGGTCAAAGCTGTAATCTTTTGTCAAAACGTCTGCAAAAGATAAAAAAGTCAAAAAAGAACTACCATGTAATCTGTGTGCGCACTACCATAAGTAAACCGATCAAATTTATGACGTATTTGCGATCATAGATCGCACTAATTAATATAAATCACTTAAGAAATGGCTAAATGGATTAAAATTTCAGTTTCATGTCTCCTTTTAACTATATTTTATGTAAACATACCTTTGGCTCTTTTGCCAATATCTGAAAATGGTGCTGGACTGCCGCCCATCTCTACTCAGAACAAAAGGATGGTCAACCAGACACTGAGAAGCGAAGATGACAAACATTAATATAAACCTTGAAACAACCCCCTCATTAAAGAATATGCACTGTGATAGAAGCAAAAACAATAACAAAAAAAGAAGTGACTTCATACGTCCTACAATCCAGATCCCGGTAACAAAGAAGAAAGATGATTTGGCTAGTAAAAGCACGATAATGAATCTGAATGTCAGCATAACATAAAATCAAACTCCAGTCTATTTGAGGCTCAATTTATAGCTTACATTACACTGATGCAAGCTCAATCACATCACAATAAACAACATCATTAAATCATCCATCACTAACACAAATTAACATAATAAAGCTAACACAAAATCGACCAATTCAAATGGCAATTAGGTTCAAATCACTACAATCCTACGGAAACACCAAAATATTATAATTATGAAAACAGCTAAGAAAGCCAAAACTGTATTAGAAATACTAAAAATGTAAAACTGGCCATGCATAAAAGATCCCAACGAGCAGTAAGGAACTCAAAAACTCCAAAAATCAACATTTACAGTTCAATATACGGACACGCTGTACGTGTAAAGAGAGAGATACTCAAGTATATGAACTAAACGGAAAAAGATGGACAATGTCGATGAAGTTCCGCCGACGACGACTGCTACGGAGTGTCTATAGCTATATGTATACTATACATAAGGAAATTAAAAGGTAAACGATGACCGATGTTGTTGCCAGCTGAAAGCATTAAAGTTGCCATTACAGTAAAGTGAGGCACGACATCCTCTCGATTGGATAGATTTTCCGAGTCCAGGCTTTCGATTTGACCGTGAGAATCATAATTGACCTACATGTGACAATTCCGATTTAAAATTTGAAACGTCCCAAAAAGTTACGAATTTCTTTGCTAAGAAGTTAACTGATAGCCTAATGACATTATTCTCTTTTATTTTAATCTCTATTTTTGCTTTGTATTTTTCAAAATTGACTTTTTTTTTTCGTATTGAAGTTTAGAATAATATAATAAAGAGGTTAATTAAAATTTTTAATATTTATTTAATTTTATAATATTAGTTTATATTTAAAAATATCATAATATTAAAATTTTGAACATAAAAAGTCACATCA
>JANZLX010000008.1:1018928-1030774 GCA_025531955.1 Erythroxylum orinocense | reverse complement strand
TGAACTGTTTTGATGAATTTGTTAAGTGCGCAAATAAATACATGTGGCACAATTCATCAAATCAAGACAATACTTAAAGTGAAAGCTGAATAAAATGGAGCGTTTAAGTTGGATCAGACAAATTGATTAAGGCGCAGATGGATCAGACAGAGTGACTAAGTCACAGACGAATCAGACGGAGTGACTAAGTCACAGACAGATTGATTATGTCTCAGACGGATCAGACGAAGTGCTTAAGTCTGAGATGATTAGACACAGCGACTCAGACTGAGATGATCAGACACATTGACTAAGTCTGAGAAGATCAGATGAAGTAGACTAAGTCTGAGATGATCAAACGAAGAAGACTAAGTCTGAGATGATCAGATGCATCTAAGCACGACGCAGATGAAGCAGGCGCATCTAAGCAAGACACGGACGAAGTAGACGCGTTAAAGCAAGACGTAGATGAAGCAGATGCGTCTAAGCCAGACGTAGATGAAGCAAACGCGTCTAATCTAGACGCAAACAAAGCAGGCGCGTTGAAGCAAGATGCAGATGAAACAGATGCATCGAAGTAAGACGCGTCGAAGTAGACGCGTCTAAGCCAGATGCAAACGAAGCAGGCGCGTCTAAGCTAGACGCAAACGAAGCAATTAAAGAATGTACTAGAATGTCAGTTAGTTGGAGTTGAATTCAACTAATAACAGATGCTGGAAGATTTTAAGGATTCGTCTCTCAGACGATTGAACTCAATTCAACTTTACTCCACATGTATCTAACAGTTTCAATATCATCATCTCTCAAATTCTAAAGTAACCTCTGAAGTTTTCGAAGTTATTTTTAACAATTTTTCAATTGTCTCTTAATTTTCAAAAATCATTATCCTTAAAGTTCTGAAGTCAACTGCCAAATTTCTTCATCATCATTTATTCTTATTTTTATTTTCATTCACCAATTTACTTGCCAATTGGCATTTTTTCTAATCCAATAATATTCAACAAATTCTAAAATTCTCCAAAATTTCTAAATCAATACATATATTCTCCACATCGATTTTCAATTCAATTAATTCACAATTCTCACATGATCACATTTATAATCAACTATACTCAGAATATGTCAATGAATGTATTTGCAATTATTTTTATGTGTAAAAATTTAAAATTCACGTGCGTGTATGCTAACCTTATGCATGAGTTGAAATGCATTTTCTAATTTTTCATTGCTATTTTCTCAATTGCCACAATCTAGGGCTATAAAACTTAGTATGGAAACGGGATATTACACCTTCAGCCTATTTGCCAAAATCTTAGAAATGATCTTGTAGAGGATATTTGTACACGAAATAGCTCGATAGTCATTCCAAGTTTCTGAGCTGGAGATTTTAGGGACCAGGCATAGAAAGGTCTTATTTATGTGTTCTAGTAAAAGCCCTTTTAGTAAGAACCCCTACACTACCTCCTTGACTATCCTCCCAAACTATTCCAAGTTTCCTGATAGAAAAAGTCATTCAATCCATCCGGACCTGGAGCTTTAGAGCCATTCATGCTGAAGACAACCTTATCTATTTCCTGATCTGTAATAGGTCTTATTAGCCCATAAGCTTCATAATCAGGAATCTTAGTGGTTACAAACTGACTAAGGTCATAATCTAACTCAGATGGGAGAGATTCTGATCCAAGTAGATTACTGTAGAAATTCATAGCTTCCTTAACTAAGTCATCTTGTCCAAAAACATCCACTCTAGCTTCTGTTTTAATGGAGGTAATTCTTTTAGTATTCTTTTGAGCTAAAATAGAATTGAAGAAGAACTTTTTACATCTATCTCCTTCTTTTAACCAATTTATTCTAGCTCTCTGCTTCAATAAAGAGTGTTGATTATCCACTACTTCCAAATAGTTTTTAAAAGCTTCCTTCTCTATTGTAGCTAGAGCTGCATCCAAAGGGTTTTTCTACCAATGCTTTTTGAATAGAAGAGAGTTTATCCCTAGATATATCAATCTCCTTTGTAAGATTAAGACCTCTCTTACCATTAAGAATCTTCAGCTCCTATTTTATAGCCTTGAGCTTTTTGATACAAATGTACTGCTTAGTCCCATAACATCCAGCTCCAATCCCTTCTGTATTGCTTCTTGAAAACCCTCCATGTTAACCAAAAAATTGCTAATTCTGAAAGGATGATAGACTCTGGAGGAGGTGAACAAGTTAACTATCTTTATAGGTGTATGATCTGAGATACTAAGGTCTAGGAATTTCGTTGAGCTTCTTAAAAAAGAATGTAGCCATTCCACATTAACTAAAGCTCTATCTAGTTTTTCCCTGATGTGCCAAATAGAACTTTGTTTATTTGTCCAAGTAAACTTATGATCTTCAGCTTTTAGATCCATAAGTTCTACCTCATGTATACAATCAAACATATCAGTAGAGTAGTTGAGTTAATTACAATTACCTTCAGCCTTTGATCTGAACAAAGTAGTGTTAAAATCCCCGCATACCATCTAAGGGGAATTTACTGAAGCCTTGATCCTACTTAGGTAATTCCAGAGGTCAGTTCTTTGGAACACAATATTGAATCCATAGACAAAAGTAGCTAAAACTTAAGAATTTTTCATTTTGAAATAAAGCCTAGTGTGAATATATTGTTGACTAGATTCCAGCACATCTAGTTTTAAAAAATCACCATCATAAGCTATAATAATCCTTTCATAAGCATGACTTTGATGGTTTGTAATGAACTGCCAATTGATGCCTAGATACACCAATTTATTCAGATTAACTTCTCTAATTTTATTCTCCAACATACAAAATACCCCAAGGCTTTTCCTTTAGCATAAAATCCCTTAAAGCGTTAAGCTTTGAAGGATTATTTACTTCACGCAAATTCCATACAATCAAAGTCATAATCAATTTGCTTTACCTTTAGAGCTTTTCCTATTGCTCCTACTACTCTTCCGAGAGGACACCTCCTTAACTACTCCTCTTGATTATTACCATTTAGCACATCAACCCTTGGTAGACTGTGTTCATTCTATTGAACCCACGACAAGCCTTCATTTTATTTAGTTCCAATAGATTCCAGATCGTCTCCTCTTTTATTCATAGTAGACTTGTAGAAATCTTCTGATGGATTATGAAGAACTTCATTTAGCTAAATAGAAACTGTATTTTTTTTTCCTTTGGAATGTCCTCCCTTATTTTAAGGGAGACATTTACTATCTGAACCATCTCTTGGTTTTCTACTACGTGTTCTATTTCCTCAGTCTCCTTGATTTCTTCAGTCTCATTTTTTTCTATTCCTATTACTTCCCAGTAATCACCTTTTCAGTTTCCATTCTTTGCCTTGAGTTCTAAGAGATGGTTTCCATTGATAAGTCACCAGGACTGTATCTTCTCTTAGAGAGTTTTCATCCGCCAACCTTATAATAGGGATATTATCCTTCATTTCGTTAGCCATATCCATACTCACACATAATCGAGCATATCCATCTCTTTCCCTTAATACAGTATTTTCATCTATGCAAATCAGTTTCCCTAAGTAGCTTGCAAACATACTCAACCTCTTTGTAGTCCAATACTCCAAGGGGATATTGTGAATGTTCACCCGGAGTGGAAGGTTCTTCGATCTAATTTTTTCGAGCTCCATACCCGATTGCCAATTTTATAGAAATGGTGGAAGTTGAGAGATATGCCTGGGGCCCTCTTCCATTACCTTTTCAGCTTCTGATTTGGAAGAAAAGGTAAAGATTATGTTTTCTTCTTCGGTTCGCATTACCTCCATTAGCCCTCTTCCTTTCCAATTCCTCAAAGCCCACGCTTGTATAACTGAAAATGCAGGCCTTTTTTCCCATAAAAAATCTCACAAGAGTAGCCGCCCATGTCATAGCTCCTTGCTGTAAAACTTCTAAAATAGGAGTTACCATTAGCTTACCATCCATCTCTACAGGAGGGCTGAAAACCAAAGAGGAGTCTTGAGTTATCCCTAGCCACCTATTTCCATGTTTTCCTAGATTCCTTAACATTGTCTACTATGGTAAGGATAGATCCCTTAGGAGGAGGAGCAGCTATAGTAAGGGGTGTTGAAATTTTAAAGAGAAAGAAGATGAACGAGATGGGATAAGATAAAGCTTAAACAATACGTAGCACTCCCATACATTTATTATTAAAATTAGTTGCCTTATGTAGACAAAATACAAACAACTAAAATATGTTTTCCGGCTACCAATTCTTGTTTATAAGATAAAATTAAAGATAATCTAGGACTTATTCTAAGATAATCTAAGACCTATTCTAAAGGAATTAAACAACTCTAAAATTTGAATTAATTCCCAACATTCCCTCTTAAGTTAAATTTTCTAGATGAAACATATCTCTCCTAATCTTCAAAATATTACATGAAGCACTTCTCTTCGCCAAATTCTTGTTGATGCCCTTCTCATCAACCTGCAATTATTGAAACACGTCTCTCCAAATACATCATGGTGCACTTCTCACCACCACCATCAAATTTATATGATGCACTTTTTCTTCACCGTCTTCAAATTTGTATGATTCACTTTCTCATCATCTTCAAATTTATATAATGCACTTTCTCATCATCTTATCATTGTTGAGTACTTTCTCATCATCTTACCGTTGTTGAACACTTTCTCTCAACTAATTCAAAACAGATTCTTCTTCAGCCACCTTAAACTTCACCAGATAGGCTCATTCCACCATCTTTTCATTTTCATGATTTCTCATTGCCCTTCTTTTTTCTTGAACCTACAAAACATTAATCGTTCGTGGGTCCCTCAATAATCTACAGCTCTGATACCATGTTGAAATTTTAAATAAAAAGAAGATGAACAAGATGGGAAAAGATAAAGTTTAAACAACACATAACACTCCCATACATTTATTATTAAAATTGGTTGCTTTATATAGACAAAATACAAACAACTAAATTATGTTTTTCAGCCACTAAATCTTGCTTATAAGATAAAATTAAAGATAATCTAAGACTTATGCTAAAATAATCTAAGACCTATTCTAAAGGAATTTAAACAATTTTAAATTTTGAATTAATTCTCAACAAGGGGTGTGATAGTCGTAGAAAAGGACAGGGAATAGGGGAGAGGTGCAGCAGGTTTAGAAGGAGAAGGAAGAATAGATTTAGATTTAGGGTTTGATGAGATGGTTTGTTGGATGGTTGAAAGAAGGGTTGAAAAATCTGTGTCTATTTGTGTTTGAGAACAAAATTTCCTAGTTGTTTGCAAGTTTGGACAAGGGCAAGAGATCTAGAGAACAAAAGGGTTGAGCTAAGTTTTCCTTTTTTCTTTGTTTGCTGGATTTGAAAAGAGACCAACAACTATTGCGTTTGTTATGCTGTGTGGGAGATTTGGAAATGGCTGGGGGAAGAAAGGTGAGAGTGGTGGAGGCGATGTCAGGATTCAAGTAGCGGAAGTCATGCCAGTCTCAGGTGACCAAGGTCATGGCAGCGCTTTGATTAAAGCACAGTGAGAACAACTAGCACAAAAGCCATGCTGGAAAAGAAACAGGAGAGCTTTTCTTGTTTTACCAATTCTTGTTGGCAAATCATGCGCCTCCTTGGAAAATCACTGGAAGGATCCAAGGTAACTTTGAGTTTCTGTTTCTAACTTCCAACTCCTTTTTGCATTATGTCCAGTTTCTTTTTTGGTTCCAGTAATTAATTAGTTTAGAGTGAAATACATACTTTTTAATAGTTTATTTTTTAAAATTTTAATACAATTTAATATTATAAAATATTTTCAAAATATATTAAATAGATATGTCTGTTTTATGTTAGTTTTTCATCAAGCTTTTTAATAAAAAAATTAATACAAGTATTATCTATATTAACTTATTAAAATATGATAAATTTTATAATATTAAATTATTAACAATTAAGAATTAATTAGATCACATTAGAAACACTATTATGTTAGATTTAATTTAACATATAAAATCAATAAAAAAGATGTATATATTCATTGAATAAAATTTGACATTTTTTAAAATTATTAAATCATAAGTAAATTTTAAAAATAAATCAAATTATAAAAATAGCATCTCAATTCTTCAAATTATAAAAATAGCATCTCAATTCTTAAATTTACTTTGTTGCATTACCTGTTAATGTAAAATTATTGTATTATTTAGTTTAAATCCTATCTAATTGATTAAACTTTTAGGTTAAAACAAGCTTTACTAGAAGCCTTGTTGAGAAAACAGATCCAAGGAAATGTGAGATTTGCGATCAATTCGGACAATTTCTCCACAAAAATGAAAAATATTTAGGGATGACAATTTTTTATCTATGAGCGTAAATTTAGTTTTTTTAATAGACCAGCTTAAAGGTCATGCTTAAATCTATAATAACTCGAGACCTAATTATTGTAAACAAAACAATATAATTTTATTTAAAAGAGTTAAGTCTCGAATAAATCTAATACTAATTTTTTAATTTTAAAAAAATTGGTAGAGGTGGTCATTCAGGAGATTAATATTGTAAACATAAAAAATTGAAAATCTTTTATCCCTCACCACTCTCCTGTACAATCCAAATTTACGTGAAGTATGAAAGAACACGAATACAATGAAATTTAGAAAACTATATCAACAATCAGAAATCCTCCGAAGAAATTAAATTACAATCTGACAAAACAGAACACCTGTGTCCCAGAACAAAAATGTACAAGAAAAACCAAACAAGTGAAGAGGATGTTTGAGAAACCTGTGGTTTTTGTTCTTGGTTTTATTCCTGAAAGAACATGATAAGAAAGTTTAAATTTTTGCTGGGCCCTCTGGAAGCTGCCACTTTACGTGTACTATCGTCCGTCTCCATAGCAGCCAACCCAAGTTTTATCATGAAATTTTCAATTCCAAAAGCCAATTACAGGCCTTTGTAGCAGATGCAATCGTAATTACAAAGTGGTGATGTAAGATGTCTCAAAAAAAAAAAAACATAGGTTTCCATCACCAAGTAGACGTCCCCCAAGAATCTCCAGGAGTACAATTCCGAACAGCAATAACTATCGATCATGGAGAAGTTGAAGTGGAGCCATTTCCTTGCAAATACTTCAGCTCCAGAGATACCTGTCTCTCAATCCGGAGCTGCCTGCGAAAATTCTTTATAAACGTTTCAGCCCTCTTATCAATATCATCTTCTGATTGGTAGCTAATTGTTCTGCGAAGTCCAATTGGTGAAGAAACTGAATTTTCTGATGATTCTACGTCATCTGTGCATGCCCTTAAGCCAGGTCTATCATTGAAGCTGAACCTGTACCTCCTTGAATAAACACCGATCATGGAAGCTAAACGCCAACGGTTCATTTCAAAGCTTAATAGGATCTTTACCTTGTTTACTACTCGCCTGAGGCGCCCTAGCAAAGAGCTGCTGTCCGTGCCCATGTTAAGAGAATCGTATTCGGTGACAATGATACAAGTTGGAGAGGAAAGCACGAGACAGGTGTATATATAGTTGTGGAAGCATGCTCTTGTTTAGACAGAGACAAATGATTCGAAGTTTAGGAAATTACAAATAACTTGTGGAAAGCAATAATACGTTTCAAATTGGATAACCGTGTCTAGAAAACAGCTTGAAAGCTGAAGTTCTACTTCTGAAAGTTTGAATATGGTCAAATATTTGAATGGTTACAACAGCTGAGGAACTGTAAGTAATTATTATGATTAATATTATCTGAATTAGTCTGCATAATAATATGAACTTCCAATCTGAAGCTTGCAAAACAAGGACTAATTATACTATTAGAAACTAGTGTAAGAGTTGGTCCAATCAAACGTACCACTCTTAGTCTTCATGATATCATTAGGGATCGTATTTCCTATATACATATATATTTAAAGACTATTTCTGAAAGAAGATTATATAAATTGTCAAATGTCAGTGATAATATATTAATTATGTGATTAAGTTAATTAATAAATAATTCAAAACCAATCTACCAGTTCGAACTAATCGAGATTAGAGGATCTAACAATTTTGGTTACCTAATCAACCAATATTATAAGTCTTACATTGATAAAGCACATAAAGGCTTTAGAAAAACCCACTTCTGTGCAACTGTTTAACACCAGATGTGCTCCGTAATCCGTGTTCTGGATTTTGGAACCAGTCAAACTCTGCGAGACTGCTTAAAAAGACAAAACAGAGTTACGTTTTACTAGTCGTCGGCGCTCCATTTGCTTTGTGTTACGTTTTACTAGTCGTCGACGCTCCATTTGCTTTGCAGCTTCATACGAAAAGGTCATGCCAATTTAATTGACCCAAAAAGGAATGAAAGTAAATGACGATTGTTTTTAGTGTAATTTATTTGTAAATTAGTGTACTAATATACGCATTGATAAATGATGTAATGTATCATAATAGAAAAGATATGCACTTTCTCTTTTTTTTTTTTAATTTCTTAATAAAACGTCTAATCTTTTTGTTTCCTATTTTCATTAATTTGTTTGTTAGAAATATTGAAAGAATTTATATATTTGAGTATTAAAACTCTTTTTCCATATAAAAATATTTTAATAATAAATCAAATAAAAAATATATGGGTATTATTTTACAAATCGAATTATAAGAGATTTAAAGTTTAAAAGATTCAATTGAAATTAAATCATAATAAAATAAGTTAAAGATTAAATAAAAATAAAAAAGTTTAAAATATGATGAAAAACTAATGTCTTTATTACTAAAACAATTTGAAATTTAATTGAGTTTTAATTTAATTAATTTTAATTTAATAATTTAATACTTTGAAATTTATGAATTAAGTCAAAAAAATTTGACTATCTCTAAATTTTATAAGCTTTTACAGTGTTCCAAACTTCCTACTAACTATCTTCTTTAAAGTTTTGTATGAATCGCAGTTATAACTTGCTACAATCCCACAACTGGACCCTATAAAGAGATTTGGTCCAGTTATTGAACTAACCTTTGGAGGCCCCAGTTGTGTGTACAAGTCCTTCGCAAGCACTTACCCTGCGTGACCTAACGATTTATGACTACTGACAACCATCTCAGACTTTTCCTTAACACGTGTATCCAAAATCCAGTTTGTCAAAAATCCACGTTCATGAGAATTTGTGATGTTTCTCATATGAAAAAACGGATTGCTTAATATAAATTATTCCATATTGTCGAGAACCTGCCCTAACCCGCTTAATTATTTACGACTGGATCTCTATTTATTTTTTTTATGCAAAGGAAAGGAAGAAAAAAATACACGATCCTGAAAAAATGTGAGGCTACCGACGTTCAAAAAGAACACCAAACTTATCAACTAACAACAAGCTAAGGCCAATTTCAGGAGGAGGCGCTTCCAAAAACTAAAAGGAAGAAAGAGAACGACTACCCATTTTTGCAAGCTTATCAGCGACTTGATTGCCTTCTCGCAGACAATGAATAAGAACAACATTCCAATCCCAGTGTAACATTGCTGAAATTAGTGGCGGATCTACGATGGAGGTAAGTGGAGGCACTTGCCGCCACTGCCTCCAATAGATTTATTAAAAAAATATTTTTTTTAAAGTTTTGCCCCCATAAAAAAATAAAATTTTACTTCTATTAAAATTTTGCCCCCGTTAAAAATAAAATTTTATCCTTATTAAAATTTTGCCCCCATTCAAAAAAATTTATGGATCCACCCCTAGCTGAAATATCACCCAACAAGTTAGCAAGAGGATGAACCAAAAAATGACCATCTCGAATCAAACGGATCGCATCTAGAGAATCGAAGCAAAGGACGACATGCCTGTGCCCCCTATCCCAAGTAGAGAGGAGACCAAAGAAGATGGTCGATAACTCAGCAGCCATATTAGTAGCAAGGCCAATACTTCCAAAGAAACCCCCCAACCAAGTACTAGTCGAATCCCGAAGAACTCCGTCAAAACCAGCCTCACCCGGATTACCCCAAGAGCTCCCATCAACATTCACACAGATCGCATCCGCGATAGGGACGTTCCAGCCAACCCAACGCCTAATCGGAGCATCGCTATTGCCCATAGTGCCCAACAAAGTATTCCACTCAACAATCGCACAATGTAACTGAGACAGGAGCGGGCAAGCCACATCTGGTTCCCAAAAGGTATCATGGTTTCTCATGAGCCAAATAAACCAAATACCAGTTAGAAAAACAATATCAAGCCAACGACCAACTCCTAAATTAGAGGAATCCTGACTCCAGTGTCTGAACCAAGCAACACACGAGCCAGAATAAAAAAGAGGGGGTAAAACGCCAGAAAAAAGAAGAAACCATACCTGGCGAGCCTTCGAACAGTCACGAAACAAATGCTCTATAGACTCGATACCGGAATTACTCCGACACGACACATACCTAAAGTATCCAAGTGGCGAAGGTGACGAAACTCTTGGGTGTGGACTCGCTCATGAACAATAAGCCAAGCGAGGAACCGAACCTTCTCAAGACAACGAAGCTTCCAAATCCACATCCAATCCGACCGGGGAACAACTTTAGGCCTCCCAGCAGCACCGCAAGTAAGCCAATCCACAGCCGACTTAACCGAAAAAATACCATTGGTAGAATTACCCCAAAAGATTCTGTCTATGCCCATGGAGAAACGTGGTCGAAAAACCTTAGGAAAGAGGGCACGAACGTCCGGCGGGATTACCGAAGTCACCCTACTCCAATCCCACTGAGCATCCGCTTGCAACACATCACTAATCATCAAATCGAGATCCGCGTCCGCTATAGAAAGAACAAAATCTTGCAATGGCCCAGAGCCTAGGAAATTGTCTCGCCAAAAGGAAATCGAGCTCCCATTACCAATGCGATATCTGAAACCCTGGAAAAGGACTTAAGCTGCTTTAACAAGCGACTGCCAACATTGCGAACCACCGGTAGAATCCCTCATACTGAAAATGTCACCTCCCCGAATATATTTCTTTTCAAGCATTTAGACCCAGGGCTTATCACAGTTCGTGAGAAGGGCCCAAATGGCCTTACCAAGTAAGGCCGTGTTAAAGGTGCGGGAGGCTCGCAAGCTCAAACCACCCAAGCTTCGGGGCTGGGTAACCATAGGCCAAGCAACAAGGTGAATACCATGGGAAGTGCCAGAAGAACTCCAAATGAAGGTTCGGGTTGCCTGATCCAATTTCTCACAAACCGAAGTCGGAAACCAAGTAGTTTGCATAAGGTACGTGGGGAGAGCACTAAGAGACTCCTTGGCCAGAGTTGTATGACCTGCAAAATTTAACAATTTGGTTTTCCATCCTGCCAATCTATGCTCCACTCGAGACACAAGCTCATCAAAGGATGTTTGAGTAAGAGTCCCATCGCCAAGAGGAAACCCCAAATATTTTCCCAGAGAAGAAGAGAAGTTGAAGCCCAGAATTTGCCCAAGCCGATCCCGAGTATGTCGAGAGACTCTAAGCAAAGAGAAAAATTTGGACTTGGCCAAGCAAACTCGCAACCCCGACGCCTCACAAAAGTCATTCAGGATCGAGAAAAAACTTGCGCTTGGGAGATCGTTGCCTTTGAAAAAAGCAGAACGTCATCAGCAAAAAATAAGTGAGAAATTCGAGGCCCACCTCTACTAACTGAAACCGGCTTCAAACTACCATCAGTAACCTTTGAGCAATAAGAGCAGCTAACTTTTCCATACATAACACAAATAGGTAAGGGGAGAATGGGTCACCTTGGCGAAGACCACGACCAGGTTGAAAGGTTGGAAGGCATTCCCCATTCCACACTATAGTCATAGATGTCCGCCGAATGCAATTCAAGATCAAAGAACAAATACGGGGAGGGAACAGAAAACCTCTCAAAGTAGCCTCCAGGAAAGTCCAATTGACCCGGATGTAGGCTTTCTCAAGGTCTAGTTTAATCAGC
>JANZLX010000008.1:991362-1002996 GCA_025531955.1 Erythroxylum orinocense | reverse complement strand
TCATGTGCAATAAATTCATTTTTCACGATATATGTATGTCACTATATGCATGGACATGCAAATGCATTTTCCATCTCTCATGAAACACCCATATTTTCTATTTTACCCTTTTCACTAGTATCGGGATATTACATGTAACATATCAAGGGATTGCTCCATTGCAGCCAAATTTCCCTCCGATAAGGGTATATTGGTCTCCAAATTCCCATCACGTAGTATCGTCATTGCAACTTGGTGAACTTGGTGAAGTCCTTAGACTTCTAACTTCTTGCGGTTACGGCCTAAGGCTAGGTACATGAGATATAAGCAAAATGTGAAAAATGATATGGGCCCGAAAATCAATAGCCTGAGATTAGAATAAGGCTCGGCAGACCAAGATATAAATGGTCGGGTTTGATTGATCGTGGAACACCAGGCCTATTTTTACGCCTCCAAGAGTGATCAGTCATTGGCGCACATAATGTTTGACAAAATGCCGTAGTATAAAGACATTGCTTCTTTTTAGACGTGCATAAACATAAGGCTTGGAATGAGTGAGCAGATTAAACAGTGCTCAAAGTTAAATTCTTTCTCCATTCAGGAGTCTTACATAGACAAAAAACGTAACCTGAGATTGTCTTCACGTTAACAATCAAGATTTCTGTATATAAATTAACCCTTGGTAATTCAGTACTTTCCTATCCTAACTTTTGTTCGAGTATGACAATAAATTGCGAATATGATTCAAGTAAAAAATGCTCAAGTTTCTTTTGGATCCCAATTTTAATATGATCCTTACGCTTCATTAGTTCAGACTGCTCTCGAAAAAATACCGACGGTTAAAAAGATAAAGTCTATATTAAGAATACGATAATTTTAGTTTTTTTTGGGTCCCAATTTTAATATGATCTTCATGCTTCATTAGTTCAAACTGTTCTCGAAAAAATACCTACGGTTAAAAAGATAAAGTCTATATTAAGAATACGATAATTTTACTAGTCTAATTACTGAATCAACTTTACCTGTAATAACTTATTAAATTTCATTATAATACCTCAAATATGATGAGGATAAATCATATTTAAAAAGCACAATTTTTCTAAAAATATTTTATTTTATTTTATGATTAACAAAAAGATTATGTTGTAAAGATGGACAGTCTCTTAATACAGAAAACCTGAGTGAGTGGTGACACATCAGGTTCCAATACTCGAATTGTCAATCTCTCGGTCAACTTTTGTTTTGATCTTTTTGTCTGCCACTAATCATGAAAATCCGTCCCTCTCTTGATAATGCCTACCAAGGGCAAAAAGAGGAAGATCGCATTTTAATGGCAGAGAACTGAAAAAATATGGTATCTATCTTGAGTTAGAGATAGAGACAAATACGTGACAAAAAATCGGAAACACAAACATTTCATTCATGCATGCAACTGTTGAACCATAAAGCTATTGAAATGACAAAATTCAATGACATGATTACCTTTGAACTTGCGATAAGAGAATTGGTCCTATCGGTTTTCATTCAAAAAGAAAAAAGAAGAAATCGTATTATATGGACTAGCACTTTCAACCATTTTAATTTTTGTCACATAATTTCTTGTTTTAAATGCGTGAATGCGTGAGAATGCGTGAGATCCATGGCGAATCATGATTTAAAGTTATCCGTGCATGCGCCATGCATTCTAAACAAGCTGAAGATTGATGGCAGTGACTGGTAGTGATAGTGTCAAGTTTAGATAAATTCTCTGTAGCCTCTTCTTTCCCACTTAGACACCAAACCAATAATTCTGGCAAATGGATCCAAAAGTTAAAATTTTTTAACCTAAAAGCTGAAAAAATGCTGGAAAAAAAAGGTGGGTTTCAGTAATGGACCCTCCTCTCAGCTAGATAGCTTTGCATCCATCAGGAACGAGAGTTCATGGTATGCAGCCCAAGAGCACTATAAGGAAAAATCCAAATGACTCAGCTTCAACATCAAAACCTTAACACACCCACTTCAAGTGTTGATGTATATATGATGGTAGTTGATAGGTATCCATCTCACAGGGACTCATTACTTAATTTCACAACCATGTTACAGTAATCTGTCAGGAACTAACAAAAATCAGTGGAGATGCAGAGAAGAAGCAGATAAAAAAGGGATCAAAGGAGGTGCAGGTTGATGAGCAAAGCACAGTGAAAGTCACTATCCACGTGTGCGCAGAGAAAAGAGAGGCACAAGCTCCTCCATGACCCATTAAACGTTCACAAAACCGACAGATACAAACATGTCCACTATCATTTCGCCACATCAATTTCCTTCTTAGGATATATCCTTACTATCTAGCATATGGCAGAGCTTCATTGATCACCGTCTCATCACCTACTTAAACCTTTCACTTTTTCCCATGTGACTCTCTGTATTCTTCTTTTCTTATTGTATAGGCTTGTGTCCGACATGTTTACATAGAGAAATAACTTAGAAAATGCACCGATAAGTCCGGAGCATGAAGGTGAAGAATGATTGCATATACGAGCCAAGAGCTCAGCGTCCACACATCTACTGTTGGAGGGTTGTAGCTAAAGTACAAAGGGGACGCATTCCATTTACTTTGAAATGATTGTTGCCAAGGAATTAATGTTCCTAGATTGGAATCTCCATCACTAATTGACTCACTGTAGGTGCGGACACTAGGCAATTTCTCGGTTTGTGTAGTGTCTGTGATTAACAGACACGAATCAGCGCAATCATAGCCGACCTGCAAGATTTTGATCCCATAATCATGGCCTCTAATATCATCAGAACCATTACCTTAATGGTCTAATGTGGTTTATCCACAATTAGTGGATATTAAAATAGTGGTTGCTTCGGAGCACATACGGGATTTTACTTGACTTCTTCCTTACAGTTATTTAAATCCCATCACCCATGTGCTTGTCTCGGTTTACTAATGTCAATAGTTAGAAAGTGAAAGGGAGATTCCTTCGAAGGATGTGATGGTAAATGGTGAGTACAAGGTATAGCAGAATATGAGTTCCATAAGGGCAAAGTGGAAGATGGAATTCGTCTGTGTTCTAAAATATCAACAAGTTCCAAGACATTTTCCTCCATTGTTTGCTCTTCTAAAACTGACTAAACGTATCGAAGTTAAGGTACCAGTAATCACAAGAAGAATTATATATGGTGTCTTTTCTTAGTGTTTTATTACAATATCTTAACAAGGAACCTTTGGCATCTAATGGCACCATCTATTTCAGTCTTCCGATTAAATTACATCTTGGTATATGCTTTGATGATGTAATCTACAAACAACATAAATATGTAAGAAAGTGAGAGAGGTTCAAATGAATGTATGAAACATGCCATGTGAATAACTTCGTTTATTAAATTAACATGCTGTTCTCCTTAATATTCAATAGCCTCATGTCAGTGGTCAAAATAAAATCTATATACTATCTAGCAATTGATCTTTAACTTGTAATTAGGGTTCAAAAGGTAATGAACCTTACTTAAGTTCTCAATGATAATGTTTTTCTTTCGACTGAAATTATTGGTAAAGAGAGGAGGTCTTGAACTTTTCCTCCTATTTGATTATTTATTTTTCTATCAACTAAAGAATACTGGTGATAATTTAATAGGATTTTACTTAAATTCTCAAAATTAAATAATATTAATCCATGAATCTTATGAGTAAAAGAAAGGAAATAAGCAGTGCTTCATTTACTAATCATATGATAGTGCATGAAAATATAGTATCAAAATTGTATATTCATGCATAAACAATTGGAGCAATCTTGAAGCAGATTATATGTTGGAAAATCAGATTTGATACATTAGTACTTGGGCAAGCTTCTTGCTGATCAGAAATCTCTTCGATTGTAATGTCTGGTCAAACCCAACCTTATGTACTTCTAGGAAGCAATACAGCTAGAAGTAGAGGGACTACGACTTGGGATTAAGTTAATTATCTAATGATCAATGTCCAATGAAAAAGAGATGACATAAATTTACTGACAATAATACATCCACACTCATCCACTTTCATATTGCAAGTCAAGCGTAGCTTGTTTATGTTCAATAATAGAGTTCTGGTATTGGCAGCTTGAATTAAGTACATGATTGGTGATATGAGGGAAAGAAAGAAAAACCTTTATTTAAGTGGAAATGATAAAGGGTCTTTAATTTAATAATTAAAAGTTGTCTTCGGGATTACATAGAAGTGAAATGGCGTATGGGTTTTTTTTTTCCTTGGACCGACAAAGGATTACAATTCTGCCATTAATGAAGGCGACAGCCCTTCGATTACCCACTGATTTTTGCAGCTACATGTCGCTCTTTCTCTCTCTCTTTAACACACATACAGAAACAACAACGATGCCATCTTTTCTCATTAACTATATGTGGCTGCAGAAACAGTGAATCATTGCGCCTACTAATAAAGGATGAATCTTCTTCTTCCTTATATCTATTACCTTCTCTTCTGATCCCGTGTTCCAGTACCCTACAGTTTTATATCAAGGTTCAAACGAACTTCTCACAAGGCCTGGTCTCAATCTTTGAGCAACAAATATAAGCCGCTTTTCATACAGTTTGCTTCTGGGTCATGGATTTTCAACCCAATACATCTCTACATCTAAGCCTACCAACCAATCAGCTAAACTTAGAGCTTGTTCTTGAGCTATCATCTTCTTCTTCCTCATCACCTCATAGTCCAGTAGAGCCTCGGACTTTCTCATGCAACTATTGTCAAAGAAAGTTCTATAGCTCCCAAGCTCTAGGCGGTCATCAAAATGCTCACAAACTTGAAAGAACCTTAGCCAAGAAAAGTCGTGAGCTAAGTTCGACTGTGCGATCTCACGGTGCATCAAGCCCTCGATCAGGATCATCCAGCACAGCAAGCTCGTCAAGCCATGCTCGTAGTGGTCATCCTCAGCATGCCCTAGTAGGGTTAGAGCCGAATGCACATGCCAGTAGGTTTGTTGGTGAAATGAGCTATGATAGAAGACAATTGAATTACAGTTCTAGAGAAGATAGATTGGGTCCTTGGTCAATGGGATATGGACCTGAAAGTGTTGAAGAAGAATTGAGCCAGCTTGACCTGTCCTTAAGGCTTTGAAATGTAATTTCATTCTTAACATTGCTCTTGCATATTGTTTCAGAAGTAAGCTATTTTGATTTGTCATATTCGGTTTCGATTTCCCTAAGGAATGAATTGTGACTGATGATATTGAAGTAGACACATTTTGACATGACGATTTGTATCCACGAATCATTAGCATCACCGATTTGATCTTGTCTGAACTAAATTCCTTCGGTCATTTAGAACCGACCAATATCTGTTCATAAATGTTGCAGTTAGTAACGATAGACCTTTATGGATTGTGTTATTTTTTAGAAAATAAATGAGGCAACGTTTAAAATATGAATAAAATAAAAAATGATATGTTATAAGTTGCCATCTTGGTACATAATTTATATGAAAATCGTGTTAAATATTTAAAGTTTAATTTGTTTTATTTAGCATTATGTAGAGTGACACACTAGTTCGTAGACTTCGGGCGAGTGCTTCCTAATGCTTATCCTGTTGCCTATTGATATGAACCATATGTAGCTAAAGTAAAGCAAGGTTGATTTCGTGAATCATGAGCTGGAAAGCACTTTCAAGACGGATCAATAGGAAAAATATAAACAGAAAAACGGGATGATGTGTCTTAAAACAAATTCAGTTCATTGAGAGTGGGAACTTGTCAAAAATGGAGGTGCAATTGTTGAGTGGAATTTCCTTCATTCCGATCTCTTCCAAACAATAGTTAACATCATCCTTTAATCGAGTTTTCTTTATCATTTTCGATAGGTTCATTCACTCCTCAAAAAAAATAAATCGATTTTCAAATAATTCGTTTCTATTCATGATAAAGGGATTCTTATCTTTCATTTCCAAAAGCTAACACATGCCAAAAAAATATAATAAGATTAAAAAAAAGGATTCTAATAAATCAAGAATATAAATATGTAAATTTTTAAAAATATATTTTTATTATTAAACAGGTTACATTAAGCCCCTCATTATTATATAATTAAAGAATTTAATAAGTTGCATTAATTCTTAACGTTAAGGTCCAGAAAGCAACTAAAAAAATCAAATGAAAAATATGTAAAAAGAGAAAATTAAGAAGATTCGCTTCATTTTGTTCTTTTATGAGTATTAACAGTGAACTAAGTTTATTTTATCTCATTTTACTTTAGACGAAGGTCAAGAATAAGTTTTATTTTGTTTCATTTTATTTTTCTCAAAAATCAAGAGTAAGCTTTTTTTTAATTATTTATAAGAATATACTTGAACAAGTCTCCTTCTTATTCTTGTTACGCCTGCCTGATTTTTAGGCTAATTGAAAATGGGTTAAAGTTGAACCTAAACTAGTTCTTGGATTAGGGTATTCTTTTTTTATTTGTGTGTGTTAATCAGCAATGAAGATTATGTAAAATGGAAAAAAATTAGGGATAAAGTTTTTTTCTCTCTCTCGCTTACGTAGGATATTCTTATATTTGAAAAGACATGTAGATCGTACGGCCTTTTGTTAGTTTTCTCACATCCGCTCGTTGAACTTAGTTGATGCTGAGTTAATCAATGACTTGAGGTCCACTTGCTTTACCTCCAACTGTGCTTGCGTCTAGGACATCGGCTTTTAGGGATGAAGGCTTTTGATTGGCTCTTTTGTTCTTTTCATTTTATAACAGGATCTGGCAGTTGTTTTTGTTTTTATGACGTGAATTAAATAAGTTTTGAGTATGCATAATAATTTATAAATTAGTGTTTTTGAGAAATCAATTCCAACTTATAGAAAGTTTATGCATAAACTTCCACTATAACCCTTAGAACATTACAAACCCGTATAATGAAGTTAAAAGTTGTAAACTTATCGAAATCATAAACACAAAGTGATATTTTAATCAGTATAATATATGCCTTGGTATGCTAAACTTTGCCTATTTCAATGATGCTGAGATTTAAGTGAAGGCTCCAAAATACCTCTCTCTATCAAGAGGCAAATGGGTTATGAAAAACTACCATCATGATTAATGCAGATAATGTTGTTGTCTGTTTTAAGCAAGTCATTAGGATGAGTCCCTCGTGATAATGTTGGGCTGCAATTGTTTTCACCCGATTTGACATCATAAAACAAAGATGATAGAATTTAACTTAATGCAATGACACAAATCTTAGACAAATTTAATACGTAAATAGATTGTCAAGGAGCCTAATCGATGTTCTCTCATACTGTTCACTGATTAAGCGAGTAATTCTCATCATTACACGGTTCATCCATCGGGAAGCCCATGTCAAATTCTCGAAGTGCTTAATCTTCAAGCTGTCACAGTTCCCCAATCTACTGGGACTCTAGCTTGCTTGGAACTCATCTTGTGCTGTTTATAGCTTTTATCATGGGATCCATGTGCAGCTTCACTCAATATAAGGAAGTGTCAACAAGAGATAATCAATTTCAATGTTTAACTTTTGAACCTCCTGGAACAAAACGATCAAATGTTGAAAAAAATCTTCTAGCTTTCCTTGCTTGTGAACTCGAAATTTTATCTGGGGTGGATCAGAAGATAGGCTTTTTCATCTACAGGATGAAATCTCAAGTTAGTTCCTCAACGTACGCTTGCACGTTGACAGGAGACAAGATGGTGATATTTTACATTGATTGATTTAATGGAAGGTTTTATGCTCCAAAAGAATCAATTGTGGTTGCGTTTAAGACCCCTAGACAATTTCAGTTCTTTATAAAAGAACAAATGAAATGATATGGTATAACGCAATTACTTTCGGCGATTAAGACCTATACTTAACATGGAGCATGAAGAAACTACTGAAGACTACTTGGACAAAAACTAGAGCAAATCCACTTCTTAGAAACAGAAGAGAGGTACATCATGTGTTTTTTTAAAGAAGAAAAATAAAAAATAGAACGCAAAGCAAACATGATAAAGTGTGTAAATTGTGAATTCTTTGCTTGCGTATCTTATGATGAGGTTGTAGAAATATGTAGATGAATTCAGCATACATGATAGATTAGAATTATGAACAAGATAAAATTAAATTAAATCAAATCAAATCAAAACTAAAACTTGTTGAGATACATATAAAAAAATATGAAACCTTTTGCGCATGTTATTATCAATCTCACTTATGCTCGCAGTTATTGAAAATAATAAGCTTACCTCTCGAAGTCGAGAAAATGCAGATGAAGACAACGACTTGGTCATAATATCAACAAGTTGATAGGAAGAAGAAATATGGTGAACATAAAGAGCTTTGATAGCAACAGATTCCTAAAAAAAATCGATATTAATTTCAACATGGTGCAAGCATTAGAGATTGATCTATACGAAAGATGGCCATAAGATTATCACACCAAAGCCTAGATTTGATTAAAGAGAGACCAAGTTCACTAAGAAGAGACTTGATCCAATATAGTTCAACAATGGTTGGGGTAAATTCCTATATTCGACCTCCATGCCAACTTGGGCAATAGTAGATAGTTTTTGGTAATCTAAGAGATAAGATTAGAATCAAAGAAGATGCAATAGCCAATGGTAGAGTATCGATTATAAGAAAAACCAACCCAGTTAGCTTCACAATATGGTTGCATGTTGAGAATCACTGTAGACAAAGTGAATATGATATGCGTCATTAGGCGTATACAAATTAAATCGTTATTTTATTTTCAATTTATTAAATAAATTAGCATATAGCAAATAAGGGTTGATTCTGCGAAGAAAGTTAATTTAATAATCTAGTTTATTTATTATAATAGTTTTAATTAAGAAAATGTTTCAAAGAATTAATCTATTTTAAAAAAAAGATACAATTACATCCTAATAATTTCGCTTATACCAAAAGAATTCCATAACAAAATATAAACATCACCAATGCTTATGTAATGTCCTCTTTAATCCACATAACTAAGATACAACATCAAAATTTAAGAAAATAAACTTATAATACATTCTTAGAACCATGCAATCAATGTTCCAGAGCTAGAAATTATTTTCTTTGTCTCTAAGTCATAATCATCTAATATATATTGCTGAATTTTTCTATGGTGAAACCAAGTTGTACAAATCTAAAATTTTTAGTTTCGAAAACTTATACTCATACTTTATTAACTATTCAATTTCTTTCTAATATCATATATCTTCTAGGCAAGCATGTTTTAAGTGGTTTTACAACTTAAGATACATTATTTTCACATATTTGGAATTTTAGAAATAAAACAATTTTGTAACTTATGTCAATTAAACTTTAAAGTTCTCTTATAGATTTTATTTCCTAACAAACTAAGATCTAAATGGTCACTTAAACATAGATTAAAGCAAACAAAAAGTTAAAATAGCTTTGACTTGAAGAAGATAAAAAGAAACAATTACAAAGTTAATGACATGTTATACACATTTTATCTCAAATTTCTAGCTAAGTATTCTATCATTCATGTAAGCATGAAATAATAATCAAATTGGTGTAACTGCATGTTAAATTGTCTCTTGGTTAATCAAGATTATTGTTTAAGTACAATCCTTAAATGGAGTGATCTAACCTCACTCTAAAATAGGCATATATAAACTTAGCAATTTTTCATGTTCAACCTAAATTTTTAGCAGCTATAAGATCAATTTAAGTACATATTTCAACATTTAATTTGTTTCTTAAACTTAAACCAACTTGATTAAAGATTTCACAGTGAAGAGTAAAGCATTTGAAACTTCATTTGAGTACAAAATTTGAACAAATCTTCACAATTTTCAATTGGAAAACACCTATTTCATCTTGTAATACTTTTAAAGTAATCCTATTTTAATTATGTTAACTGTAACACCTGTAATTATGCTTCAAAAGAAATTTAGTTAATATGTCCATATTCATCTAATTATCCTCACATATTGTTGTGAATACTGATGATGGACCACAAGCTGGAGGCAATGGGCCGTCAAATGCTGGTGAATCAATGGGCCAGGGTAAGCTAAGGAGAAGCCATCGAGCAAGGATTCCTTCTAGTAGGTTGGCAGAATATGTGATCAATGCCACCTCAGCTTCAGCGTAACAGTAATTGGTTGTAGATTGAGAGAATATAGGAGGTGTGAGAGAATGAGAGTGATATCGAATGATTGTATGAGTTTATTCTGTTTTCTCATCTCCATCTTCTTCTTGTAATTTTCTCATCACCTCTTCTAGAAGTTTCAATAATACAGAGACAATTACCGCATTCTGGGTTATTTGTTTATCGCCAAAATTTAAGTTTACTTCAATTGGTGCTTTCATTGACCATTGGCACAGATGGCTGATGGCACGCGGTTGAAGGTATTGGATGAAAGCATGAAAGCGATGCAGGAATCCCAGCACTTGTTACGCTCTGATGTCGACGTTATCGCTTCTTCTTTGGAGAGTCAAAAGACTATGTTACAGGAGGTTATCGGTCGCCTTTCAGTGTTGCAAAACCAGCACCAACCCGTGGGGATGCATCAGGAGGGTAACATGATACCGAGTGAATCGACGTCGGGTTTCCATGATGGTTTGAGTATTTTGGGGCGGCACAAACCAGCTCCTGTCCAGTTAGCTCGATTTTCCGGGTTGAATCCAGAACGATGGGTGGCTCAGGCAGAGAGATACTTTGAATTTTATGCGATAAAGGAATCTGACCGAATAATGATCTCTTCTTTTTATTTGGATGATGCAGCCGCTGACTGGTTTGATTGGTTGTCTCGCCATCATCAGTTGACGGGGTGGCCAGAGTTTCTGGCGGCGTTGGTGCAGCGTTTTCGTGCTCATGAATTGGAGGAGCCTGAAGGGCTGTTGGCCAAGCTTACTCAAACATCCACGGTGGCTGAATATCGCGCTAGATTTGAAACAGTTTCGAATCGGACAATGTGGTTGCCTCCACAATTCTTGCTTCGTTGTTTTGTTTCTGGCCTGCGGGCAGACATTAAACACGCGGTTTTAATCCATCAGCCTAAAACACTGGAAGAAGCCATGACTTTGGGCCATTTACACGAGCAGCGAATATTGTTAGAAAAAGGGGTTACCCGGCCCACTTTGGGTTCCAGTCGGCCCTTATTACCCACTCCAAAACCCACAATTCCAGATCCCATTTTGCAGCCTACTCCTCTTCGTTCCATTCACCCCACTGCTTCTGGTAATAAAATCGGTTTTCGACGCTTGACCCCAGCGGAGTCAGCACAGAAACGAGCCCAAGGTTTGTGTTATCGGTGCGACGAAATATACACTTGGGATCACAAGTGTAAATCGACACCTCAACTTCTTTTCTTTGATGAGGATGAGCCACCGGACTCCCCAAATCTTCCTCTGTCTGAGCCGGTGAACAGTGCTGAAGTAGTGGAGCCACTTTCGTTAGATGACATGCTTAAGCCTTCGGTTATTTCTTACAATGCGTTGGCCGGCGAGTGCTCGGTAACGACATTGGGCTTCACGAGGTCCATTTGGGGTAAGCAAGTGCAAGTTCTGTTGGACGGAGGCAGTACTCATAATTTCGTTCAAACTCGTGTGGCTGAATTTTTTGAATTTCCGATTGAATCCACACCTCTATTCTCGGTGGTTGTGGGAAATGGTGCACGACTCCAGTGTTCTGGTATTGCTCGGCAGGTCCCATTAACGAT
>JANZLX010000008.1:964676-976535 GCA_025531955.1 Erythroxylum orinocense | reverse complement strand
GGGATTTTACGTGGAATGGTAATACTGTCTTAGGAGTCCGTTTGGCGGTCTTTCCTGGGTATTACCGAATCGGTTCACTTCACTAGTTGTTCATCATTAGAGGGAAAAATTACCCGATTTTCCCAACAGATAGTACTAGAGAGATCAAAACAAGCAGTAAACTGCTTGACGTACGATCAAAGGAAGTCATTGGATTAGAAGAATAAAACGGAAACAGTGTTTCCGCTGGCGCAATTGGGTTCTATGAAATGATGGTTGGTTGGTTGTTCTAAGCTCGGAAAAGTATAAACTATATATACCGTGCGATTGGTATATGAAAGAACAAAACGATCTCAATAAGTGATTAAATCAGGGATTTTGGTGAGTCGGAACTCGACCTGAGGTCGCCGTTTAACAATGGATGAAGTTCACATACAGGAACGATCCAATATTTGCTCTTATGCCTTGTTTTGGAGGCTCAAGAACGTCTGCAATTTATAGCCGATATCCCGAGGCTTGTCTAGATCAACGAACTTTTATTAAGTTATTTATTTATTTTAAAATTATATCGGCATAAACTATGCAAGAATTAATTATATAATTTAAATTTGACGTCTGGTTCTAACATCATAGCTATTGTTGTATGGCAACATACTATTAATTTGTTTGACAAAATTAATGAAATCAATCATCCTTTTTAGAACAAAATAAATATAAAACATAATTAATTTATCAAGAATTAAACGCTAATGAAATTAAAAATTAACCGTTGGGATTGGTTAATTTAATTACGTGCCCCTTTGTTGCCGGCTTATAAGCATCAGAGTTCAGATGTATTTATCTCCAAGATTACACTTATCTAGAGTCCAAGGACTGCCTTTTGTCCTTTGTCTGTATCTGCACTACATGTTGTCTGTTTCGATGGCTATGAATGATATTCGAAGCAAACAAGAAAAAGAAGAGGAACCTCATTCACGTTGCTATTTTGGGTTTATTCTGTTTTTTGTCCTCACGTGATAGGTAATTATAATAAGTTTTTACGTATATCAAACCATGATTAAGGGATAAAACTAAAAAGAACAACAAATATTTTTTTAATTAATGTCGATATCAATTTAATTTCACTAATAACACAATCTTTTATAGCATTTTTTATTATATGTAGAATGATATTATAAAAAAATTGTGATAATTTTAAAACTAATTATTATATAATTTCTAAATTTAAATTTTAGATCAACAAAATCTTTTTTTTTTAATTGACTCAAACTACAAAAGTGCATGACCTAATTTATCTTTTCCGCCTTCAAGTGTCCGGGGAAATTCTTGATGAAATGTTTAGATCTTATTATTTTTGACATTGTTACAATGGTTTAATAAAACTCATGTTTCTTTATTCGGCAAGCTGCAATATTTTTATATCTTTCTGTCCCTGATTGACAAGAAACGTAAAGTTTAGATTGTTTGGCCCATTCATATCACTTGATTGATTACACTTGACAAAAATATACCCAATTCAATTAAGTTTAAGCCATAACTTTATTGTTTTAAAATCTGATTAAAATTGTTAATTGGGCTAGACCTGGATATTAACTTATGCAATCCTTAACAAACCAATTCAGCCCATCAATTGGCTGTGTCGAAGATATCGGTACTATTGCTTGGCCACTACAATGATTACGCGAATAATATATTTAATCATGCAGTTCATATTACATATTTAATTTAATATGAAAATTACTTGACATGTATGCTTATATGCAGTAATGTTTTAACTCTTCCAAGAAATTTATGAGCCAAGACAATGTTTTACTAGATGAAAACCGTTTTTAATAATGCGGACCTATTAATTTATCGTGACTTTAAGTGCTCATAAGTATGTGATTTAGACAGCGCTTATGAGGATAAGACATTCATCTATTTTGTAATTAGCTCAAATGGGTCGGTCGATAATAATTGATGATACTTTTGACTCTGTCCTTAAGCCCATCCTCTTGCCACGTTCATCCAAGGAATGACACCGGGAAAACGGCAGGACCTAGTAACGGAACAGGTGGCGAGTTGGAGAAGGAGACAAGTGTAGTTGGAAGATGAGTTAGATAGTTAATGTCAAGCTTTTCCTTTATTAAACTGAACGAGGTCACTCTGAAAAGAAAGCTCACTTCATTTTCCTCTTGAGCATGGACCATAAACTAAACATCCAAAGGAATATGACTTTACTTATGCACATCATTATATAAACATTGCATTATTGGTACCATCTATCTTCGGAGAGTAAAGACTAGAAGATCAGAAAACGAGAGATCACTGGGAAAACAATGAACGTACACACTTCCTAGTGTTGTTTCTTATTGGTAACAGAGCATTCTTGAGGGAGACCTTGAGGGAATCGTTTAGTGTCTGTGCAGTAATTGTATATCATATAATTCTTCTGCACCCATTTGAGCTGCCTTTGGCTGGTCGAATCCAGCGATTGGGAGAACCATGGACTAGCCGGGGAGTTACTGCAAGAAGATACTCCATTGGACCATGTACAAGCCTCATAATTGAAGTTCCTGGAGGAAGCAGTGAATGGTGCTCTTGTCCAATCTGTTTTCACTAGTCCCCCTCTTGTCGCCCAGTCTTCTGCATCCCATATGGTTGTATATAGTCTCATTGATTGAGTTTTTGGGTAGGGTACTCCAAATCCCTCCAAGTTCTTGAATTCTCTGATGGGCCTTCCATCAACATAGAGTCTGAAACAAAGTGAAGCAGATAATCATGTTAAGATACTGCAAGTTGAAGTTAAAAACAGAGTATTACTCATGTCATAAATTTCATAGCAAGAGAGGATGCATGTGTACTTACACTATATTTCCAGGATTCCAGAGGAATGAATAGGTGTGGAAATCAGCTGTTGGATCAAACCAGAGGTAGAACTGTTGTTCCCTGTCGCCTTTGCCTTTAGTGTACACGTTCGTGTGAACAACATAAGGATCACCACTCAAATTTCCCAAAAACTCAAGGTCTATCTCATCCCATGTTGACCCTTGTGAACGCAACTGCAGTTTTAAACCAGGAATTATTAATTTAGAAAGCATTGCAAGAGAAGGAAAGAAATTGAGCTGAAGAAGAAGAGGGAGAATAATACTTACGTAGAAGCTGGTAACGGTGCCAGCAGAGTTTCCAGGGACAAGTTTGAGTTGCATGTGAAACCTCCCAAAGAGAAACTCATTTTTCGATTGAAAACCTGAGCCAGAGGCTTTGTCAAGAGAAAGTGTGATGAGATTGCCACTGTTGAGTATTTTGGCTCGCCCATCTCCCCACATGATATCGACATCCTGGTAAAAGTTACCAGCAGAAGCAACCAACAAAGAGCTAAACAGTAGAGAAAGCTTGAGAGCACAATTAACATCCATTGAGTTGATAACCTTGAGCTAACCTTTTTGTTTGATGATGCTACAAGTTGATGGCAATTTATAATGGAGAGAGGCTGCGAACTTACGTTACAGGTTCAAAGTAGTGTTCTTAAATTTGGACCGATCATTAAATTGGTGGTCTTATTAATTACTGATTTGACCGGTTCAATCACCGGTTGAGCCGGTGAGACGTAATAATTATGCAATAATTATATTTAATTAGATATAATATTAAAAAATATTTTTTAAAAAATAAAAAATAAAAAAAATTATCTTACCGGTCGGATCGATCCGACTGGTCAATTATCTGATTTTGACTAATTCAAATTGGGTCAATTCATAACCAATTTTAAAGGATAAATCGGACCGAATCATCAACTGGTTACTAATTAAACTAATCAAATCGGTCAATTCGGTCCGATTTTAAGAATAAAGGTTCAAAGGGTCCGTGTTGGGTTGGTGCCAAGTAAATAGAACTAAACAGCTGGATCCCAAACACTAAGCACAATGAAAATGGCCCTCCTTTTCACAGCCATAGTCACTTCCAAATGTCCAATTGTGTAATGCAGCAATATTTATTTGTCAAACACCACGTTTTTGCTTAGCTTCCTAGGTTGTATCGTCCTGACTTGGGTTTATCTAAACAAATCCTGTGGCCTAAAGAGCAATCAATGATATTCTGCCATGACAGGGTCGACAATAATTTATCTTTAGTTGTTTATATATATATATATATATATATACACTAGGTCCCAACTTTAGTTAGACTAATCCGCTTCAAAAATCCTATCCTAACAATTTTAAAGGAGATAAATTTGAAACTTTAAAATCTCAAGTTTTTATGTAATTTATACATTTTTATGTATAAGAAATCGTCATATATTAATTGGTTAGCTTTTAATTAATCACCGACCTTGCTCAACATTAAATTTCTAACAATCTTAAATTTTTTAGTAATTTTAACTCTCATATTATTGTTAAAAGCAAGATATTTGTAATTAATTCGACCAAATAGCATGATCAAGAGATTAGAGAATCATCCATAAGAAAATTTATCTCTCTTGTTTTTTTTTTGGTGTGACTTGAATTCAACAAAAGAGAGCCTTAAAAACTAATCAAGTTAGTCCTACGTGTCCTAGTTGTTTCTTGTAAGCACTAATTAGATGGAACCTCGAAAGCAAACTCCAGAAAGATCCCACTTGTTCCTGGAATATAACTAAAAAAAAATGAAAGATCCCACTTGTGTTTCAGCTGGATTTCTTTTCACTTCCTTATTATTGTTATCTATTTTATTGGATAGATGTGAACTGTTGTGTTACTTACCTAATTTTTATTATATGTTAGTAAATTTTATCTGCTCACTTTTATCAATGATCAGATAAAATCTGCCGACACGGAGTAAAATTGAATAAATGGCACAGCAAAATTCACCCGTTGAAACTAATTACCGGTGTCGATTATATGGTCCTTCATGCCAACTCCTACATAAAATCGCCAACCGTGTCATTTTATACATATTACTGCAAATGAATACGTATACTTTATGTTATCTTCTATCTAATTTTCTTATTAGCTTGGACTTGGAGATTTGACTGTCTACGTGAAAATTGAGTAGGGGTAGTATTCTTTAAAAAATATCAACTCTTCTACAAAAGGCGATAATTCTTATGACCATTCCAACAGATTTTTTCCCATGAAAGCTTTTGTGCTATTTCCTCTCTGAAAAGTTAAACAAATGCTCCTGGTCAAATACTGGCAACCCAACTGATCTTTTCCCATTAAATTTTTGTGCTACAAAATTTCCCACAGATTCATGTACACAAAAACTATTTAAAATTATTGATTTGATGTTTATTTAGATTAAATTGCTTTATATAATTGAGATAATTTGTTATATTAATTTAGTTTAGTTTTTAACTTTGCTTTAATAAATCTTGTTATTAAAATTTTAATAATTAATTGGTCAATTTTTATAAATTAATAAATCTTTGTAAATTAAAATTAATTAATTAATTTTGTTTAACAATCTTTTTTTCATTAAACTTTAAATTCTTTATGAGTAAGGATAATCTCTTTCAATTATATTTCAAATTATTTAATTTTATTTAATCTTTAGCTGATTTATAATAGTTTAATATCGATTGAAAATTTTAAACTCCTTATCTTACCGCTTTAACTTTCAGTTCAGTTTTTAAAATATTGATATTTATTATTTATATTAATTTATTGTTATTTAATAAAAGTATTTAAAATTTATAAAAATTAAAAAATAATTTAAAAAATTACGCAAAATTATCAAAAAATTCCATATCTTTTAACCAAATATGCTAAATATTCTTCACAAACCTACCAATTGTTCGTGATTATAATCATACAACTCAACATCCTCTTGCCTAATTATGTTGTATGCCAATTCTATCTTCTCAATCTTTACCTTCGACTGATACTTAAATGTCCCCCGTAATATAAACTTGAACTTGCAGCCAGAAGGAGAAGACAATAAATATTAAATATGCCTTTGTATACTGCATGAGAGTTGTGAGAGAGGTTGTTAATTTGAGTATTAATTTATAAAGGTTTAATTGTAATCTATTTTGGTTTTTTAAATATTGATGTTATTGTATGCTTTATTAAACAAGTTAATAACGTTATTCAATCTTTAACTTTGCAATTTTTATTTTTATGCCAATTCTTATATTTAAGATTGAGTTTCCCAATTATTACAAATGTTTTTTCCTTTGATAATTCTTCTCTTTTTTAAAAATAAAACTTATCTTTCCAAAAAAATGCTTTAGAAAGTATTTTTAGCATGTCTTAAATACTCAATTAGTTTAAATAAATATAATATAGTGATAATCATTAAAAAATAAAAATAAGAAAAATAATTAATTTTATTCTTATAATTAGGGGTGGTTATAAATCGAATCAGATTAACAAAATTTGATTTCACTTGTTTAGTCATACTCTTATTACATATGATTTGGACTTAATATTAAGTTTAATCGAATTTGAAATATATAATTTACAACTGCTCAAGTTGATATTATAATGATATTATTTTAATTTTTTAAAATTTTATATTCATATAATAAAAAGATTCAGTCAAACTTTAAATTATTTGTTTAAACTTAAATTAATCACATTCAAAAATTGTTCAAATCCAATTTAATTATAATAAGTTTGAACCAAACTCGGAGAATTAGCATTCTTACTTATGACTAACTCATAGGTCATGGATAAAAATATCAAAAATGAAAAACTTAATATAATTATGCAGTAGAACTATAAAAAGTTGCCCATTGTATAATACTTTGGACTTTAAGCATGTGGAAGTCGATTTTTAAGTGAAATGTGTGAGAAATTTCACTTCCTACACTAATCCCTATGGAAACCATGCAATGAACTAGAAATGGACTAATCGAAACTATTTATGCTGGAGCATGGAAATTCATAATCCCATCTCGGAGTTCTCTCATCATATGCATAAAGTCCACGCACCTCAACATGTAAACATAATTTCTTTAGTCTATGTTTAATGTTTATAGTTTTGACTGTATTTTTTATAGTCTAAGAAACATTTTTAAAAAATTTAAAATTTAAAATTTAATAGATGAAATAGATAAGCAACGTGCAAAAAAGAAGCAGAAACAGACGCGCAGAATCTTCTAAACAATTTCTCAAACACTTCAGCAAAAACCTAATGATGGAATACTCTAGAATATGGGCCTAATAGGTCATGGGTACACTAACACCCAAGCCCATATTGAATATACATGTTTTTCGGACCAACTTTGGATCCTTCTATTCTGTGCTATGCCTATAAATGTAAACACAACATCATTAATAAAGTTGTTGAATGGAATGTTTTCTTCTTTTACAATGTAACTTTACCATGATATCAAATCATATTTTTTCTTTCTTTCTCTTCCCAGCCGACAACACCATTTCCCCTGACATGGACTCTGTATAGTCATGTCTGGGCCATCTTATGCCAGTGTAGTTGGCAACTAAATATAGATGCAAAGACCCGAAGATCATCCAGCTTCACCATATTACATTCACCCAAATGAAAAACTTTCTCTTATTCTGGTGTCTTCTCTTTTGACCGAACCTAACTATCATTCATGATCTAGGTCGATGAGAATGACCCTATTGTCAAAAAACAAACTAAAGTTCATAGATAATAGTATTGTTTTGCCAGATAGAGAAGATTCAACTTATGCATATTGGGAAAGATTCAATACCATGGTTTTATCTTAGTTGATGCGCTTAGTAAATGAGTCTATTGTTCATAATGTCATTTGGTTGGATTTAGCAGCTGATGTGTGGAAAGACTTACATGACAAATTCTCACAGGCAGATTCCTTTCGAATTTCAGACCTGCAAGAAGAGATATATGGTTTCAGACAGGGAAGTCTATCTGTTTCTGATTATTACACTAATCTAAAAATGTTATGGGATGAATTTCATAATTTAAGACCATTGCTTAAATGCAAATGTCACCCTCAATGCCATTGTGATATGCAGAGCATTATTAAGTCCTATCAAGATAGTGATTGCGTTATATGCTTCTTGAAAGGTTTAAATTAATCCTACTCCACTATTAGGTCACAAATCATGCTGATTGAACCATTACCAGATATCAAAAAGGGTTTTTTCCATGGTAGCTCAACATGAGCGACAACTTCTTTCCATAACATCACAACTACCCAATTATGAATCTCAAACATTTCTTACCAAAACAGACACCAGGAAAACTTTTCAGTTAAGCAAAAGATCGCTATGCACCTTTTGTGGTTACAAGGGACACACAGAGGACAAATGCTACAAAAAACATGGGTTTCCACCCAACTTCATGTCAGGCAATGGAAAACCGAGCAACTATGAGCCAAGAGAGAGCTTCAAATCCAAACCTAAATCTGTCAATAATGTAGAAACTCACCTTGAACATACCACAACTGCTAGAAATGCCACTTCAGATACACACAGAGAAGCATCTTCATCATCCCATGTCAACCTAACACCAGAAGAATATTGTCAGTTGAAGGATTTACCAAACAAAGACAAAGATGTCTCGCACAATTCAGTTAATATACCTCAGGTCAACACACTCACCAGAGATCACAAAGGTACATCTCTATCTACTGAATCTCCCTTATGGACCTCTACTTGGATTTTGGATTCCGGGGCCACTGATCATATCATCTGTAGCCTACACTTATTCACTGACTACACCATAACCCAAAATCTAACAGTTAAACTCCCCAATGGTCAATATGTACCTGTCACACACATTGGTTCAGTACATATTTCTTCTCTTATTCTAACCAATGTTCTCTATGTTCTTTACTTTTCTTTCAACCTAATTTCCATTAGTCAACATTCATGTGTTATTCAGGAACTCAACACCTTGAAGATGATTGGTTTTGCTAAGCAATCTAATGGATTTTATTATCTCACCCCTATGCCACAAGCACATTCAGTTACACATCAATCATATAATCTTTGGCACAACCACCTAGGACATCTTTCAAATGCAAGACTCAAATTGTTATCTAGCATAGACAATTCTGTTGTTTTTCATAATGTTATTGAATGTCAGACTTGTCATTTTTCAAAGCAAAAAAGTTTACCTTTTACTTTGAGCTCTTCTATTGCTTCCTCTTGCTTTGATATTATACATGTTGACATATGGGAACCTTACCACACACCTTCTATTCATGGCCATCGATTTTTTCTCACCATTGTTGATGATCACATCCGTATGACCTGGGTATATTTGATGAAACACAAGTCAAAAATAAGAGAATTAATCAAACATTTCTTTGCTTATGTGGAAAGATAGTTCACAAAACAGATAAAATGTATAAGAAGTGACCAAAGAATTGAATTTTCAATGACTGATTTTTTTTCTAAGAATGGTGTTTTGAATGAAACCATTTGTATTGAGACACCTCAACAGAATGGAAGGGTTGAATGAAAGCACCAACATATTCTCAATGTGGCAAGAGCCCTCAAATTTCAAGCCAACCTTCCAACCAAATTCTGGTCAAAATGTATTCTCCATGTAGTTTTCCTTAATAATCAGATTCCTACCCCTCTCCTATAAAACAAATCTCCCTATTCAATTCTATTTAGTAACAACTCAAATCTCACACATTTGGGGATATTCGGTTGTCTCTGTTTTGCTTCCAGTAAGGAAGCCAGCAGAGGGAAATTCGACACTAGGGCAAGAAAGGTTGTTTTCTAGGATTTTCTCTAGGGACAAAAGGCTACAATCTCTTTGATCTAAACTCCAACCAATTCTTCTTGTCAAGGGATGTCATTTTCTATGAAACTTCTTTCCCCTTTTAAGAACTTCACAGTCTTGCCCTTTCAAGCCCAATCTTATCCTCCACTGAAGATTTTCCTATTTATGATGACCCACCAGCTCCATCTGTTTCTGAACCCTCTTCTTCATCTAAACCTACACCTCTTCTTCGACGTTCCACTAGACAAACTCAAGCACTATCCTATTTACATGACTATGTCTATCCTACAATACCTCACACTTCTCCTCACTTAATTTTCACAGTCATTTCTTACAACAATCTATCCTCAACACGAAGATATTTTTCTCTAGCTCTTATAACCCTGAAAGAGTCGACCACTATCATGAAGCCATGCAATTAACTAAATGGCAAAACGCAGTGCATACAGAATTACAGGATTTAATTCAAAATGACACTTGGGAACTTACCCACTTACCTCTTGGCAAGTCCGCAGTTGATTGCAAATGGGTCCATCGGTACAAGTTCAATCCGGATGGTTCAATCCACCGATGCAAAAGTCGACTTGTGGCAAAGGGCTTCACTCAACAGGCTGGTGTGGACTACAATGAGACATTTTTTCCCGTGGTCAAGCATACTACCATTCGCCTACTCTTTGATCTCACTGCATGCTAAGATTGTCGCCTTCATCAACTCGACATTAATAACACCTTCGTTCATGGTGATTTGTATAAAGAAGTCTACATGAAGCCTCCCCTGGGCCTTCATTTACCTAACTCCACATTGTTCTATAAGTTAAAAAAGAGTATATATGGACTTAAACAAGCTAGTAGACAATGGCATGAAAAACTCACCTCTGCTTTGCTTTCATATGGCTTCCAGCAGTTTGCCTCAGATTATTCCATGTTTACAAAAAAAGAAAATAAAAAATTAATCATTCTTTTGGTTTATGTTGATGATTTTCTATTAGCCTGTAAGGACTTGAATCTCATCAAAACTACCAAGCATTTTTTAGATCTCACCTTTCAGATCAAAGACCTCGGCGCGGCCAAGTACTTCCTCGGCTTGGAGCTACCTAGATCATCTCTTGGAATCAATCTCTCCCAACGAAAATACACCTTGCATTTGTTGACTGAAGCTGACTTCTTGGACTGCAAGCCCTTTTCTACCCCGATGGTTCCCCATACCAAACTGACGGTTGATGGAGAATCTCACACAGACGTTACTGGTTATCGCCGGCTTATTGGGAAGCTTTTGTACCTAACCATCACTCGACTAGATATTAGCTTCGTTGTTCAACAACTCTCCCAATTTCTGGACAAACCCACTCACATGCATATGCAAGCAGTTCATAGGGTTTTATGATACCTTAAAGCAACCCCAGGTCTGTTAAGGATAAGACTTAGTCAGCTCGAATTTGCTGCCTCCCCTCATGCACTTGATTGTTGCCAAATATCTGTTACGATATTGCTTCTATTTTTAAACACTTGATTGCTGCTAAATATATGTTACGATATTGCTTCTATTTTTAACTTAAATATTTGTAAATCTTGTAAATCTTATCTCTACTTGTACTCTCTGTATATATATATCTAATTATACTCAATGAAAAAATGAACTCCTTTTACCATTCAAACTCTCTTCTTTTCATGGTATCAGTTTAGCCGTGTTTTGGTTTAAACACCTTCTTTTTTTTCCTGGGATTTTCGCATCTCTCACCATGGCCACCACTCCTGCTTCATCTTCCTTCTCTGTGCTCTCTCTCCTATCCTTTCCCTCTGTTCACAATCAACTCACCATTAAGCTCACTTCCTCAAATTATCTCCTATGGAAAACGCAACTTCTCCCTATCCTTCATGGTCATCAACTATTTCACCATGTTGATGGCACCAAACCGCCTCCCAAAGAAGTTGCAGATGTTCCGAATCTGGAGTACCAGACTTGGTACATTAAGGATCAAATGGTGTTAAGCTGGATCCTTGGTTCTCTTTCTGAACCAGTTTTATCACAGGTTGTTGGTGCCACTATTGTTTATGCAACCTGGTCTCGGTTGCAGACCACTTATGCTTCGGGCTCTAGAGCACAAGTCCGCACTCTAAAAAATGCTCTACACGCCCTGACTCGTGACAATGACTTTATTGTCACTTATATGGATCGTGCCAAGCGCTTGTTTGATCAGCTTGTTGCACTTGATGCTGGCATCCCTGAAGATG
>JANZLX010000008.1:943408-964576 GCA_025531955.1 Erythroxylum orinocense | reverse complement strand
GAAATACTTGTAGTGACCACTCAATAGTTGGTTGTTAATTTGGTTGTTATTAATAATTTTCTATAGCGACCATTAAAATTGTCGCTAAAATTTTTAAGTTTGGTCGTTATATTGTTATCCATGAATTGTAAGTTTTAGTGATCATCTATAGCTACCAAGTATTGATTGGTCATTAAAAAATATACGTAACTTATATATTGAAACCAAATATTTTTTGGTTGCAAAATGTGTATAATTAGCAACCATTTTACTATGGTTGTTGAGAATTTAGTTGCTGAAACCAAATTTTCTTGTAGTGTCAAAACCTTCTCGCTTCTGGTTTATCAACTTCTTTCTCTATTAATAGATGCAAGTTATCTAACATAACGTTATTTTCAGTTCCTTAGTTTCTTTTCTACCATTGTATTAATTCTAAGACATATATTGATGCATTTTAGGTAATGTTGGTTCCAGCTTTCCAACAACTAAACCAAACCTCTGCACCTTCTTTCAAGTTAGGCATGATTATTGGTTACTGTCACATTTTCTTGAAGAATAGAACAAGTTCCACACTTCTAGATAAGGATAAAGGAAGGTGCTCTAGTGTGAAATATCATTGGGCTACGAAGCACTATCTTGCACCATTTGGTTACTTTACCTGTGCGTCATGATTTCAAGTTTTGACCATTGCTCTAACATGCACTAATGGAGTGGTAAGAGAGTTTAGGTTGATAAGAAAGTTCAGTAATTTTGGTAATCAAAGGCAACGTTATAAATTGACCTTAAATATTAGTTTGCCAAATATTTTTATTAAGATTATATAGTTTGCAAATTATTCCATATATTCAGTGGACATATATAGTATTTATAGAATTTATTAATATAAAAATTTTACCATATATTCAGTGGACATATATAGTATTTATAGAATTTATTAATATAAAAATTTTAATTAATAATTTGCAAACTATATAATCTTAATATTTTAAATTTAATAAAATATGAGTAAATCATATTTAAATAATATCATACCCTTTAATTTAATTTTTTATAATATTTAACGTTATTTTATTAATTTTATTTTTATTTTTAAAAAAATATTGACGTATAATATTATTTGTCTCAAAAAATTATGTTTGTAAAGTAAATTTAAGTTTAGTTTTTATTACTACAATTAAAATAGTATTATAAAATGTAATAATTTTTTTAAAAAATTTGGTACCATACGTCAGGGGAAATGAAATGTGGTCCCCCTTCCATCCACGGACTAGGCACTGAGTATCTATGTCCATAGAAACGAGTGTCGCTCTCGAACTTGATTACTCTTAACAACTAATTCTTTAATAATCTTTGTCCAGCTGGGCACAGCTGAGATGACTGAAACTTCCCATGCATTTTCTTCTCATTGATTGAATTAACGCACCTACTCCATTCAATCCTCCTATTTAAGCACCTATCCATCGAGCATACGGAGGCACGTATCCATTCCCCCCATTCCCAAAAGCCATTCCACTTGTTTCTCTATAATCTTCAAAACATACATACTATAAATATTACCATGTCCATGGCTACTGTTGTATCTTGTGCAAGAGTTTCATTGATTACGTTGTTGGTATCTCTTACAATCAACTCTTTGATAATTGTTTGTGCTGGGAACTTGTACCAAGATTTTGATATAACATGGGGAGATGGCCGAGCTAAGATACTCAACAACGGCCAACTTCTTACTCTTTCTCTTGATAAAGCCTCTGGCTCAGGTTTTCAGTCCAAGAACGAGTATCTGTTCGGCAAGATTGATATGCAACTCAAGCTTGTCCCTGGAAATTCTGCTGGCACAGTCACTGCCTACTACGTGAGTTTCATTTAATTTTAGGTAATTAAAAACTAGGTCGTTCTTGTAATAACGTGTTCTGTTTGTGTTTGATCGTAGTTATCCTCGAAAGGATCAACATGGGACGAGATAGACTACGAGTTCCTTGGGAACTTAAGCGGGGATCCTTACATTCTTCACACTAACGTGTTTAGCCAAGGAAAAGGCAACAGAGAGCAACAATTCTATCTCTGGTTTGATCCAACAGCAGATTTTCACACTTACTCTATTCTGTGGAATCCACAGCGCATCATGTGAGTTCCTTATTATGCCCGAAATAGAAACTATATAGTACATACAGAGACCATTAATTCATTAATTTAATTATGACGTAGTTTATCTGCTTGTCCTCAGCTTCTCTGTAGATGGGACTCCTATCAGAGAATTCAAGAACTTGGAAACCGCTGGCGTACCATTCCCAAAGAACCAGCCAATGAGGATTTACTCGAGCCTTTGGAACGCAGATGATTGGGCCACCAGAGGCGGTCTGATCAAGACAGACTGGACACAAGCTCCTTTCACAGCTTCTTACAGGAACTTCAAAGCAGATGCTTGTGTCTGGTCTAATGGGAAATCTTCTTGCAACAACCAAAATTCCTCTCGGAACAGTTGGTTCTCACAGGAGCTTGATTCAACAGGCCAAGATAGGCTTCGCTGGGTTCAGAAGAACTACATGATATACAATTACTGCACAGACACCAAGAGGTTTCCCCAAGGGCTCCCTACAGAATGCAAAATGTCGTAGACAAGATGACCACATACGTTTTACACTATGAACGCCGATTTTTTCTTTTCTTTTCTTTTTTTGAGATTATTCGAATCATTTGCTGAAAATGGTACATATACGGTATTCCGCATGCAAAAATAAAGTGTGTAGTTTACGTACGGTGGACCAATTCATTTCCAGTTTACTTGCCACGGAGCTATTCTGTGGAATTTTCCTATTAAGGATAAGAGAATATGAATTCTGATATCAAATTATGTGGTGGGAAAAATATCATAAAGGACATCAAAATTGACCTAATGACGTTAAATTTGTCCACACGTCGTATTATTATTAACCAAAAAGATGAATTTCGCTAAAGTGGAATGACGTTTGGGAAAAGATGGAATTACATTGCACCAAGTGGATACCCTCAAATTGGCCAATACTTCCATTAATGTTGGAGTTTAGAGTTTCTTAAACTGCCAAATGATTCAATTTATCGTCAATATTCCTATAAAAAACTACTATTAATTGTAGAGTATTAATTCATTATCAGTCATCATCCGTCACCAACTTTATCATAATAATAAAAATAATATTTTAATAAAATAAAATTAGTAAGAAACTTCAAATATCATCTGCCAACTTGTCTGGTTCATCCAACCACTATTTGTCCAATAAGTAAGCCAATATTGTTTACGGTCAAATGAAGTAATTGACTGGGACCGGTCATGTAAAAACATGCGCAGCCGGTGATAAAGCAAAGCATAGCCAGCAAGCAGTGGGCCTTGGGCAGTGGCGGTGCTACGGGACCCAAAGTCCAAACACTGACATAATAATATATGCTACGTTCAGCCTGCATCAAGAGCTTTTAGAGAACCGACCACGAAATTTCCTCTCAAAAAGTTAATGGCAAACCGCGTTAAACATGGTAAATTATATCCTTTCACAGGCTTTTAACAGCCATACAGGCAGTAGGAAGATAACCCACTTCGAATGCACTTTCCAAGTTGTTTCTTCTCCTGAAACTAGCTTATCGCCTCTTCAGTTTGCTATAAATACCAGAGGTAATCCGAGTTGGGAAAGCACCAATCGAAACATACATTTTCTCCTACATTCTCTTCACTTCTATTGAAAACAAATCGTCAATATGGCTTCCCATTCTTCGCCTGTTTCACTTCTTATTGTTGCTTCTCTTCTTGTTGTTGGTTCTTTAATGGCCGTCTCCGCTGGTAACTTCTACCAAGAGTTTGATATTACATGGGGTGATGGTCGTGGAAAAATACTCAACAACGGCGAGCTTCTCACTCTCAACCTCGACAAAGCCTCAGGCTCAGGTTTTCAGTCCAAAAATGAGTATCTCTTTGGAAAGATCGATATGCAGCTTAAGCTCGTTCCTGGCAACTCTGCTGGCACTGTCACTGCTTACTACGTAAGTTTCTTCTCTTCCTGCTTCTATGTATTTGTTGCTAATGGTCCTGTAACTAATGAGATAAGTTCATTTGCGATTGAATTTGCAGTTATCCTCAAAAGGGTCTACGTGGGATGAGATAGATTTCGAGTTCTTGGGGAATTTGAGTGGGGATCCTTACATTCTTCACACTAATGTATTCACCCAGGGCAAAGGCAACAGAGAGCAGCAATTCTATCTATGGTTTGACCCAACAGCAGATTTCCACACTTACTCCATTACTTGGAATCCAAAACGCATCATGTAAGCAGCATTCGCATCAAATTGCAACATTTAGTCAAATCGACATTGCTCATAACTAACGTGATTGGTCTTTCTTGTTCAGCTTCTCTGTCGATGACACTCCAATTAGAGAGTTCAAGAACTTCGAGTCAAAAGGTTTACCATTCCCAAAGAGCCAGCCGATGAGAATATACTCAAGCCTGTGGAACGCTGACGACTGGGCTACTAGAGGTGGCCTGGTGAAGACTGACTGGTCAAATGCTCCTTTCACCGCCTCCTACAGGAACTTCAATGCCAATGCTTGTGTCTGGTCCAACGGAGCGTCTTCTTGTGGTGGAAATTCTTCACCTGCTGTTTCCAACGATCAAACTTGGCTCTCAGAGGAGCTTGATTCTGCTGGTCAAGGGAGGCTTCAGTGGGTGCAGAAGAACTACATGATCTACGATTACTGCAAAGACATCAAAAGATTTCCTCAGGGTCTGCCTGTGGAATGCAACAGTTCCTAGACAGGAATTAAACAAACTGGAATGGTTCTTTAAAATTGTTAAATTCATTCTCTACAAACAAATTTAATGTAATTATCAGCTAGGATATTGACTCGTTCAATTCTTTGATTCGTTGTGATTTATCCAAATCAATGAAAAATAATGAATCAGTTCAGTGCTTATTCTCCCACGTCTGTGCTTTTGTTCTGTTCCTTTGATGTCTCAGCATTTGAATTATGTTGGAGCTATTAACAATCTTAATTGACTCCATTATTGTAAATATTAAATGCTTTATGGAGGGATTCATTCAAAAAATCTGCGTAATGACTCCATTATTGTAATTTTAAATGCTTTATGGAGGGATTGATTCGAAAAATCTGCGTAATGACAGAGTAATAGTAGAATGACGAGAAAAGTAAAAGGAACACAAAAATGGAAGTACTTTTTCTTAAGAGTACTGCCTGACGATAGTAGGACACATGCTTCTGTGCAGCAAAATGATGACCTGATTTGTTCTGTTTAGTGTTCATGGTAGGAATGAACTTACATGAACACCGGTAGGAAATATAAATATGTTATAAAATTAATCTCTAGAGGATAAGTAAAAGTAAGGTTGAATGATTTAATCGAACAATTTGGCAAGATAGAAGGCTTGTGCTTTACGTGTCATGCTATTTTCTCATGAACGAAAAGAAAAAGAGAAAGTCCTAGCAAGATAACTCCAAGAGAATAAGATGAATTTCTAAAATATATTGAATTAAGATATTAAATTCATAAGTTTCTAGAATAACTTAATAAGATAATGTTGCGTCATTTTAATGTAGGATATGCTTTCTTTAGTCAAATGCTAGCTGTCTCAAAGTTGTTACTACAGCGTATGAAGTTTCAGAGTTCGGAGTAGTTTTAAATGTCTCTGTAGGTCAGGTGGCAGCTGGTGATGGGAACAGCAGGAAAGTGACTACTTACGTACTATGATGTAAAAAGAAAGAACAAAACCGCGCATCATAAGCATCGTTTCGGTTGGATCATGTCTGTTTGCGGGACACGCACAGCTAGCTCCGTGGTTTGATGGCGAGATCATTTCAAAGCCCAAGAAGCTACGACCGCCAAATGCCAGGCTCACTGGACCTTCCTTTGTCTTCTTCCCCGTCAGTTGCAAGTAAGTACCTAAACCACACTCTTTAAACATACCCTTCTCTGGTTTTGCTCTTCACTGTCTCCAATGGCTTCCTCACAACGTGAACTACTGGTGTTTGTACTGTCTATTTTAGTTTGTTCTTTGAGCATTTCCTCTGCTAGCAATTTTAACAATAATTTCGACATTACATGGGGTGATGGCCGAGGAAAGGTCGCCAACAATGGGGAGCTTCTCACTCTTAGCTTGGACAAAGCATCGGGCTCCGGTTTCCAATCGAAAGATGAGTTTCTTTTTGGAAAGATTGATATGCAACTGAAGCTTGTCCCTGGCAATTCTGCTGGAACTGTCACTGCTTATTATGTAAACTCTCTTGTCTTTTTTTGCTTTTACCATATTTTCTATTCCAAGTTCATCCACTTGACAAACACCCCCCAACACCCCCCCCCCCCAAAAAAAAAAAACCATGTTTAAACAGTTGTCTTCGAAAGGAGCTACATGGGATGAGATAGACTTTGAGTTTTTGGGGAATCTGAGTGGTGACCCTTACATTCTCCACACTAACGTGTTCACTCGAGGAAAAGGCAACAGAGAGCAACAATTCTATCTTTGGTTTGACCCAACAGCTGATTTCCATACGTACTCCATTTTATGGAATTCTCAATGCATCATGTAAGCACCAATCCTGAAATAACATCTCCAACATTTCCAAATGCATCAATCCTGAAACAGCTAACATTTAACATATTGTTTCAGTTTCTCTGTGGATGACACTCCAATCAGAGAGTTCAAGGACTTGGAGTCAAAAGGTGTTCCATTCCCGAAGAGCCAGCCAATGAGAATATACTCTAGTCTCTGGAATGCAGACGACTGGGCTACAAGGGGTGGTCTGGTTAAGACAGATTGGAGCCAAGCTCCTTTCACTGCCTCCTACAGAAACTTTATGGCCAATGCTTGTGTTTGGTCCAATGGAGCGTCTTCTTGCAGTTCAGATTCTAATCCTTTAGCCTCCACCGCTAAGTCCTGGCTCTCTGAAGGGCTTGATTCTACAAGTCAAGCAAAGCTGCGATGGGTTCGGATGAACTACATGATCTACGATTACTGTATGGACTTGAAGCGATTTCCACAAGGTCTACCTCCGGAGTGCACTATACCATAAAATTAGTTAGTGTGTGGTATTATATAACATGTCCATGTTAATTTTAATTCTTGGAGGTTTGTACAAAATCAATAAATTTTATACAACTATTATTCTTTTCCTTATAAGACGGACTGCAAAGATTGTATTGTTCCTTTCGATTGCTCTAGTAAGCCTACACTAGAGTGACTAAGCACTTGCATTAACCTTGAAGCAAAGAAGAATTGAAAATTACTTAACTAATGTCTATAACAACTTAATGCATTGTATTTGGCAATTAAAAGTTTGAATGGCCGTTGGAAAATTGCAATTTTCCAGAAATTAACAATTAAAAATTATACAGCTTACATGAAAAATTATTAAAGGACTTATACATGAAAAATCATTAGAGAATTTAATAGGATGATCCTAACTCAGAAATAAGTTGTATCCTATAAAATGTTATTTATCAGGATACTTGTTTTGAAATGATTCTTTTTATTAGAATGACCTTTTTCCAATTCAAAAAAAAAAAAAAAGAGGAAAGAGATTTTCTCTATATAATTTTAACGAGTTAAATCCTTTCCAAATTAAGCTATTTTAGTAAAAGAGAATTGATTTGAAGTATTTAAGGGGAAACTATATCACACATATTAAATAGTTACTTCAAACAAAAAAGAAGGATAATGAGAAGAAAAGAGTTATAATTTTCAAAATTTTGATTAAAAGATAAAAATAGATTTATTTAAAATTAGTAGATAAAATTTAAACTTAATTAAATTTATTTTTTGATAATTTTTAAATTTAATAAATAATAAATAATTAAGATTAATTTAACTCTCTTTAAGATTAATAAATTTAACTAAATTTAAACTTAAACTCACACTCAATTTACTTGAGTTAATCAAAATAATCTTGAATTTGAACCTATTTTGAATTATCCCAGCCTAATTCTGAGTGATATTTTATTAGTTAAAGTATTTAAATTATAGACTATTATATGACTTGCCAATTATAATTAATTTTAATATAAATAGTATTATTTAATATGTTTGTAGGTCAAAGTTGACCACAACTCAGAGGTCATTATCATTTTCCTTGGGTGTTTTGTGTAGGGGCTAGATCCCAAGCGGCAAGTAGAGGTGGGTCCGTGGGTCGATCCTAAGGGCAAGCAGCTCTCGGCGGCGTCCCAAAAAGCATGAGCCCAAAAAGCTTAAAAGCGCGTGCCATTATAAGGTCAGGAATTAGTTGGCTCTCCCTCCTATTTGTTAGTGCGATCTGGACAGCTAGTGTCTAGTTCATCTTCTGAAAAAGCTTGACAAGTAACAACTGTCTACAACCAAGCTGACTCTGAAACTTCCCTCGCAGCTTCTACATTGATTCCACACTATAAATAGTTGCGAGACCCTTCTCCTTGACATACCAATCTCTTCATTTCAGTTCTTTTTCTTCTTCATCTTCTGCTACTATAATTACTGTGCTTTGCTATAATTCTTCACAAAGAGCTATGGTTTCATCAAGAGTCATGCTTGTGCTACTTCTTTTTGGCTATGTAATGGTTGCTTCAGCTGGTAATTTCTACCAAGATTTTGACATCACATGGGGTGATGGTCGAGGGAAGATCCTCAACAACGGTGGACTTCTCACTCTCAATCTTGATAAAGCTTCTGGTTCAGGATTTCAGTCTAGGAATGAGTACCTCTTTGGAAAGATTGATATGCAGCTCAAACTTGTACCTGGCAACTCTGCAGGCACTGTCACTGCTTATTATGTGAGTAGCAGTTCTTCTATATATATGATAATCTTGTTTGCCTCAGATCATTTTTTTCAGTTTATAACTAACATCATATGTTTATTTGGTGAATGATTTTGCAGCTATCGTCTAAAGGGTCTACCTGGGATGAGATAGACTTCGAGTTTCTAGGGAACCTGAGTGGCGATCCTTATATCCTTCACACCAACGTGTTTAGCCAAGGGAAAGGCAATAGAGAGCAGCAGTTCTATCTCTGGTTCGACCCCACTTCAGACTTTCACACCTATTCCATTCTCTGGAATCCTCAACGAATAGTGTAAGTATCTGCTCAACGCCAACTTCATAATTCTAACTTCCACATCATTAATCTTTACCACAGGCTCAAACACTTTTACACCTTGTCTGTTTCAGTTTTTCTGTTGATGGAACACCTATTAGAGAATTCAAGAACCTGGAATCGAATGGCGTTCCATTCCCAAAGAACCAGCCTATGAGAATCTATTCCAGCCTCTGGAATGCAGACGATTGGGCTACGAGGGGTGGTCTCATCAAGACAGATTGGTCACAAGCTCCATTCACTGCCTCTTACAGGAACTTCAACGCCAATGCTTGTGTTTGGTCCAATGGAGCATCTTCTTGTGGCACAGGTTCATCAGCCAATAACGACAAAAATTGGCTCTCAGAGGAGCTTGATTCAACAAGCGCACAAAGGCTTCAGTGGGTGCAGAAGAACTACATGATCTACAATTACTGCACAGACAAAAAAAGATTTCCACAAGGTCTTCCTCCAGAATGCAACATGTCTTAGGGAATGTCCTGTATAGTGCTTATTCCTTTTTGCTCCATTAGCTATCATTCAATTATGTTGATCTCTACGTGTAACATTTCAGTGGTAAAAATTCTTTGATTTTTTAACAAAATTCTGGTATACCTTTTTACAAGTTCACAATCAGACAACTGTCGAACTCCATTCAAAATAAATTCCTTTTAAGCATTGGAGAACATAAAATTGAACAAAGGATCCTCACTCTCTTTATCAACTAATGCCTTACATTTAAGATCAATTCTACAATTTGCCAGACGTAAATCTCTTTTCTAACAATTAAATCGAGAAATCATATGAAAAGATTGATCAAAGAGACACTTTTAGTGTACAAGAGGGACTTTTGATAGTTTCTGTAGCAAGTTCTAAAAGAACGTAAGTTAAGTTGCTGTCTCATATCTCAGCTATTTAATCGTACAATATCTCATGCGCAAATGCACAAATGAAAATATAGACTCCGAAAATTAGGAACAAGATCGTTTGTTCAATTTTATGGTGTCTTATTGTGTCCAATAAATCTCAACCATTTATTTATGCAGGTCTCGCGAGAGCTCCACATAAATAAACGTGAAGCCCGCATAAATAAATAGCTGAAATTCACTTGACACAATAAAATGCCATAAAAGATATGGCATGAATACAAAATAGTACGACCGAGTACTCTGGTTCCTTGTTCACATGCCACGTCCTGCTTCATCCTTTTCAATCTTGTAGGGTTCACTTCTGGTTTCCGATTGGCTTGAGCAACTTGCTAGCTGACCAGTAAGTGCAACCAGTGTCTTTTAGGTTCAAGGTCATACGAAACTGCTCGTCGAACACAAGTAACAGAATCTAACGACGCTGTAGCTCTATAACAACTAAGAGTAATCCTTAAAAAGACACTACATAATTCACGTCCGATAAGTATTTGATCAAAAATATATATTTGATGTGTCAACCAAGAAGTGAACAGAACAATAATAAATCATCCTCATACAAATCATCAATAACGTTCCCCTAACCAGACAACTAAACTGAACGGGGGCATTATCAGAGACACAGAATTTCCCAGCAGAAATCCAAAAGCATATATCTTACACAAACCAATGATACAAATGATTAGAAGGGCGTCTTGCTTAAGTCGGACGGACATCGAAGAAACAACATACTGTACAGGTAATTGTACAAGAGAGAGATAAGCTGAACACTAGGGGTCTTCTAGATTCCTAAAACAAACTACCTGAATGCTGTCTTAGGACCTTAAGATGTCAGCGGGATTAGGAAAAGAGTATACTCTTCCAAATATCCATACTGTCAAACAAAACGCATGACCATAGAAGGATCAACTATTCCTCATCCTCCAACTCAACAAGTTGAGCCCGTCTCTCAGCTGCCTTCTTCCTGACAAAGAACCCCCATCTCATTGCTGCTTTGATCTTCAGCCAGCCAACAACAGCTTTACCAGGACGAGCACGATCCTCATCATAACTAGGCATCGGTGATGCCATAAAAGATGAGAACCCATACCCATCTTCAGGTACATTTATGGAGCTATGCCCTCCCATGCTGAAGATTCTGAGCAAATGTTGCATATCCATCTCATTCTCAAGCATCTCATGACTTCGGAGACGAATCTCATCCTCTGACAAGTATTCATCAACTCCCTTGCCCCTACTATTGCTCCAGTCCTCAAATGGATTAATGCTAGATGGCTGAATGGAAGTCCCTAGAGAGTGGAAGCCAGAAGTAGATGACTGAGGTAGACCAAGGGCCAGGCCCACAGCACTGCCATTATTCCGTATGGACTGTGACTCGTGAGAATTACCAATTATTTGTCCTTGAGATGCAAATGAGGTAGTGTCAAACTGAGTCCGTGAATTCGGATTCCCGAGCTGGGTCTGAGCAGAGTATTTAGTTCCCAAATCATTATTATACCCTGATCAGTATATCCAAGAAGAAGATAATAGTAAGTCATTTCAGCAAGTATTTAAATACTACTTTTTATTTAATATTTAGAATATACTAATACATGCCTGCAACATGCAAGCTTGAATGACCAGCAGGCTGGTCAGTAGGAACTGAAGCAGGCAGACGAGTAAGTTGTGTTTGATTGTCCAAAGCATTAGAATATCCTATTTGACCCATGCTAAGTTCATTTTTAGAAGTACTTGACTTCTTATTTTGCTTGAAGCTCAACAGTGACTTCCCATCATATTCTATGACCTGGTTCCAGTTTTCGTATGCCTTCTTCACTAATGTATCTACAAAGACCTGCACAAAGAGTTTTCAATTCAGAAATTACCTCCAGTCCACTCTGACCAAAAGAGAATCATTCAAAATGTGCAACAAAAACCTATCTTGGAAAAGAGACAAAAGCAACTTGCTCAACTACATTCATAAATGTCCCACAATCAAATAATAAATTTCTATTAAATCTTGGTCTAAGTCAAACTGCCTAATGAAACTAAACAAGAGCTGCGCGGTAACATACAAGTCTTTATAGTTTATCCTCAACCTATCAACTTCAGTTTCTCATTTAAACTCAAAATGTCACATCAATAACTAAGCTTTAGATTCAAGTAATAACTTGGGAGTTGGGAATAAAGTAAGCTATACCAACCTTCTGCTCATCAGAAAGAAAGTCAGCAGAGTAATACTGCTCCCCTGAAATAAGGCCAGTCAGTTCATATATGTTGTTGAATACAACACCTACATGTCTTGAATCTTCAGGATAGTACACATAAAGCTTTCCACCAAGGCCACAAGTCTTAGCATGCTCCAATAGAGCCTCCCACATCTTATTTGACATACCACTGCCCAGAATCTAAAACCAAAGAATGGCACATCAGAAGATAAGTGCAAAGCAAGAGACAGTTAGCTAGAGAGCCAAAGAGAACACTTACACTTCGCAACTTTGAAGGATCCCTGACCACAAGTCTCAAAAAGTCTTCAACTGTGAATATTCCACTATTGTTTAGCCTCTTATGAAATGAACCATCCTTCCCAATTTTCTCCAATCTCCAAACCTCATCATGTAATGCAGGGGGATAGTGCTTCTTGTACACTGTCAAAGAAAAGGCGTACACCGTCAATCAGTTACAGAGAAGAAAGAATTATAAAACATCCAAATACATTAAAGTGTAAGAACTAACATTCCCCTCTATGATCCTTAACAGTAAATGCCTCTGTTTTGGCCTCACGAGCCCGCATGCCATCACAATATCCAGGGGTAACTTTCAAGCCAAGTCTGAATTTTCTACTCCTTATCCAACTTGAATTATCAGTAAAAGTGAGATCCCCCAGTGTCCCAACTCCTTCCTTAAGAGTGACTTGCAAGTCACCAGTCAACAAAGGTCTCTTTCCTTCACGTTCCTTAACAATGTGGCTTTCAAATTCTTCCTGTGTCCAACTTTCATCATCTTCATTGTTGAAATCACCTTCAAGCACAACAACATCTAGTTTCACAGACGACTCAGGTCCAGAAGTAACAACATGACCAGTATTAGCATCAAGAAGAACAATATGGACAGCAGCACCCTGCTCTCCCTCCACTTTTCCTCCTGTGAAGAGAGGAAGAGACAGCCTTGATCTGAAGTGCAATTGCAAGTTTCTTCCATCTGGGCCTTCAATTCGTTTAGGAGAAGACCTAACACTTCAAAAGAGTTGTTTAACTGTCAGAAATTTAATGAAAAAATTGGTGACATGGTGTTTTCTTCAACAAGAAGAAGCCTTTTATGGTTTGATTAGTATGTCTTAAGAAGAGTCCTAACTTTGGATGCTTTTCATATTCTAATCAGTTTTAATTGCATGCTTAGTCAAATGTCAGAAAACACATGGATAAACATCACTATAACCATCACATTTGTGTTTTATCATTCAAAACCAAGTAAGGCAAATAGACTAAAAAAGCAAGCTGTATGCACACACTGATCAGGAATACTGTGTACCTTGAACTGAGTCTTGCAGGGCCCAATCTTGCCAAAGCACGTTCCACTTCCTCACTTACCTGCCACAACTTGCTATGAATTAGTAACAAGTTTCATGAGATATAAATGTTTTTCATCGTACACTTTTAGAATTCAAAAGAAGGATTGTGTTTCAACCACCAGTTTCTAGATTATTTAGTGAGGTTACATGAACTTCTTTTTTTCTTTCTACCAAGTAATCAGCTATATTTCACCTCCTAGGAATTCCAGTGTGATGCCAGAATAATTTTACTTTAGCTCAATCCAGATTTTGCTTCTATCCCTGAACTTGAATTTGGTTCAAATTCATCTAGGTTCCCTGCCACGAAGAAATCACCAGATTTTTCTTTCTCCTTAACTCCACTTCCACATTCAGATGGTTCTATTGCTCACTTACATTAAAGTTAGTTGTGATTAATTCAGTACTCATGTCTCAACTTCCCTTTAAAACCTTCCTAATTAGGTCTGCTTTGAATTGGTGATGTTGAAAGATTGCAAACAAAAGAAATGTTGAAAAAAATCTTACAACTCTTCGGAGAATAGGTTCCATTGACGAAAAGAGCTTCTGAAGACTGTCAACCTTGAGAGCTTCTACTATAACACTACAGAAACCACTGAATCCACATTAAAATGTATTCAATACAAACACTATCTAATGAATAGGTCTTAGATAATGCAGTTCCTGAAACAATTGTAGCCAACAACTTAGGTTTAAGGAACAAACATAAAACATTCAGTTGCAAAATAACCACACCACATATTAACGCAACATCGTTTTCTGAATTAAAATATTCATTTAGCAAAACATAATGCCCCTAATCTTTTACTTGTAAGCAAACCAATGTACAACAGTCTTGCTTCTTATCCTTCTCCACTACATTTTTAAATCAGTCAATTTCTCACACTTGTATTCAACCTTTAGATAGTCCAAAGTTCCACTGCTAGCCTAAGCCATCAGAAATTTGAAAAGGCATCCTAACTCTTGCTTTCTTGATTGTTTGATAAACTTTACAGTAAACCAACCGATTAATACTGTCTTTCAGCACTTACCATACACTAAACACAGCCAACTTCGACTTACACTAAAAACGTATCTCCCATTTTCAGGCCCAACAGAAACGAGGCTATCCAAACAAAAGCCGATCAAAATTAACTCTTTTGCACAAGCAAACCGCAAATAAATAAATAGTCACATGCGGTAACTCAGTACACTAAAACCCAATAGATAAAAAATCAGGCCCAAAAAGTCAAATAGTCAACGAAAAGCACAAATCTCTCAAGCTTCACCTAGCTAAAGCAGGGCGTTTTCGCTCAGGCTGCTGTCCCTCGTCTCCTGCTTCTAAGGGCCGCTTTCCTCTACCCATACTATTAGTCCTCTCCATGTACCTGGTCTGCATCCTTCACCCAATCTTCCAAACTCAAAATTTTTCAGATCTGCAAAAGCACACCAAAAACCCTAACTATCAAAAACTTCACCTTTCTAATCGCAGATCAATATACAAAGTACACGACTCAAATTAGCTACAGCTGCTGTAAAATTAAAACTGTTAAAAAAAATAAATCCTCAATATCAACAAAAGATCATCATAAATAACAATCGATAAGAAGACAAAAGATAAGAAAAAGGTTCTCATATGAAAAATGAATTATCTTCACAACCAAAAAGATTGAGAGAGAAAAAGTGACCTGAGACAGACGTGCAAAAGGCTTCGTGCTAAGAGTTGGAGAGTGTGTTTGGTGAGCGAGAAAATAGAGAGAAAATCGTTAAAACTTAAAAGAGTATCGGATTTGATCCTTTCTATTTTTATCATTTTAATTTCTAATGATTTCTTTAAATTTTCTTTAAAGCTTTTTAGGTCTATTATGGTTGGCTGAATACCTTTTGGTCTGAAAACGAGGAAATGTTCACGTACTCTATGTTCCACGTAGGTCTGCTTTTTGGTGCCAATGATTAGAACAGTAAATCCATTAAATTTTATTGTTCAAATTTTAATTTCTTAATTTAATTTATTTTAATAGCTTAATATTAATTAATTAGCTAATTTTATAAATTATTTAATTTTATAAATAAAAATAAATCAATTAATTTTTATCTAATAATTTTTTAATTAAAAATTTATAAATAAAAATAATCTCTTCTAATTATATTTTAAAATTTTAATATATTCAAATTTTATTAAAATGTTGAATTTTTTTATCTTAAATTTATTTTAATTTTAAAAAAACAGCCACATACGTGTTTGACCATGTTCCACCTTGCTGATAGATTGTGGTAAAGCGTACGAACCGATAGATGGGGAAGATCTTGGCCGTTGATCTTCAGACTGGACAACCTTCCGTTACATTAAATACTAGCTTGTGATTGGCTCACGTCATAGGACTGTCGTCACTTGGTCCTCTTGTGTTAATTACGGGGGCAGATCTTCTGCCCCCCTTATTCTGTACCTACCCAGTATCCCCTTAATCCCAGCCATCCAATGCAATAAGTTGGATGGTTGAGATTAAAAAGGGACAGAGGGTATAGAATAAGGGGTACTGAAGATCTGTACCCGTTAATTACACTATTTATTCATTACCGCCAAAATGTTACCAAAAGTCCAATTAAAAAATGACAACTTGTTATTAGAAAAAGAAATTTATTTTAATTAATAAAATCCCTTTTGGCTAGAAACACGCAATGCATCACAAACTCCATGGGCTTAAACAACCTTGACTTGTAGACTCTGTCAAAGAAATTTAGGGCAAAACTACTCTTAGAAAAGCTTCTATCAATTTAGGATGACGAATTAAATAACCCCTTTTCTTTGTTAAAAGGGACAGATGAAAGCTGGCATCTACTGGATGCTCAATTCTTGATGGATGCCTGGTGCTCCTTGACTATGCGGAACTCTTCAAGGTGTGCCTGGAGTTTGACAAGTAATTGCCTGCAGATTTCAGGAGCCGTGCAGGGGCCACACATGAGATAAATCACATTTCCTAAAGGCCTCATGTAAACACCATCCTCGCGGAGTTTCTGGAGAAGAGACCGTCCGTATAAGGATGCGTATCTGTATAAAGCTCGTGCTTGTCATCTTGCTGAGTACTATCAAGTATATTATACACTTGTACAGCAAAACCCTGAAGTGTTTCTGTCAAACAAAACAAATAGTAAAAGCAGGCAAATGAAAGTAGGCTTACCCAGAATTAAGCCCTTCTGCTCGTAATTCCAAAGCGATGAGAGTTCCTATTGCGACCACTCTTTGTACAGAAGGATGTGATGATATCTCTTGCACCAGTTCCTCATCCCATAACTGCAAGTATCAAACTAATCATGTATCATCGCTTGCCAGATAATTGCATGTTTGCCAAACCAAGCATTCCTACAAACCACCCTAAGAAGGAAATCAGAAAGGAAAAAGGAAGCAGCAGGATGTGCCGTCATTTCGTTACCAAATGCTTATCAACATTTGGTGAATAGAGAAAAAATAATAGAAAAGAAGAAATGGACCATTTGAAACTTTTTGTCTCCATGCATTAGTTGACTAGGGAACTGAGTGAAACTTGATCGGCTAAAACATTTGTAAATTCCTGCTTTTCTGTAGAGGTGACTTTTGAAAGTAGACGGGAACATCATTTAGCCATTAATTCAAGTCTCCTTTAGAGTCTTGAGCAAAGGGACACGAGAGCGTGGGTAGAATTCAATATCAACTTTGTCTAGTATCTATTATTGCTCACTCATACATGAATATATCTAAACTAAAGTATTGCCATCATATCTTCTCGACTTCAGAATTTCATGTATACTATTACTTTGGTAATGGAAGGAAATACAATGCAAAAAGAAAAGAATCGTGTCACATACCTCTCGAAGCAACATTTGCTCAGGAATCATATTATGGTTTGTCTGAGGATCTTTAAACCAATTTATGGCTTTAACAGCAGCCGTGCATCCCATAGCATGAGCAGAGTATGAGTGTCCATGCAAAAGGGCCTGAAGCTGAAACCGAAATCAAATGTATATTTCACTCAAATTCTGATTGCTTGTTATAAATGTCAATACCTGTTTGCATTCATCCTCTTGCATACGATGACATAGATATATTTAGCCAAGGCATGCTTAAGTACATAACATGAAAAGTAATGTGTATCAGACTCTAGTAGATATGAAATTGTAAATAGGAAAATAAGAAATTAAGGGAGAAACAAGAGAAATAACAAAGGAAGAAATTCAATACTTCTTTGTCCTAAATTAGGTCAAGTATATGCTACGTTCATTAAAGTTTACAAACTTACCTTTGGACTCAAAAGAGAGAAACATTTGCCTATTCAAATGAGTAATTGTGTACTTACTTGATGAACCCCCCTTTAGCTGAACATGATATCACTAAACTATGAGAAGGTAGTTGTACTTTGGCCAATAAATTTGAAAGAACAACTCCCAATTAAGACTCAATTTACAATACCAAGGAACCAGTTGCTTAAGAATCTAAAAATGCATATAACAATGTTCTTGCTGTATACTGATATTAAGTGGATCTCTGCCACTGTTTTTCCATATAGTGAGCCAAGGCTTGGGGATTACTAAAAGCATATAATCTCAGAAGTCATCAGACAAATGGACAGGAAGTAATTTTCTTTTTGGCATAAAAAACCCAAAGTAGTGCCCCTACCTTCGAATCTCCGATGAATGAATCAAAAATGACATCTGATGCCAGGGTGACAGCCAAGGGTATAACCCCTCCTGTCATAAGTTTCGCAAAACAGGCTATATCTGGCATGCAACCAAGCAACTCCGCAGCAGTCTGCAATATACAATCCACCCTCACAAGACAAGATAAATCAACATGCAACTTTTGTTATAGAGCTTCACTTGGTAAATCAAACAAGGCCACAAGGGAAAAGGAAAAAGGAATGGATACAGTGAGATGATGGAAAGCAATGAACCTCTGCTCCAAGACGCCAGAAACCAGTAAAAACTTCATCAAATATGACAGGAATCTTCTTATTTCGGCACTCATTGACAAGTACCCGTTGGAAAAGTGGATCAATCATAAGCATTCCTCCAGAACCTTGTATAACTACAAAGTATGCAATTTTCACAGAATTATAAAGCTGCACTAAGAAACAATACATTGGATCTGTGCACAGGCCAGTGGGTAATCAACCATCAGGAAGAAATTAGCAATCAATCTGCAACGTTTAAGAGAATTGGAACCACAAAAATCCTGAATCTAGTGTGGTGTGTGTGTGTGCACATAGACAAGAAGTTTTCTAAGTCCCATATGGTACACTTCTGAATTGCTATGAATTTTGATATCCTGCTTTACAGAAACTATTTCATAGGAAGAAACAGCAGAGTAGCCAACAGAAATTGAAATTTGAGTAATAACAATGGTAAAAGATGCCATAAGAAATTTCTTAATTATATCTCTGGGAATTAGGAAAAAAATCAGCATAGCCAGAAGATGTTGAAAGAAATAGGTAAACTCAGGCTAACTGAGCTGACAAAGATGCTGTAATATGCAGTGGTCCAGGTCCCTTGGAGCAGGAATTACTAATCAGTCCAAAGGAACCTTAATGTAACATTTTCCACTTCCTTTGCAGGGCCTAACATTAACATTCAACATACAAACATTTCTTAAGAAAGAGACTTAAATATGAATCAGAAAACAAAATTTGCAGCAGGAAGGACAGAAATGCCCAAAAGTAGCATTTCATACACACAGAATTCTGATATATGCATGGTTCCATGTTTTATACAAGACATTAAATTTCATAATACATTGATAGGAGTAGAAGTTGATGGCGAACCATGACGAAGCTGACGTATGATCCAGGCTGCGGGTGGAAGAAGACGATGAACAGTACTATACCCAAACGGTGTCGTAGCGACTTATGATAGTAATAATGATAATTGTACATAGACACAACATAGTGTAGAAATTATGAGTAAAAATGAAGTCGTGTAGTAAATAACGTGACTGATAATTACCGATGCATCTCCAACGGTTATACTAGTTGTTATATAGTCGTTGGAGGAGGGTGAAGTGGTAATGAATAACAGAAACTTTCTTGCTCTTAATTCTCTACTCTCTTCTTTCAGTATTCTCTGTTTCTTTTCTTCTAATTCTCAACGCTTCTAACCCTAAAACCCAAAATTAGCTTTTCTCAAAAGAACCGTATCATACATCTCATGTGGAAAAGGTAAATAACCATTTAGAGCCCTTAAAATATGTGCTTAAATGGTGTAAAATATATGAAGGGAATGCTAATAATGGGAATACATATTACAGAAGAGACTTGCCTGGTTCTATAAGCAATGCTCCAACCTGCAAAGATCCTTCTGAACCAGAAAATTCCAACAGCTGCGATGAGATGTATGATGCATAAATTCCAGCAAGATCAGATTGGTCTCTGCTCTTATCAAAGATTTCTTTGCGACAGCTGAACACTGTTAATAAGATCAGTATAGGTACGGTGGAATTTTTCACTGCCCATTGACGACAATATTTGTAAAGAACTCCAAGTTCACTCACTCATTTCTTTTTCTATTATGTTCTCAGCATGCATCCCTGCAGGCAGGGAAAGATTCCACAAACTGTTGCACATAAACACTGTAGGAGGATCTAGAAAAAGGCCTCTTCCACTGTACCTGTTTTGGTACATAATGCCAAAGTCAATGACTGCATTTTCTTCATTATTTTATCATCAAGTTATGATTAAGTTGCACACTTGATTCTTGTCATGCCTAAAATCCTTTTCACGTTGAGCACAACATTCACACATTTCACACTGACATATGAAAAATACAATAGGCATTAGAGGTTCAAGCAAATGAAGTCACTTCTATTACTTAACATCAATAATTTGAGTTTGCGTTATTTCTTCAAAATGATTACATAATGAAATCCATACCATGGCTGCTGAAGGAAGCCTGTGAAAGGTGATGGGGCTTGAGCTTCCATTGCACCCAAAGTATCACCATGATAAGACCCTTTAAGTGCTAGTACCTGAAATGGGACCACAAAGATTATCCAGAAGTTGTATTGAACAAATTGCATCGGAAACCTCAAAAGAGGCTAAATTTTCGCATAAAGTTATATTGCAATTAAACTTTTCACCTCAAGAGCACTTTTTCCTCATGAGACCAACATTTCTTGCATCAACTGATACACACAATATGAAACACACATTGTGGAAACAAAATCATCAATGCCTACCCTTAGCTCAATAGGTTTTTCAGCTCCATTATTCTTGAGAAAATTGAATAGGAGTCCATTATCAGAACAAAATTTACGGAATGCCAGCTTGAGCGCAATTTCAACTGCAGTTGATCCATTATCTGAGAAGTATACTCGAGACGCCCAACCTGCAAAAGAAGGAACACAAGTCCTAATAACTCACACTTACATAGGATGTGCTTAGAAACAAACAAAAGGCCGAGATAGGCAATTTAAGAAAACAAGTTTTTCAGTAAATTAATAGTTGACTGATCATGATAAAATGAAGAGAAATAAGAATCGTAAAAAGAAAATGGATGTCCACCCAATAAACCAAAAATTAAGCATACACGTTGATGATATCCTTACTTGAGTAGAGCTAAATACTGTTGAATGTGTTGAACAGAATTTTATTCACTATATTTTGTACATAGGAACAAGGTATATATTTATACATTTAGGAA
>JANZLX010000008.1:908661-943308 GCA_025531955.1 Erythroxylum orinocense | reverse complement strand
ACAATCATAGGAGAGATTGTAGGAGCAATCCTAGGAGAGATTGTAGGAGTAATCAATGCTAATATCTCTAGTCAACAAATACATTGAGAAGGAAGACATCTAAAACTTTTTATCACTTTTCCGCACAAAAAAAAATTAAATAACGAGCACTTTTCAACATCAGCACACACCCATATGCACAACATATAGTCCATAAAGTATACTGACCTTTGCCAACACCCTCAAGCAAAAGCTCAGCACAACGCAAAGCTGGCTCATAAACATTCTCAGGGAACATAATGTGGCCAAATCTTGCAGCAGAGTAGCCCATATCTCGTGCAAGCTCAGTCTGAAACCACCTAACCAATCAGACATCCATCACCATATTGTTGTGAAGCCATGCAAATGAAAAAGATGAAACTAAAGTGGAAGAGAAAGGATAAGACACTGGAACAGGAGATGTGTATAGCTGGTGGAAAGCTGACATCTAGATCTTGTCATTAACTAACAATAATATAGCCCGCAATCAAAACTGCTAACAAGAATAAAAAATGGCCATGTGCAGTTAATCTAACCTGAAGGGTAGCATCAGGTCCTTGAGTCCACCAACTAGCACATCCATCAAATTGTTGCGTCATAAACTCGTTACTATGGCCCTACAATTGTAAGAAAAGCAAAATTGGTCAGCATTTAAGGTGAAGAGATAACTTCAACCAAAGGATAACAATCAGATTTCAGTAAAGCAAAGCATAGATGGTCAAATATAATTAAGAATGAACATCAAGGAAAAGTAAGGAAGTTCCTTGCCCAAAGTTCCATTTATCCTCGCTTGTTAACACTAATAACAAGATGCAATGCAGCTTTATTCCTGGCAGATAAATCACGGATAACATTATAATAGCTCAGGAGGTCATCCATTCGATGCGCAAGAAAGAGAGAAGACCGGTTATTTTGTGATTAAAGTAGACTTGGAGAAAACATATGGTAGAATTCGATGGGATTTTATCCATAACACACTGTTGGACATTGGAATCCCAGGGAAGCTTATCAGCGTCATTATGCAATGTGTCATGACGGTTACTATGCAAGTCGCTTGGCAGGGCACTTGTACTAACCCCTTCAGTCCCTCGCGAGGAGTTCGGCAAGGAGATCCGCTATCGCCTTACCTTTTTGTTTTGTGCATGGAACGCCTAGGACACCTAATATCGTAGGTGGTGGAGTAAGGACTCTAGAAACCGATAAAGCTAAGCCCAACAGGACGTCCCATATCTCATCTCTTTTTTGCAGATGATCTCGTACTTTTTGCTGAAGCTACGGAAGCCCAAACGCATATAATTGCAAGAACCTTGGAGGTGTTCTGCAAAGCTTCAAGACAGAAAGTCAACCTTGAGAAAACTAGGATTTTTTCTCTAAGAATGTTTCCCCAGCTTCCGCTCGTAGGCTCAGTCAAATCCTGAACATCACGAGTACGACCAATCTGGAAAAGTACCTAGGCGTTCCTTTGATTCATGAGCATACCACGAGGAATACCTACCAGCATATCTTGGATAATGTTCGCTAGAAACTTTCAGGATGGCGGGCTAAGATGTTGTCTTTAGCAGGGAGAGTCACTTTAACTCAATCAGTTATTTCGACCCTTCCCATTTTCACAATGCAAACAGCGAGACTTTCGAGACAACTTTTTGATGACTTGGAGCACATCATGAGAGATTTTATATGGGGATCAACGGGAGAGAACAGGAAAATCCATCTTGTCAAATGGGACACAGTGTGCTAGCCCAAAAAAGCAGGGGGCTTAGGATTAAAACGCATCCGCTCTTCAAATGACGCTCTCTTGACTAAGCTAGGCTAGGCTTTACTTATGCAACCTACAGCTTTATGGACCAGAATCTTAAGAGCAAAATATTGTCTAGATCACTATCATATCCCTGTCACTCTCAATAGGTTAGGGGCTTCGGTTATCTGGCGAGGCATCTCTGCCAATTGGCAATTTGTTCGCCAAGGCCTAAGGTGGAAACTGGACATTGGGAGGAATTTCTTATTATGGTCGGACAATTGGGTGCATGACTGGGGACCATTAATTTCAGTGGTTATCTCCCTAATTCCTGAAAGCGTTCTATACGCCATAGTTGCGGACTTCACTAATGAAGTAAGCATCTGGCAGTGGCATCTATTCTACCAGTATCTCCCTTTCACCGTCTGTATGGATATAGCAATAATCCATCTCAATCGGGCAAACCCAGTGGATGATACCATCATATGGGGCTTAACAACTCATGGGAGGTTTACAACAGCATCTGCTTATGATTTAATCGAAGGCAATACCACATTTGCGGCTAGTAAGCATTGGGAGTTAATCTGGATATGGGGGGCAGGGTCCCAGCGGATCAAGGCTTTCCTGTGGCTAATGACGAAACAGAAGTTACTGACAAATCAACAACAAATGGCTAGACAACTCACAATGGATAACAGGTGTCATTTTTGTGAGTATGAAGAGTCAACTTTGCGTGCCATTCGGGATTGCATACAAATGAAAGCTTTCTGGTGTAAATTTCCCCCAGAAGTGGCTGACACGGAATTTTTTCAACAAGATGTGGAGCGATGGGTGCAGTCCAATCTTCTGAAGCACTCTCAAGTGCAGCAAATTCAATGGGCTACAATCTATGGAGTAGCCTGCTGGTTCCTATGCCATTGGCATAATAGAAGCATTTTTGAAGATGACTTTCTGTGGCCTGAAGATGGAACTAAGGCAGTTATGGACTACGTCAATTGGATAGTTAGGGTAATGATTGTGGAAAGCTATGTCTATAGGGACCAGGGATTACCAGTGGGTCATCTTACAAGTTGGACCAACCCAATGGAGGGCTGGGTCAAGCTAAATACAGATGGGGCGGTCAAACATGGGCTTAACATTGCTGCCACTGGAGGTTTGATCAGAGATTGCCACGGACAATGGTGCGGGGGATTCCTCCATCATATCGGAAGGGGCTCGCCTTTAGCTGTCGAACTCTAGGAAGTCCATTCAGGACTTACCCTAGCCTGGACACTTGGATATCGACGAGTTATCGTCGAAGTGGATTCTCTAAAGGTGATCAATATTCTCTCCTCTTCTGTTATATCTTTGGCTGAGGATTACTTTTTGGTGGCAGGTACCCGAGGTCTACTCCACCGAGATTGGGAGGTGAAGTTTCAGCACGTGTATCGCAAATCGAATCAGTGTGCGGATAGTCTAGCCTCGCTCGCAACGATATCCAGCCCAAACCTTCATATTCTCTCGGAGCCTCCAACAGTCGTCATGGCTCACCTAAACCGGAATAAGCACGGAGCTTTGTACCGCAAATCTCTGCGTTAGTTAGGGCGTTTGTTTTATTTTGTTTGCTTTCCGTTGTAAAAGTAAATAAATAAATAACAACATTTTTTTTAGATGTAGTCAAGAGGAAGTTCTAGCCACTGTGCCATATTTAAAGGCTTATGGAAAACAAGAAAAGGGTAAGAAAGGCAAGAAAGGAAATGTCCAAAAATTTTTACAGTCATAAACTGATTCGTTATCGCAACACTAACCTTGTAAACTGCAAAATTCTCGCCGCATCGAGAATCAATCACAGTAACATTTTCTTCAGTTACAAGCTTGTGCTGAGTAAATGGCCACCAGAAAACATTTGTTGCTTTCCTTGGCATCTCATCCAATCTTCGCATCCTTTCTAAATAAGCTGACAGCAATATTTCCTTGAGACAATTGAATGCTTCATTGGAGTCACCAAACCATTCCACAAGGTCATTTGACATATCTTGTGGAATAGGCGGTAGCACTATTACAGGGACCCTAAAAAATGAATGAGACAAGACAGAATAAGACCCAGGTCGCATAGGATTAAAGAACACACCTCTAGAACAAGAGGGTGGTCAACATGCTAAAAGCTTGCCTGTTTAAGTACCTATTACGCAAATATGACCGTAATGGGACTTCATTGACAAGGCCGCCATCTTCAAGAACAACAGCAACAATGTCATATCCTCTTAGTCTCAGACTATCGTAAGCCGAAATGGTTCCAGAAATTCCACCTAGTTTCCCATCTCCCACAAGAACACCAGGTAATCGAAAAGGCCTATCGACATATTTGAGGAACTATTAGCTTTCACATCACTATCGGTTTAAAATATGAATCACGTACATACCGGTACAAATCACACTGTAGGGTTCCAGAAGGACCAGGACTAGCGACGCCTCCCGCAGTTTCCACAACACACAAAGCATTCATTCTCTCGAATTGTGCTTCACTCTCCAGTTTACTTCTCAAGCAATTCTCCAACGTTTTCACAACAACAGAATCCTCCACGGTTCCAGTCTCTCTCTCTGCCGCCAAATGCGGCGAAACCGCCTCCCTCCAAGCAAACAGAGTCTGGCAAACAAGCTTCGAAAAGGGAGCATTCTGAACAGTTCGCTTCTCTTCATAGAAGTTCAGGTCAGTGATTGCGTTGGAGACGGAAGCTTTGAGAACGTGATTGGAGGCAAGCAAGGATAAAGAAAGGTTGTGGCGGGAAGCAAGAGAGGAAACTTTAGCGAAGACGTAGTGAGAGTCGGAGTCGGAGGGGAAGCCGGTTTGGACGGGTTTGAGGTAGAGGAACTTGTAAGGTGTTCTGTTCGGAGGTGAGAGGAGGAAGGAGGAGGCAAGGCCAGTGGAGACGAGGGTTTTGCCGAGGGAGGTGTTGGAGCCCCAAATCATGTAGGTCGGGTGGGAGAGTGGGACGTAGACTGGCTCCCACGAAGCGGTGGAGAAGAAGAGCTTACGGAGGTAGATGTGGCGGCGATAATGGTGGTGGTGGCGGAGGACGGAGAGAGGGAGCATGGTGGTAGTTGAAGCGAGTGACAGTGAGACTCGCTAGTAGACTTTAGTGTGTTTTGATTTCAAGATAGACAAAAGAAGCACGTACTTGTTGGGCATTTTGACTTTTGTCTTTGTCGTTATTAACGACTGACCTTTAATTAATGGGCCTGGTTTATGGGGGCCGGCTCATAGCTTTTAATCCATGATCCATAGTAACTACACAAATAATCGAAATTATTATTAACAGACTGATTAGGAGAAAAATCAAAATATTTGATTAAACAACGTAATCAAGGGAAGAAATGTATGGTGGCGGTGGCGGAAAAAGGAGGGCGTGGAGCGATAAGACCCCACTGTTGGGGCAACACCAACGCACTTCACCAACTTACTCTTCTAACCTCTCCTACTCCTCCTCCTCCTCGGTCGAGATGTCGTCGTCTACTCTCACTCCTCTCGTGGCCGTTCCTCGCTCCTTCTTCCTCGGCGTTGACGTCGGCACTGGCAGTGCGCGCGCCGGTTCGTCTTCTCTCGCTATCATCAGCTATTAAGGACGTTTGTATTTTGATTGATCAAATTCATTCTTTCTTTGAGGGCTTTATATCGTCTCATAACTTGTATAATTATGCTTCTTTTGCTCTTTTCCCATAATTATGCAAATGTAGTGTAGACTATTATATTACAAGACTAATTTAATTGGACAGTTATTCTGCTTCCAAGTTTGTGTAGGTTATTTATCTTTTTCTGCTGATTGGTGTAGGCATTTTTGATAATCATGGGAAGCTTTTGGGGTCTGCTAGTTGTCCAATTCAAATATGGAAGCAAGGTGACTGCGTTGAGGTATTGTTACTTTTATTTTGAACACGAAGCAACTGTGTTCTATTCCTTTATGAGCTTGTTGATTATTTTCTTGAACCAGCAATCATCGACGGATATTTGGCATGCAGTCTGCGCGTCTGTCAAATCAGCATGCTCTCTTGCTAATGTTGCTGGTGAAGAAGTTATTGGCATGGGATTTGCTGCTACTTGTTCGCTTGGTCTGTCACTTTCTCCTTCTCTCTCATCCTTTTAGTTTCTTATTCCTAAACTTTCTTTTTCTTTTCCATTTTTTAGGTATTTGATAATATGGCCTACAATTATATGAAGCATCTGCAGATTTCCAATTGAAAAGATTGGTTGTGTATTGCAGTTGCTGTTGATGCTGATGGTGCTCCAGTTACAGTTTCTTGGAGCGGGGATTCAAGAAGGAATATTATAGTATGGATGGACCACAGAGCTCTGAAACAAGCTGAAAAGATCAATTCCTCCAACTCACCCGTATTACAGTATTGTGGTGGAGCTCTGTCACCTGAAATGCAGCCACCAAAAGTAATTAGAAACAATCTGTTATGATCGTTGGCTCACCTTTTCATCAAACAAATCCTAAATATGCTGCATTGTTACCTACAGGATTCTATGTTTGGATTACCAATAATGCACAATCACATTCTTGGTTTTATGGCTTTTAGATTTGTTAACAAGTGGGTTGTTTGTAATATGTGGCATAGTTTAAACAGGAGGATGGTGTCTGTGGTTTTTTGTGCCGTTCTATTTTGTCTAATACTGTCATACATGCAGCTTTTATGGGTGAAAGAAAACTTGCAAGAATCTTGGTCAATGGCATTTAGGTGGATGGACTTAAGTGATTGGTTGTCATACAGGCACGTTCAATTCTAACCTAAAGTATTTTACTAACTATATTGATTTTCTGAACTGGGGCTGATTTGTATGAAGTTTTTTTTTCTTAAATTTCTTTAGGGCAACGGGAGATGATACTCGAAGTTTATGTTCAACAGTATGCAAATGGACATATCTTGGTCACGCACACATGCAGCAGATGAATGAGAAGGATTCGAGAGACATGGAAGCTTGTGGATGGGATGATGAATTTTGGGAAGAGATTGGCTTGGGTGATCTAGTAGATGGGCATCATGCAAAGATTGGTATGGTCATTTCAAATCTCTGCATCATTTCTGTGGATATTGTTTTATGAGATACACTGCATTCTATGAGATGCTATTATTGGGGTACCACCTCTTTATTCCATGAGTTTTACAAGCTTAAGAGAGACACACAACAAATTTTACCTGTTTGTTTTATTATTTATAAGCTCTCATGGTTGGCTACTAAGTTTTGGTCGAGTTCTATTTTTGTTAATTATATTTCAGCAAATATCTAGTTCCTTAAATCTTGCTATTATTAATACCAATGTATGCCTGCGGTGGATGCCTTATTTTTACAATTCCTTCTAGCTTTGTCTGCGTAGATGATATCTATCATAGTATACTGGAAATATTTGTTTCGGTAGGACTGCAGCTCTAAATTCTTTTGACTCTTGTTTGCAGTTAGTTGATAAATTGACACAATCCATCCTACTTTAAACAGGACGGAGTGTAGCATTCCCTGGACATCCTTTGGGTTCTGGTCTAACTCCTACGGCTGCAAAGGCAAGAATTTTTATAATGAAGATTTCACATTGATTTGAAGTATTGACAAATTAGAGACTTCTTTTGGATACTATAAGATACTTCCCTTTTCTGTGGGCTTCAGGGGTTGTGTTTGTTTCCCTGGATTTTTATCATGATGCCTGGGTCTTTGAACTTCCCTAAGCAGTGATTTGTATTTTCAGGAGCTGGGCCTTGTAGCAGGAATTCCTGTTGGGATTTCACTGATTGATGCTCATGCTGGTGGTGTGGGAATTATGGAAAGCATCCCTGAATCTGCGGTTGATATTCAAGGTTTTTTGACAGATGGAATAAACTTTTACATCTGTGATATGTACATGAAGCTGTGCACTTAATTTCAAAGAATATTATTTTTATTTCAGAGAATGACAAGGAAGCAATATGCCATCGTATGGCATTAGTTTGCGGTACATCTACTTGTCATATGGCTGTATCACAGAGTAAGCTGTTTATTCCAGGGGTCTGGGGACCATTTTGGTCAGGTAAAATGCCAAACTACCTGATCAGAATTTGGCTTTTTGAAGATTAGTGCAAGGCCTATGACTTATCACATTATTGTTTTCCACTAATAATAATTTGTAAAAACTTGTTCAGCTAAACATTTATATTTGGAAATATGTATATTGAAGTTTAAGTGATCTTCAACAAGTATTCAGGATTCTTCATTCAATTGCATTTCAGATAGAATTGGCTTTCCATATTTTCTTGAATTCTGGTTGCATTTTGTTTTTATAAACTTCATTTTGTTTCACTAACGAAGTGGTATAAGCTATTGACTTGTTGAACATATATAAGTGGCATTTTTTAATAGTTTTGCTTTCTTTCAAGGTTAAGTGTGGCAGTAAACTTCACCCTTCATTTTATTTTTGTAGCGATGATACCAGAGTACTGGCTTACAGAAGGTGGGCAGAGTGCTACGGGTGCATTACTAGATCATATTATTGAAAACCATGTTGCTTCTCCTCGCCTTGCCAATCGAGCTGCTTCTCAAAGTGAGATATTAACTAGTCGACTTTGTTTGAAGCACATAGCTGTTAGGCAAGTATGATTAGTGTCTTTTTATGTAATGTTCTGTCTTATTTGATCCTGTAGTCTATTTTACTATCATCAGATGTCTCCTTGTTTGAACTGTTGAACAATATATTGAAGAAGATGATGGATGATTTGAATTCTCCATTTCTTGCTGCCTTGACAAAAGACATGCATATCCTTCCCGATTTCCATGGAAACAGGTAATTTCTGACTTTTGTTCGACGTTTCCTGAATGAATTGCCTAGATACCTGATTTGAGTTTGAGCTGTTGAAGTTTATTATGGCCCAGGTCTCCTGTTGCAGATCCAAAAGCAAATGGAATCATTTGTGGTTTGACACTTGATGCAAGTGAGAAACAGTTGGCTCTATTGTACTTGGCCACTGTACAGAGTATTGCATATGGAACACGCCACATTGTAGAGCATTGTAATGCTCATGGTCATAATGTAAGAGTCCATCCTTATCATTTGCACTTAGCTTCCTATATTTCTGGTGGTTAGCAAGTTTTTAGAAAGAGGATTTATCTTGTTCTAGGAAAGAATAGTCTGTCATCCGGTTACCATCCCTCAGTGCCTTAAAGCTTTTAGAAAATTTCATAACAAATAACTCAGCTTAAAGATTTGCATTTGTAGTACAAAGAGGTTCTAAACTTTGCACTGTGCCTGTGTTAGAGACCAGTTTCTCTAACAGTAGCTCAACCCAAAAACTTTACTGACCTGCACTATAAACCAACTCGCAACAGCCACAGAACAACACACACACAGAGCAATAGAACAACAGCAAGCTGAACCTCCCAACAATAACCAATTACCAAATCATATCTGAATGCCTATCCTGCTCCCCCTAACACCCTTTTATTCTCTTCTTGTAACTAACTCTCACATGACTCTCTCTCCCTAATTTCCCACTTTACCCTCACCTATGGCCAATATTGTCTTATTTCGTATTCCCCCGCTAATGCTGTGTTTCTTCTGGAAACCTGGTCTCAACAGCATGGAATTGTCATATAGTAGCTGTGCAAAGCTAGAAAGAGAATATGAAAGTCTTTCCTGAATTATTCTGAGGACAAGTCATTTTCTAGCATTCAAGAGAGCAATTGAAATTACATCCAACTTAAAGGAAGAACGCATGCTTGAATGTTTCTCATATCATCTATTCCTTGTCTGTCTCAAGAGGTGTGAATATTAATTTAATTATGATGGTCAGTATTATTTGTTCGATTACCTGTTCGACTGCTTCTATCGAATAACCTCTAATTTAAGCGATGTGATCTTGGACTTGCTAATAGGATCTTAATTACTTTGCATGCCCTTTCTGAATATCCGCTATTTATTGGGGGGTCGTACATCAACATATTTGACAAATATTTGCGTTAAAACTTGAGTACTAAGTCATGCCTTTGTAGATTGACATGTTGCTTGCATGTGGTGGTCTATCAAAGAACCCCTTGTTTGTTCAAGAACATGCAGATATCACAGGTGATTCTCTTCCCAGTCTTCTCTTTTGGCATCATTTTTTCGTTTTCTCCTTTTTTTGGTAGATGTCTGTTTGTGGCTTTCTTTTATGGATTTTCCATTCTGTGCATGGGTTTGGATATCGCATGCAAGTTGTATTGACAAAGATTCATTTAAATATTGGCCTATGTCATGTACTTCAATCCAGTGGTTGGATTGGGAAGTAATAAATATATCTCACTGCAGTTGTATTCTCGGGAAAATTCATATCCAAGCTTTTCTTTTTTCTACTGAGCTATTCATTTTGCTATGGAATTCACCTTCTTGCTAATGTTTAACACGATTTTTCCTAGGCTTACGTGGCATCGCGGTTCCAAGTTATACCAATTGGTCTGATTAGTCAAGCCACAATGCTTTATTTTAGGTCTGAAGTATTTCAAGTCAGGATATTGCCCAACTGATAATTGATATTTTTTGTGACGAGTGGCAACCACAGTCATTTGAACAACTCTTTAGCATTTATACGTTTTAATCCCTGAGGATCACTTCATTATTGGTGCAGGTTGCCCTATAGTACTTCCTCGAGAAAGTGAGTCTGTTCTCTTGGGTGCTGCTATTCTTGGTGCTGTTGCTTCAAAAAAGTATAGTAGTCTCATGGAGGCCATGAAGGCACTAAATGCAGCTGGTCAGGTATTCCTTACAGGCAATTTTTTAGCTTCACCAGCTTAATGTCGATTGTAGTATCATCGCCGTAGTTAGGCTTAGTGGATAGCAGATTTTGGATGCATGTTGCCCTAATTTAAAGTAGTTCCTCTTCTTCCAATCGCTGTCCCTCCATGGCCCAAGGAACCCCACCTCTTCACCCCCATCCTTCTTTCATGGTGGGTTTTGAGATGTTATTTACTATTTATAAGCACTATAATTTGGTGGCGTAAAAGTGATGTTCTTGCACTTCTTTTGCCAGGATAGGATAGTACTTTTACTAATAAGAAAACTGGCGTTTGATTTTATGTTTTATCTACTTAATCACATGCATGGACATTTGTAGGTAATTCATCCATCAACAAATGCAAGGGTCAAGAAGTATCACGATGCCAAATATCGCATCTTCAGAGACCTTTACGAGACGCAGCTGTCTCAGCGTTCCATTATGGCTCAAGCTTTGGAGTAGGGGGGTGGGGTGGTGATGATGTGGTTGCTTCATTACTTTGGGGAAAAAAAGCTCTTTTTAATATTGTTCGTTTTTTCATCTCAAAAGGTGAACTGGCCTGGCCTCTTGATTTTCGCAGTTCACCTGTTTAACGAAAGTCCATAATCCAAAAACATAAAAAGAATAAGTGGATTCCTTGATCACCTTGCACAGTTTCAACCTTTTTTTCCTCGAGGTCTTATTCAACTTCGGTTAAATTGAGTAAGCCTCGTTGCTTTTAGTAGATGAAAATAAATTGTTACTTTTTGAAGTATATGTAATAATTTACAAATTAGATATTCCAAATAAATCATTATGCCCCTGCGTGCATGCATTAGAGATATTAAATAAGAAGAGGACAATGAAGATGAAGACGATGGGGACAATAAGCATTGGAAGTTAGCAGTAGCAGTACATCAGATGACATGAGGAGAATGAAATCGAAAGCGAGAGCAAGAGCCTTGCGGTCCTCTTCTTCAAATCACTCGTGTAAACCATTTATTAATCTCCTCATAACCTCTTGCCACCTGCGGGCATATTGTTTCATTTAATAATAATAATCACATAAAGATCTCTGTTTTCCGCGATAAATTGAACGCATAAGCAAAAAATCAAGTAAAGAATCGCCATCCCTGTTGGTTTACAAGAATATTCCACAAGCTATTAACGGTCCTTTATTGTTTCTATCTATCCTTTTGACACGTTTCGTGGTTCAAATTAACTTACCTTCAACAAATAATGACACAGCTGAATCTCAAGGGGGAATGGATCGCATTAGCGAGACCATAAAGAATTTTCACGCGCAGGATAGGTACGTGGAAGAGAAGATGAGGAATATGCTATATATTATTGTTAATCTAAATAGAACGAGAGAGAGAGAGAATGAGAAATTGAAGAAATAGGAAAGTGCCACGTGTGACTCTACCTGGCATACACCCATCTCATCTCTACGTTGCTATTCCCATCGTCTCGCTCTCCTTTTCTAGTTTTCTCTGTTCATGGCGTTAATGCCTTCTCTGCTACTCAGTCCGTTATAACCCAATTTCATCACATCATCAAATGGAATCAGCACCTACCATAATTTTTCGTTTTCTTCTTCTTCGTCTTGATCTTCACTAACCATTCTCTTCCTTCGACTTTTTGCTTCATTCCCTATTTTGTTGGACCAAAATCCCCTCTAAATCCAAAATTGAAATATATAAATAAATAAAAAGAATAAGAACAAGAACAAGGCTCCGTCATTAGGGTTTCTCCCCATCCTTGTATAACGCTTACTGTTCAATCAGGTACTTCTGCTTGAATGAGATTTGGTTTCAGTTTTTAACTTCCTTCTGTGTTTTGGGTCCGCGTTCTTCTCAATCTGGGTTCTTCTATTTAAAGATAGAATTTTTGAGCTGCTTATGATCCTTATTACGGCTCGCAGGATCATGTTCTGATTTATCTGTTTGAAATATATCTTGGGGGCGGTGTAATCGGAACTGGCACTAACTTTTATTGTTGGTGTTGGGGATTCAATGATATTAAAGAATCTAGGTTTTAATGGGAACTCAATTTTGTTGGTGGTGTGTCGCAACTAGTGAAGTATTTATTTTTTATCGGTGTGTGGCCTCAGGTTTTCACCCCTAAGGTTTCATGATTCGCGCATACTCCATGTGTAATCAAGGAATTGATTGTTTGAACAAGAGCCGGAGCCCTGTTGACAGTGACCACTATTCTAACCAAGCAATTGGCTTGATGGATACCCCGACCTCTGTCACTCAATCAACCCCTGGCACCAATGATGAAACCGCACGTGTTAAATTCTTGTGCAGCTTCTTGGGAAGTATAATGCCTCGACCCCAGGATGGCAAACTCCGGTATGTGGGTGGAGAGACGCGAATTATGAGTGTGCCGAGGGACATTAGTTATGAGGAATTGATGACAAAAATGAAGGAACTTTATGACGGTGTTGCCGTGTTGAAGTACCGACAGCCTGATGAGGATCTTGATGCTCTAGTGTCAGTTGTTAATGACGATGATGTGACTAACATGATGGAGGAGTATGATAAGTTGCGTTCTGGGGATGGTTTCACTAGGCTCAGGATTTTTCTTTTTCCTCATCCTGACCAAGACGGTTCCGTGCATTTTGTTGATGGGGATGACAGGGACACTGAGAGGAGGTATAGGTATGTGGATGCGCTGAATAATGTGAATGATGGGCCCGAGTATAGAAGACAGCAACCTGATTCCCCTTTGGTCGGTCAAATTGATGATTTCCATTTGCAGGAACAGTTTTTCAGTCCACTTAGCCTTGATGGTGGTCTTCATAACCAGAGGAGTGCTGATATGTCAATACCACAATACAACCTATGTCATGTTGCGATTCCTCAAAGTCAGAGGTACAATGAACCTGATGGTACATGGAGTCCTGCATTTTACTCTCCTAGGCATCATGGACATCTTGATCCTAGAACTATGTCAGAGTTTCCAAGTTCACCTCCTGCCCGTTACCGTGTGCAATTTGGGGAGTTACCTGATAGAGTGCCTGAAGAATATACTCGATCACAACTAAATCCTCATCCTGCCTATGATCATCAACAACCATTTTCTGATAATTTACTATGGATGCCTGCCAGTTCTGTATCGGGTGATAGGGCGGGTTTTCCTGGTAACTTGTTGCATGTTCCTGGTGTTTTTGACAGCAACAGTGTATGCGATCAGTGTCGGGTGGCTTTCCCAAGAAATCAAATTCATCTGGAACAACCAAATATGGGAAGTGGGATTCCGCAGGTTCCTAATCCATGTGCTGAGTGCCCACCAAATAGAGAGGCTTTTTTGTTAAATGTTGATCCAAAGGTGCACCATACAATGTACATGAAAGATCAGAATGATCCAAGATCCATATACAATGAAACTCACAACCATGACAGAGGATGGGTTTTGCAACATCAGTCGAATCCTCAAGCTGATGAAGCCAGAACACAGGTTTCTGGAGCGGGAAGATTCAATGACCATTACATTGTAGATGGACCTGGACTAAGTTACACTCTTGGGCATACTAGTTTTATTGATGGCCATCATTTATCATCTAATTATACCAATCAGCGAGCTAGTCCTGAAGTGGGAAATGAAGTGTTTCATGATCAATCTGTGCCTGTCCCACATCACCTGCACATTCCTCCTCCTGAAGAACGAACTGTTCGGTATGGAAATTTGCCATATACCTATGGTACGGAGAGTGTTCACCACATATCACATGGCCATACACATGCACAGGCCTTGTGGAGAAATGGTCAAAATCCAATTTCTGGTGTTCCATTGGAAACATCTGTTGCAACTCCACAAGTGAATGGTATGTGTAATCCAGCATTTGTCAGAAGCATAGTCGATGGTGTCCAAAGGATTGGCAGTGGCATGGATAGTAACCAGCCTTGGGTGGAATCTTCACAGAAAATGGTGGCTGTTGATGGGAAAAATGTTCCAGAATCTTGTTATACCCAAGCTGCTCTGAACTTTAACCCCAATATTTATGGTCCGGAAAACAAGCAATTATTTCTTCCAGGAACCATCTCACCAACAGTTCCATGTGAAATTCGTAACTCTGCCACTTCATGTATGTCTACTGGCAATCCAGAATCAAATACCAGTGTAGTGGCAATAATGGAGGGGAAAAGCATACCTGGGATAGAAACTGAAGAAAGCCTCATAGGAAAGGTTGAAAAGCTGGATCAACAACAAATGCCCAGTTTGTCACAAAGCATTGTTCTTGAGAGCAACGGCGAGATAATATCTCCTGAATCTATCAATTCAAATCACTTAAAGCATGTAGAAGAAAGAGTTGATGTGTTAAAAGTGGGTGAAAGAGACTTGTCTATTGCTCCCAAAGATTCAAACCTATCTGGTCAGTTGAGTTTTCTGCCAGAGCTAATTGCTTCTGTAAAGAAAGCAGCATTGGAGGAGGCTGAGGAGATAAAAGCCAGAGTTGAAGAAGTAGCTGACCCTTTAGCTCATAATTCAGAATCCAAAGAAGCTAATATTAAGGAGTCTGAACAAGTGGTAAGAGTCAAATGAATTTCTTTAGCCGAAAGAGAATATTTCATGTACCTTATCTTCTTTTCTTAATGTCCAACATGTTTACAGACTACCCTTGAAGAGCCAGAGTTGGATTTGGATGCAGACAATGTGGACATTAACAAAATAGAACCCACAAAGGCTGAGGCAGAAGCCATTGCAAGGGGATTGCAGGTTTTCTGTTATCCCACTGTTCAATCTTCTGTTGTAATTGTCGTCTTTTTTATTTTCTATTGTTTCTTTCATGTCATTTGATTTTAACAGTTGTTTTTTCCTTCAGACAATAAAAAATGATGATCTGGAGGAGATTCGTGAACTAGGTTCTGGAACATATGGAGCTGTTTATCATGGGAAATGGAAAGGTTCGGATGTAGCTATAAAGCGAATAAAAGCCAGCTGTTTTGCTGGGAGACCATCTGAAAGAGAGCGTTTGGTAGGTGTCTATGCCCTTCTAGGAGTACCTTTTTTTCTTGACCTTTACTGTCTTGATCTTTTTGTGAAAGAATGAATGTACTTCAATTCTAATCTTAGCAGCTTTTTCTTCTCACATAATGGTAAAATGAGTTACTCAAAGATGCAAGAATATAAACTGTCCACTGAATTTGGACCCAACATTATTAACCGTGTACAGTTTTATTTCTTTTAAAAGGAAAGGAAAGTCAAAATTTTAGTTGGAAAAACTTTGTATTTGCCTTCTCTTTTTAAAAAAATTTTTAGAACTAGTTACTTGCATTCATTTTTCATTTGTTATTTTGATAGTCTTATTTTTAAAAATTGAGAAGGAAATGAACTGGTGGTTATTTCCTTCAGTTTGTTCTGTCAGTGTTTTCTTGTTGAGAAAGGTTATAATACCATTGTACTAAAGTTTAATATCTGATCTATGTTTGAATGCTTAAAAACAATTTTAACATACTCTTGATTTTTTTTTCCTTTCTCAACTAGTAATTACTCATCCGCATATTATTTGCATAAGGTCGATATCATTCTGGATCAATGCTTCTGCATGGTATGTGCACGTAGGTTATGATTTGGAGAAAGTTGAATTGTTTATTTTTAGACTTCATCTGATCTTCACCACGACAAAACCCAGAGCAGCAATCCTGAAATGAGTTACTCATTCAAACAAAAATATATTAGAATATTCCCATGTAAAGAGGGGTTCAATTATACCGTTTTAATTTCTATGTTTTTCTCATTTTTGTAGATTGCAGATTTTTGGAAAGAGGCTTTATTGTTGAGTTCATTGCATCATCCGAATGTTGTTTCTTTTTATGGTATAGTGCGTGATGGCCCTGATGGAACCTTAGCAACTGTAACCGAGTTCATGATTAATGGATCCTTGAAACAATTCTTGCAGAAGAAGGATAGGTAATCATGTCCATGACCATGTTGTAAGGTGATATCCCAGGGGTGTTATTATAGCTGTAATATGTTATTGGGCTTCTTACTGCTTTTCAAACATAACCTTTCTCCAGAAGTAATTTTTATGGACTAGAATTATAAAAGCCTTCTAACAGTCTTGGAGTGAAATTGACTTCATAATATGGTTGAACAGAACCATTGACCGTCGCAAAAGACTCATCATAGCCATGGATGCGGCCTTTGGGATGGAGTATCTACATGGAAAGAACATTGTTCATTTTGACTTGAAATGTGAAAACCTGCTAGTAAATATGAGAGATCCTCAACGGCCCATTTGCAAGGTATGCTGACATGGAAATGTTTGTTGGGTTCACACTGAACTTGAGTTGAAGCATTTGAGCTTTGCTGTGTTGCTAATAATATGCTTCATTTCCAACGTGTTATTAAATTGAAACTCAATTCTTTGCATTTTGTTGTGCTTATTACTGGAAATTTATGAGCCTTTTGATGCTTATTTGGTGTTCTCCAAAACTTATATGATGTGAACAAATGAAATAAAACATATGTTCTCATGTGCAAACATATGAATGCATGGAGTAACCTGCTAACCAGTAATGCATTGGTTATTAGATTGGTGATCTAGGTTTATCGAAGGTGAAGCAACATACATTGGTATCAGGTGGTGTTCGTGGGACTTTACCCTGGATGGCACCTGAGCTTCTTAGTGGAAAAAACCACATGGTATCAGAGAAGGTAAATTTTCTTTTATTAGAATATCAACCTTAGGAATATTGTTGATATCAAATTAGGATTTTTATTGCACATGTCTGACAACATTTTTGTGTGACATGTCTTCTCTTTAATAGATTGATGTTTACTCGTTTGGAATTGTTATGTGGGAATTGCTGACGGGTGAAGAACCTTATGCTGATATGCACTGTGCATCAATAATTGGTAAGCTCTAAGAGGATGGTAGACTGTATGAATAATAGCGTTTTAGATTCTCCCTTGATTTGATAGACTAGCAACAAATAAGAGGAGTCTTATATTGGAGACTAACTACTTCTTAAATAGGTGTTTACACATGCCTTATTCTTGTAATCAAGTTTAGGATGTGTAAACTTGAAAGAAGTAATTTTTTTATTATATATGTTGAGTATGTACAGAGTAGTGCTTTATATACAAAAAGTTGTTTGCCTAATATAGAATACAATCGCTATAATCAAGCTATACATAATTAGGATTATTCCTAGAATCGTGCAATAGAATCATAATCCCTAGTATTAAGGATGTAATCTATAACACTCCCTCTCAAGTTGTAGCATAGATATTAATCATGCCCAACTTGTTACAAATATAGTTGACCTGAACTCCATTCAAAGCTTTTGTAAAAATATCTCCAAGTTGTTCTCCGGTCTTGACATATCCTGTAGAGATTAAGTTTTGTTGGATCTTTTCTCGAACAAAGTGGTAATCAATCTCTATATGTTTAGTTCGTTTATGAAATACAGGATTAGATTCAATGTAGAGCAGCTTGATTATCACACCAAAGTGTGGCCGGTTTTGAGACTTTAAGGCCAATTTCAGAAAGAAGTTGGTATAGCCATATGATCTCACTCATGGCTTGTGCCATTGCTTGATATTCATATTTTGCACTTGATATGGACACAAAATTTTGCTTCTTGCTTTTCCATGAGACTAAATTCCCTCCAACAAACACGCAATATCTAGTTGTAGACTTTCTGTCAACTTTGGAACTGGCCCAATCAACATCTGAAAAATATTCGATATGAGTGTGCCCATGATTGTTGCATAGTACCCCTAGACTAGGAGCTCCCTTTAGGTAACATAGGTTCTGCTCTAGGCCCAGTGATGAATAGTTAGAGACGACATAAATTGACTTACAATGCTGACTGGATATGCAATATCAGGACAAGTCACTGTTAAATAATTTTGTTTTCCAACTAATCTTCTGTATTTCTCGGGATCTTCAAACAAGTCTCCTTTTGAGAGTTGTAGATTCGGAGTCTTTGGAGTACTGCATGGCTTAACTCCCAATTTTCCATTCTCAGTTAGTAAATCTAGAATGTACTTTCTTTGGGATAGAAAAATACCTCTCTTGCTCCTCGTCACCTCTACTCCCAGAAAATATTTCAAGGGCCCTAAATCCTTGGTTTGAAATTGGCTGTGGAGAAAAGACTTTAAAGATGAGATGCCCACATGATCACTTGCAGTAATAACATATCATCCACATAGACAACAAGAAGAATAATTCCAGATGCAGAGTGTCTATAAAAAACAGAGTGATCCGATTTACTCTTACTCATTCCAAATGCTTCAATGGCCTGGCTAAATTTTCCAAACCAAGCGTGGGGGCTCTGTTTTAAATCGTATAGAGATTTCCAAAGATGACAAACTTTACCAGACTCCCCCTGAGCAACAAAACCAAGTGGTTGCTCCATGTATACTTCCTCGTGGAGGTCATCATGGAGAAAAGTGTTTTTGATATCTAACTGATGCAGAGGCCAATCATAAGGAGTGGTCAGAGAGATGAATAGGCAAATGGATGTCAATTTGGCTACAGGAACGTATCAGAATAATCAACACCATAATTTTGAGCATAGCCTTTTGCAACAACCAAGCTTTAAGCCGAGCTACTAAGTTATGAGAGTTAACTTTGACTGTGAATACCCACTTACAACCAATGGCCTTCTTACCAATAGGTAATGGTAGCAATTCCCAGGTACTATTGGCATCTAAAGCATTCATCTCTTCTATCATAGTATCATGCCAGCCAGGGTGAGATAAGGCCTGATGGACAATCTTTGGGATAGTGACAAAATCAAGGGAAGCAATAAAAGAACACAAGGAAGAAGATAAATGACCATAAGAAACAAATGATGAAATGGGGTAGGTGCACTGATGTTTACCTTTGCGAAGAGCAATTGAGAGATCATCGGGTGATGGATTTGATGGCGAAGAAGAACTAGATATGGGTTGTGTATCAAGATGATCTCGTCGTCTAGAGTGGACAAAACAAAGTGGTGGCGGTTGTGTTGGCGTAGCCTTGGTAGTTTGAAAGGTAACTTCGTAAACAAGCAAATCATCATCAGCCTCCGTTCTTGAGACTGAAGAGTGAGGAAAGAAAGGAACCTGTTCTAAAAAGGTAACATCAGCTGAAACAAGATATTATTTAAGAGTAGGACAATAGCAACGATACCCCTTTTGTAGAAGGGTATAGCCGAGAAAAACACATTTTACAGACTTGGGGTCTAACTTGAGATTTGAGGACATGTGTTCCGAACAAAGCAATTATTACCAAAAATGCTTGGTGGAATATCAAACAAGGGTTTAGAGGGAAAGAGGACAGTGTAAGGTATTGAACCGTGAAGGACAAAAGAGGGCATGCAATTAATTAAAAAACATGTTGTGGAGATTGCATTAGCCCAAAAGGATTTAGGAACTTTCATTTGAAATAATAGTGCTCGCGCAGTTTCAAGGAGATGGCGATTTTATCTCTCAACCACGCTATTCTGAGGAGTATCAACGCGTGAGAATTGGTGGAGAATACCATGTTGGATCATGTAGGACTGAAATGGTGTAGAGACGTATTCCTTGGCATTATCACTTCGTAAAGTGCAGATTGAGACATTAAATTGTGTTTTAATCTTAGCACAAAAGGCAGAAAAATGAGAAAATAATTCAAAACGATTTTTCATGAGATAAAGCCAAGTTACACGAGAGAAATCATCAACAAATGTCACAAAATATTGAAACCCAGTTTTGGACATAATAGGGCATGGCCCCCAAACATCAGAGTGTACTAATTCAAATAGGGAACTAGCCCTTTTATGGATTCGAGGAAAAGAAGATAGACGATGGTGCTTAGCAAACTGACAGGACTCGCAATCTAAAGAAGATACATTCTGAAATTTAGGACAAAGTTTCTTCAACAAGGGTAAAGATGGATGTGTTTACCAACAATGAGCTTGAAATGGCGTCAAGACACTAGGGCAGGCAATGGGTTTAGGTACTGAGGCATCCAGAACATACAGACCTCCTGATTCCACTCCTCTACCAATAATCTTCTTCATCATAAGATCTTGAAAAATACAATGGTCAGGAAAAAATGAGATACAATAATTTAAGGTACGAGTGAGTTTACTCACAGATAATAAATTAAAGGAGAGTCCAGGTAAATTTAAGACAAATGTTTGGGACAAAGAGGAAGTAGGATGGACAGTACCAGACCCAATAACAGAGGAAGTGGAGCCGTCAGCTAATGTAACATGAGAAGGAGATGAGAGTCTAGAAAAAGTAGAAAAGAGGTTAGAATTACCTGTCATATGATCTGAGGCACCAGAATCAATGACCCATTGGGTGGAAGAGGAAAGAAGGCACGTAGATGTGTTACCTGGGTCAATAATAGCAGTAATAGGTGAGGATGAATGCTTCAATGCTTCTTGAGATTGAGTGAACTTGGCAAATTCCTCAACAGATACAATAATAGTCTTCTCAATAGATGAGCTAGGTGCATCAGTAGCTACAATGTGGGCGGAATGTGATTTCTGAGATTTATTCTGTAGCTTTCGACAGTTGTATTTAGTGTGACCGGGTTCATGACAAATATCGATAGACGATTCCTCTTGCATCTTGATTCTTAGTGCTCCAACTTCCACTACTTAGATTGTGATGTTTATGAGATGATTTTTTAGTGTCGAATTCATGAGTTCGACTCACAAGAGCATTAGAATTCTGAGTACTAGGAGGAGCAAATGAATTAATGTCGGTGCGAAGTATCCGAGTTAATACCTCGTATAGGGAGGAAAGTTCAGCACTTGACAGAATCTGAGATTTAGCAATATCAAATTGAGAATTTAAACCAACCAAAAAACTCATAACAGCCATTTGTTCCCGTTGAACTTGTTGGATCTTGATATCAGGACTAAATGGGAGCAGAACATTAATTTCCTTGTAAATCCTTTTAAATTCATAAAATATGACTGAAGAAATTGATCATGTTGCTCAGCTTTATAAAAACCTTTGCATACTTTATAAATTCGAGATATGTTTCCTTTGCTAGAGTATAAGAATTCCAGATAATCCATTGAGTATCATCACGTAGTCACTCCCGACGAGTGTGGTCCAATAGGGGATCATCGGTGAGATGATTATCCTTCGAGATACTCCGTAGGTAAATCCGAATTGTTTTGCACCACTGAAAATAATTGTGCCTTGTTAATCTATGTTTTGTAATTCTAGACAGTTCAGGAACGACATCTGCTACAACTTTTATCGTCAGCCATAATGAAACGGATAATGGATATACACTAGAAACTGGAGCTAAAAATAAGAGAAAAGAGAACCGCAAAGGTACAAATAGCACACATAGGAACAAAGGTACTTTTTTGTGCTGTTGCACACAAAAGTCCAAAATAGGTTGGACCAAAATCAACGTCGTCTCCACACAAAAGTCAAGGCAGCGTCTGGACAATGCAAGAGAGTGGCGTCTGAGCACGTGCGTGGCACGTCAGAGCTGGGGTGCTGTGTCGTCGCCGGTGAGGGTGATCAGAGATCGCCGTGTTGCGACACGCGCTGTCGTGCGCCGGTGCGTGAGAGGGAAGCCGAGACTGCTGGCGGCACGTGTGAGACACGCACAGGTCTTTTGGTGGGCGGACGATGAGCAAAGGTCGGTCAGCAGGCTGCGGTTCTGATGGCGCCTGTGGTGAGGGAAGTTGTCCACTAAAAAATGGGTGACCCAAGAAAAGTACCCAAAACCTGTGCACTGGACAGTGAATCTGCACACTAGCAGACGAAAAGAAACAAAACTGAAAGAAACCTAAGGCTCTGATACCATGTAAACTTGAAAGAAGTAATTTTTTATTATATATGTTGAGTATGTACAGAGTAGTGCTTTATATAGAGAGTGTTGTTAGCCTAATATAGAATACAATCCGTATAATCAAGCTACACATAATTAGGATTATTCCTAGAATCATGCAATAGAATCCTAATCCCTAGAATTAAGGATGTAATCTATAACAGGATGTATATTACCTTTTTCCTTTTATCATGTATCAATTTCTGCTGTCGTTTTCACCTCACTAAAGTGAAACCTTGGTGGAATACTTCTACCGCTCTACATTATAGCTTAAAGACACCCTTGAACATCAAGAGATTGGCTGCGGACAACCAGTTTAATTGATTTGCATAACCTTGCGGGAGTTTTCAATGATTGGCATGGCTGTGATTATTGGAAACTTTGGTCCGTAAATCTTTTGACCTTGTGAAGCATAATCATTTCTTTGGTAAAGATGTAAAGATGTAAAGCAACCATAATCCTTTACCTACATGTTACGCCATGCTGATGTACACTAGATTACAACTGTACGTTAGCCACTATGATATAATGTATTTCTTCTCTTAAAACTTTGCAGGTGGAATTGTCAACAACTCGTTACGTCCACAAATTCCAACATGGTGTGATCCTGAATGGAAATCTTTGATGGAAAGTTGTTGGGCCTCAGATCCGGCTGAGAGACCCTCATTCTCAGAGATATCCCGGAGACTCAGGAACATGGCAGCTGCAATCAATGTCAAATAATTTCTGCATCGCTGCTATCATGTTCATTTCTAGACTGTCTTCTGTCGACAGAAACATTTGATGAAGCAAAACCCTGCGGGTGTCAGTCAAAATGTTATCTACTGGTTTTAAAATATATCTAGGCTAATAGTATTGATACGCCTTGATTCATCTACTATTAATCTTTTAGGGTAGCTGCAAGATGGGATTCTTCATTTAAGATTGAAGCTACATCATGCATTGAGGGCTATGGATGCACAATCAGAATGTGAGTTTTTCGAAACTATCTAATTTAAATTCCATTGCTTATGATGGAAATGCTCTTCCCAGCAGCTTGGTCATTTCCTTTTGCAGGTATTCCTTATGTTGAGTGCGGTCATAATTGCTGTATGATCTTTGTGTGCTTTGACAAAGTACCAAGATTTGGGGAATATCTGTATATACGACACTGGTAATTAGCTATATAACTTCGGAGAAAAAAATAATGTGCAACGCCTATTTGAGTCGCAACTTGGGATGGGGACAGATATAGCCCTATGCTTTTTGCTGATACCTTTTGTCTTTAATTTTTTATTTTACACCTGTAGACTTGTCTATATTTCTCATAAATATTTAAACAATACATGGTTATTATATATTGTCCATTCACATTTACTATGTTTTGCGTTGCGGTTCATGTTGTCGAGCAGTTAAGTTACTTTTTGCAGGGGAAGTGGTTTCATGTCACAGGGAGATTTAAAAGTGTTATGTAAGCTCAAGTGCTCTACTTAAAGTTGGAGGAGGATATGGGAAGTTTGACTATTGACCATGGTACATGTACAGGATTTGATGGTACTTAAATGGAGCTCCGTTCAGAATTTCCATGAACCCCATAAGAATGGCTCTACGTATTGAGTGCCAAATGATACAGAAGAGTAAAACAACTAAATCTTCTTAGTAATTCTGATAAAACAGAAGAAACTCCTGGCTAGATGTGATGCAGATGACAGTGGGACCAACTCCACTTGCTCAACTTTGTGATTAGATGATACACGAGTACATTTCAGAGCTTTGTTTGACCTTAATTTAATTTACATCTCTACTGCATATGGAACTGGGTCCTTTTGATGTCAGTTATGAGCTCATAGCAGTCTGCTAATGATTAAACAAGGCGGTCGACTAGTATGATCATGGCATTTATATAACCAACTCTCTATTTGTTAAAGCCAAATACGCGGAGTCAAATTCTATGACATGATCAATCCTCACCTGAATTCCTGAATTAGGTCCTGTTCTTAGGCTGATACTCTCTCTCAAGTCAAGATGTACCTAACACGCGGCTATGGATTAGACTTCTTTGTAATCATTTGGCAGGTTCACTTTGAAGTAGCCATATCATATGTCCATGTTAAATGGTAGTACAAGTATATGCATTGTGCTAGATATCCTGAAATTTAAATCGATAGCAGAAGCCATAGTGATTGATTCAGGAACCTGAGAGTGACTTAGCAATAGGGAAATGATCCATCTCCTAGTGGGAAAAATGGTATTTTGCATAATCGCAATATGAAAGGAATGAGTGATTAATAGGCACTTCCCTCTTGGTGACCTAAGAAAATAAGCGGAATATATCATTTTGACAAGATAGTTGAAGCTTTTTGTTTCACATTATGCTTTAAACTGGGACCATTTTGCCAATAATATAGCAACATGTTCTCGTATGGTTGGTTCGTGATAATACTACCAAGTGATAAGAGCCAAGTCAATTTCTTAGATTCTAAGCGCGATGATGGGTTTGTTACCATTAAACAAGAGTTGACAATTGTTGGTAACTTGTGGGAAGAGCATTTTGAGCTCAGCAACTCCGTCTGTTTATAACGACTTCAATGTTAGTACAATAAAGTGCATGGAGTTGCTGATTAATATATTGTTAAGGTTTATAATCAAGTCATTAGTTTCTTATTCTAAGACATAAATTCTAATGAGGTACGTTGGGTTCCATTAATCGGATTCTTGTCAACGTCTGTGACGTTATATGTCTTATCTTTGTTCTCTTTCGCTGCAGCTTCCTCCTCTTGGAATTGTAGTCTTAATCCAAAACATGTACAGTTTACTTTTTACTTCAATTATACCATTCATACATACAGAAAAGTAAAAATTGTACCGTATAAATTAAGTCCTTATCCCCTGCTTAGATTGGAATTTCAGTGATTCACACTATTAGAAAGCTCGAACACGGGTTTATTGGAACCGAGAAAGTTATAATCTCTTGAAACAGCGCCTAATAGCTTGAAATGTGGAGTTTTTATGGGTTATTAGCATTATCTTTCGTTATGAGATTCAAGGATAAAAATCAACATATATTTAGGAAAAAACAATTTTAGGAGTATATTATGTAATAAGCTGAGCAAACAGTTCTGACAAGAGCCATTAATGTATAGTTGAGTGATATTGATTGGATTGGACCGTGGGGGTTATGTAATTGTTCTTGTTCAATTATGGTTTTTGACCAGCAAGATGATTCAGCAAATCTGAGGTTATACACCAATTACCGTCAAGTAGAGAGAAAACTCTATAATACAAACTTTGATGTTCAAAGTTCAAACAATCCATTAAGTTCATATAATTAATGTTCCCGAGAATAAACCACATGGTTCTATGCAAGCATTTAATATGCGAAGTGAAAATCCAGAAATTGAGAGTAATGTCCAACTGCGTATTTCATACTAATTGTTAAGAGATCGAAGAACGTGAAGAGTTATGAAAACAAAACTTCCCAGGTTGTAATTCCTAACTAAGGATTAATAGTAAGTAATCATTTCCTTTTGGTAGCTTATTTTGTTGGGTTTATTCTGAACGTGAATGGACTTTTTCACTGGGACGATTAAGGTGTTTTCGATTAAATTTTGAACATGCATGGTTGGTTAATACTGAAAACTCTTAGCTTACCTAGAACTTTGACTACCCTCTTGAGCTTATTCTAAATGATATTAGAAATCTTCATCAAATAAGATTAACAAATCAACAATAATTCTAGGTTATCATTGTACTTATCTCTTAACAGGGCCACCCTTACCAGTTCTCACTAAAACTAGTCCCAAGGTCGTCGGTCTTATTGATGATGAAACGCACTGTATGAATTAAGAGATTCGAAGGTGAGACAAAGACAAGCAGTAGCATGTCTTCTTTCTCCCAAAGATATGAGCCCATTAGACGATTAAGATATTAGTAAATATGGGAGTGAGTGCTTTTTGAATTCGATAGCTTTCTTCTTGTAATTTCTCCATGGATTGCTGGTTCCTGACCTTCTTTTTCTCGTCTACCATTAAAAAATTCCTTCACAAATTATTAAAGTAGGAAACCGAGGTCAATGAGTGATACTTTTCTTTAAAAGTTCATTATATAATATAAACCCCAGCCAACTTGTAACATCTAGGGTTTAATATCATAATATATCACCAGCTTTAAGATGATGAGAAACTAGTGGGTGTTGTGATCCCCGAATATCATCTCAAGATCAACCTAAACTGGATATTATCTTCTTCTCACTTCTTTATTCTCATTATTTCCAATCAAATAAAGTTGTTTAAAATCGATTGGCTGATATGCTTAGCTTATTATTGGGTCTCCAAACCATAACTTTCCCATTGTTCTTGTATCCAAATGACAATACCACTAATTAAGTAATTCATAGAGTTAAGATGGCGTTAGAAATTTCTCACATAAATGCATGCTATGATGGTATAAAGACTTCTAGTATTAGACAAGCTTAGCTAAAGTACGCTAAAAATAGCAACAATATTATATAACTGTTAGAGCTTACAATTAATACAAGCCATAATTTTGATGTTTACGTTTTTCAATTCGATAAATGCTATACACCCGAACACCATGAAGAATACACAAAATCCATTGGAATATAAGTACCCCTCAAGATTTTATACTCTAGTGAACGTAAGGGTATAAAAATAGAGATGTTAATACAAATGTTATCAAACCAAGCCCAAAAGAGAAGGATATTATACCAATTTGTAACAATAATTAAAAAATTCATCCAATTTTAGCGGTTCAATTGTAAAAATTTTAAACCGTTCAATTTTATGGTTTGATTGAATTTATTTTAATAACTCTTATTATTAAAAACTTATTAATTCATTAATTAATTAGTCAATTTTTATTTAATTATTTCTTTTTTTAATTGAACTTTAAATTCTTTGATAGATAAGGACAATCTCTTTTAGTTATACTTTAAATTATTTAATTTTATTCAATCTTTAACTGATTTTATAATAGTCTATTACCAATTAAATCTTTTAAATTTTAAACCTCTTGCCAGTTTAACTTTCAGTCTCATTTTATGACATTGATTTGTAACAAATAATCTACATTACTTAAAATTCTCCTAGATTATTAAGTGGGCTCTTTTTTTCACTGTCTTAATTTGGTCCATCTTAATATTTCAGGCACTCCTATGGTAGTTGATTAATTAATGAAAAAATGACAATTGTGAGTTATATTATAATTGCAGACCATTTTGGCAAATGCAAACTAATTAGCGGACGTAACTATAAAAAAATACGAGTATAATTGTTACAAATTGCCATATAGATTGTCAATTTAAAACTATGATCACAACCCTAAATTATCATTTGTCTTACAATAAACATGTCTACGTTTGTATGTGTCTGCGTACGTTTTGCATTAATCTATATGTGTTTTTTTTTCCCCCACTTTTGATGGGGTAAAGTGAACGGCAGAAACTCTTATTCATATGAGGTTCAAGATGAAGCTAAAGCAATCTGCAATAAGCCATGACCAGTTAACTAGTTCACTACTTTATGTGATCCCTTCAGGTAATTACAGTTTAATTAAGTTGGCGCTACCTTGTTGGTAAACCAGTAAAGTTTTGCAAAGTTGATGTGAATTGTAATAAGACTCGGACAAAAGAGAACAGATGGAAGTTTTTCTCTCTAATTCAAGTTGTCCACTAGGCAAAAAGATATTATCCACGGAGCTTGGTTTACTTTTACCACAACTTTTAGTTAATTATTTGTTCTAACAACATGCTCTTACGATACCATTTCATTGCAGCTCTCAAGGAATAGGATCATTCCAAGAAACTTCTAGTTAAGCTTATCTATATTTAAATACAATTAAGGTTTGTCATTATAAGATGGAACATGTTCAAGTCAATCACGTTATTGACACATTGTATAGTCTAACAAGGCGAGGGATACTGGAAACAAGCTAGAAGATCGAGGTTTCTTAGAATACTTACATGTAGAATTGCATTCAAAAAATAAACTAATCGACTGGTAAAAAGTAGCACAATATAAAATGATAATGAAGAAGAAAATCAGTGTTAAACTTTGTCCGGTTGCATTTAGGGTTAAATATGGATGACCGAACTAATCCAAAAGGAAGAGAGAGTAGCAGGAATAAAGGAAACCCTAGAGATGAGAAATGGGTTAAATTTGGAAGAGAAGGAGAAGGTGAGGTGTAAGACTTTTTGTCCTCATAAGCCTCACATTACCCACTCTTCTTACCTATAAATCTTGGTCATCCATCCCCAAGTTTTTCCCAACATCGACCTCTTCCGACACACAGTTCCTTGCTTGAAGGAAGTGATCAATTGCCAAACAAGAAACAACATAGAGATGGGTCGAGCTCCTTGTTGTGACAAGGAAAACGTCAAGAAAGGTCCATGGTCACCAGAAGAAGACGCCAAGCTCAAGGCTTACATTGAAGAACATGGGACTGGAGGCAACTGGATTGCACTCCCTCAAAAGATTGGTATATAGACGATAAACTTGTCTTCTTTATTTAACACGAATAATATTCTGGTTTTGGTCTCCTTAAATCACATATAGATTATATTAAGGAGGGCGAGAAATTTGTTTTATGTCTTGATGATTCGATCGGCTCTCTTCAGGGCTTAAGAGATGTGGAAAAAGTTGCAGACTGAGGTGGTTGAATTACTTGAGGCCTAATATCAAGCATGGTGGATTCTCTGAAGAAGAAGACAATATCATATGTAGCCTGTATATAAGTATTGGCAGCAGGTTTCTCCTCTCAGCTTTTTCCACAGACTTTACACCCTTAACTGTTTGTCCTTTTACTGTTTGTCCATGATGCTTGTGCTTAGAACATTGAATCTCAGTTCAAAATTCTTTAAGTTCATATATTTTTTCAAGGTTTAAGTCTTATATTATTACATATTTTGTTTCTTAAACTTGGAAAAGACATATCAATGATGGGAGAATTTCTCTATCTACTTTTAGGTGGTCCATAATTGCAGCTCAATTGCCAGGAAGAACTGATAATGATATTAAGAACTATTGGAACACGAAGCTGAAGAAGAAATTGCTCGGTAAGCGGAAGCAATCTAATAGCAATCGACTATCTTCCACCTGTGCTGAAGGGAATGAAGAAAATCCATCTTCACATGCTTTAAGCAACTCGGCTCTTGAAAGGTTGCAATTGCATATGCAGCTCCAAAACCTTGGAAACCCTTTGAGTTTCTACAACAACCCTGCTCTTTGGCCCAAGTTGCACCCTTTTCACGAGAAGATGCTCCTCCAATCTTTAAGTGAAACCTCCAATCCTCTCATGCAACATATCTTGCCTATCCCTGAAGAAGGGAATGAACAAAAGTCCGAAACCTACCAGCATGTAACCAGTTCTCTTACACGTCAACAAGACTTCACAAATTTTGACAATTCCAAGGTAGATGGTTCAGAGAATTCTTTGAATCTCGGGACGTCCTCGGATAACTCATTTCCTTCCAGCAATGCAACCAATGTAATGGACTCAACTATTGTCTCGAAACCAGAAGCTGTAGAGGAACCTGTCGTGCCAATCGAGCCTGTTTCGTCATTCCAAGCTGAGCTCGAGGACCTTCTTCGTAACAAAACATCTGGTTTTATCGCACAGGAGGATCAGATTTCCAATTTCGATTGTTTCAAGGAAATGAATGGTACCAAGGACAACTTGGTTTGGTGGTCTAATGAGTTCGAGATCAGATCAACATCATCGAACTCTTGGAACTGCAATTCTGTTCTCCAGCCTGAAGGGATGTTTCAAGATTATGAATTGGGATACAACATGTAATGAATAATATTAGGGACTTTAGTGTAAGCTTCTTTGATGGTCATAAGTTGAGCAAGAGAAGACATATAGACTGCTAGATAGCAGGTCCTGTAAATTGTGTGAATAACAGTGTTAAATTGTACTTCATGGCTAAATCTTCCAAACTTATCAACCTTCAAGCACCTATTTGTTTCCCTCTGGGCTTCTCAATTAAAGCTTCGTTCTGTTGTAATGTGAAATTAAGTTACACGATTGATCTTCAACATCAATCCATTAGTTTAAGGTTTTAAATTAGAGATTAAGAATGACATTATAATTATAGATAATCACAATAATAAAACTTTAAAACTGTGTTCTAATCATAAATAAGTTACTAACACTCTATATTGATAAAATTTTAAAATCGTTTATCATCATTACATATAAATGTTATTTTTAACATTTAATTTAAAATATAAGACTGAAAAATGTTTGTACAAAATTTAAAATATATCGTAATAACATATGAATGTTTTTTTTTTCTACCACCATTCAGAGAAATAGTTATGGCTAAATAATTAACTTCGATGGCAAATGTAGAATTCTCCTATTATATTGTAATGCTAAGTGATCATCAAGGATTTAGATATTCTGAATAATTCAAGTACTACAAGAATCAGGTTTAGAACACTAGAGATAGAAAACAATTAAATGTTTTTTGCAGGACTCAGATAATATCTGGGCTTATAGGCCCATCTAAAATCTAAAATGTACAGAACAAAATCTTAGCTTCAAGAAAGCCCATGGGCTCACTCCATCCAAACGTCAATTTCGAACGTCTTCATTTCAGAGTCTAAACAAACCTACAAAGACAATTTCAAAGAAAATGACAAACTAGAATGTGAGAATCTTTACCAACTATATATTTAATCCGACTTACACTCACAGGCTATGGCTATGATTCTTTTACTCATTATATGCACATGTTGTTCATATATTTAATATTTATCAAACAATAAAAAAGGTAATCTGAATTCTATTTATTTCAATGGTAAGGCAATATTGCCCATTAAAACAAAATGTTGAATTTAATTGTCTACGCATTCTATCCATGGAATAAGGATTAGTTAGACGGGAACAAGTAAAATTATTTTATCCAAATAAATGAAAACAAGATCAATGTACGTAAATTTTCTTTTTAAAAAAGACTCAATTTAGTCTAATTCTTGTTAGAAGTATATTTAATATTTTCAAATAAACTAAATTTATAAATTATAATTACCCTTTAAGTTTTACTTAAGCTCATTGTTTTTTGGAATGAGCTTCAAAAGATTCAGATCTGGGCTCACACTTGAAGTTTCTTTTCTTTCACATTAGATCTTGTTTTCCCGCTCCTGAATCTGTGTTAGTTTCCTTTTTCAAAAAATTTTTGATGTGTTTTTGGATCTAATTTTACTTTCTTAAAGGTGGGTATTTTTTTATGGTTACATCTTGACATTTTTCTTTCTTAGAAATTGATTCTCTTTTTTTGTTGTTTTTGGATTTGATCTATAATTTTTTGGTGCTTGTGAATATTGTGTTTTAGATTGACTTTAAGATTTTAGTTGTTATACTGACTTTTCTATCATCTACATGGGATTGAGCAAACACACACACGCGCGCAATCAGTGCACAAGCAGGAAGCAAGCTGAGCTAGGTGAAGACAATTTGGGAAGTTTTGGTAAGAGGTTATCATTTTCCAATCCTTCGTCCTCCGACATGTAGTCTCCATTCTCGCAACTCCTATCCTTCTCTTTCTCCTTCCCCCTCTCCTCCTTCAAAACCACTTACTCCTTCTCATCCATTCTTCTTGTAACTCCCAATTTCAACAGGTTCTGGTGAACGGATCTATAGCTAGAAATTTCAATCTGTGACCTTTGCTTCTCCAATCTTGTATTTTCCTTTTTATTTGTGTTATCTCTCATTTTGAAAGAGGATCTCGATTGCTTGGTCTTAAATCTAGAACTAAGGCTTTTAGGTCAAGTTTTTTTGTTTAGATCTTTAACCTCTATAGTCATCTTCGATTTGGGGTTTTGATTGGGGTTTTCTTGTGCTTGAAAGGTTCCAATTTCTTCCGTCTTGCGTCTTTTCTTAGGTTTTGTGATTTTCCATTCTTTTTCTTCCATCTTGCGTCCTGTCTACCTATTGCTTTAAAGTGAATGAAACATCAAGCAAGATTGTTTTTTTTATTTTGATTCTTGGTCTAAAGTTTCAAGCTTTATCTGTGGTTTCTTTTCTGGTATATATGAGGAATTGTATGCAGAAACTGAGAGGAGCTTTCTCTTCCATTTTCTATGATACTTTTTATCTTGAGTCCTAGCTACCTTTTGCTTTCAAGTGAATGATCACCAAACAAGATTGTTTTTTTGTTTTGTTTTTTTTCTAAATTTTGAAGCTTTATCTATGTTTTTCTGATTTATGCGATGAATTACATGCAGAAAATGACAAGCTTTCTTGTCCATTTTGCCATGCAACTTTTGATTCTTATGTCATATCTGCCTTTTGCTTTGAAGTGAATGTTCATCAAGCAAGGTTGTTTTTTTCATTTGATTTTCGTCTGAAGTTTCAAGCTTTCTCTGTGTTTTTTTAGTATATGTGATGGATTATATGCAAAAATTGACAGAAGTTTTCTCTTCCATTTTGCTATGATACTTTTTTATTATTGTGTCCTCCCTGCCTCTTGATTTGAAGTAAATAATCGTCAAGCAAGGTTGTTTTTTTACTTTGATTTTGGCCTTGGTCTCAAATTTCAAGCTTCATCTGTGTTCTTCTAGTATATATAATGAATTGTTTGCAATCTAACTGAAGCTTTCTCTTCCATTTTGCTATGATACTTTCTATCTTGTGTATGTTTTTCTTGTGCTCGGAACTTCACCCAAGGTACGCGTTCACTCTTTGATTTTTCACAACTTGAGAAATGGTGAGCAGAACTTTGCAGCATATCAAGTATATTTGTACTATCCTGTTATTTTCTTAATAACTTTGTCTTCTAAACTTGCATTACCTAATGAAAATCTGCCTGAAAGTTGTTATTATTATATTTTAATTATTTACAGTTACTTTAATCTTTTTTAAGTATTTAATTATTTTATTACTTTTTTATCTTCATGTCATATTTACATATGGGTCTATCAGAAACAGTCTCTTATTATATAGAGATAAAGCTATGTACTATCAGGCCTCTCCAGATTTCGCGTTAGTATGGGATTCAACTAGGCGTTGATAATGATGACATTCATTAGAACATAGAGTATAAGGGACATGCCTAATTAATACAATTAAATCCATACTACATTTATAAGTTTAAGCTATAAAGTATGTTTAATTTTAAATTTATAAATTTAATTATAAAATTAAAGTTTAATTATATTATTTTTTCTTGATTTACCACACCTCTATCCTTATGCTAATTAAATTATAGGCTTATATTTTTCTAATAAATAATCTACTTACTTACTTAAAACTCAATCCCTATTTTCGTCAATTCCTGCTTAAAAATGTCAAGCCTTTTCATTATAAAAGCAAACATTTAATTCTTCTAAAAACTCAAAATTTCAAGCCTTTTCATTCTAAAAGCAAGCATTTAATGCTTGTCAAAACCCTTTTCATTCATTTAATGCTTTTTATATAATATTTGGGTTAAAAAAAGAAAGCATTTAATGCGTCTCAAAAGCGTCATCAGTTGCTTCTCCAAATCTCCATACTTGATAAGTTCTCGATGAAGCCAAAGGTGCAGAGGGTCAAGCAGGTTTTCCCAAGGCAGGAACCATGCATTTCACGCCACTCCATTGATATATTTACCTTGGTGATGATGTAGGAGTTGTGAGGCCTTCCCCATCGTTAACTTCTTGTGAAATTCTGAGAAGGAACTCTAGAGATTTACGGGCACGATGGATTTTTATCTTTGGTTGAGCAATTGGGTGGTTTATGGACTTTGACTGTGGAGGAAAGACGTTTCATGGTTGGTGCACAACTCAAGTAATGCAACTTCGTGTTTCCTCTAAATCCCCTTTTGATGGCTTACCAATCTACTTACTTACTTAAGTATTTTAGAATTATAAGAAGAAAATTTTTTATTTGAAAATTGTAGTTATATGCATCAATTATATAAAGCATAAAATTTGGTTTGCACAAGCATGCATATATATAAAGCTTAAAATTTTAAAAATTTCCACTTGTATTTTACCCAAAAATGTGAGGTCAATAGGTTACAAAAATTTCTTTTACAAGTTATTGTGCAAAACTTCTAGGACCGTTAGTATAATAATGCTTTATAAAAGGTTCCTTCATTGCAAAAGAAATCAGAAGTATGTTTTTGCTTTGGTATAACTACTGAAATTGCCTCAGAAGACAATGTATCATGTGCAATCAACATAAAATTCTGCCTGTGGTTTCAAGGAGAAACCAGTGTGATTTGAAGAATGAAGTTATGAAGTCCAATGGCAGAAATTCTTTTCATCTTAAAGAAAATCAGACTCTACTATTGAAGGAAAATGCATTAGGTTGTCAAATAGAAAGTACAGTTGCTACTGGTATTTTAAGAGGTACAATGACAATCTTTATGCAAATTTAATCGATCTATATA
>JANZLX010000008.1:891732-902699 GCA_025531955.1 Erythroxylum orinocense | reverse complement strand
CTAACTCAAATCAGTTTTAATATTTACATCAGATGCTTTTACTAAGTCAAAGATGCCGTTAGCTTGTTACACTATTAATATTGACAATTTTCTGACGGGATGTTCGTGTTGACCAGTAATTCCTACATGACACTACTGCGTGCTCCAGATATGCTCGCCTAAGTTGAATGTTATGAATAGTGGGGGAATTTAATTTCTGGACGCTGCTTTGTAATGCTTCCAACAATCTGACATGGGGCTATAGGAAAAATAATTATAGAATCCGTCTTCCCGACTGGAAATGATTGATATGAATATCAGCTTAGAACTTCATTAGGATTTTTCTTAAAAAAAAAAAGAAAAAACGAGGTTTGCCATTAAGCTGTTTGCTTCAGCATGTTTCTGTGATATGTACCAAGCAGAGGATAAGCTGAAACTGAACAAACCAAGTTTCTTGCGTGATTCTTTTCGGAACTCTAAAGAGGGTATGACGATTTCAAAGAAGAAATGCTAGAAAAGAGCTAGTAATTGTGCATGAAGCAAGAACGATTATTCACAAACACCAGTTCTAAACGGGTTTAACTCATCCCATGTATAACTTATCAGGACTCTATTCTGTTTCCAAACTCACTAGTACAAGACATGAGCTTTCCTGAGGGACACCACAGAGACATCTCAGGCGACCGCTGATCATCACGAAGAAGAATATCCTATAGAGTATCGTTACTCTTTTTCTCATCCTGTTCTTTTGAGCTACACAAATTGAAATATGCTTTAGCAAACTAGGTGTAGAAAGCTGCAATAGCAGTCACTTTTAGATTCTGAAACAAGGCTATTACATTAGAGTTTCTTCACCAGTATTGATATCGACGCATGCGTCTTGCGGCTTCTGTATTGCTAATGAAACACCTGAATTCTCTTTCAACAGAGTGGATAGACTTCTGCAGAACTGTTGATAAACAAGAGATAAAACATAACACCACAAGTCAGCCAACAGTTTGCAAGCATATAAATGGCGCTGTATAGTGAGATACCAGCTTAGATGGTATCGTTTTACCTCCTTGTACACTCTTAGCTCCCCTGCAGATTTTGATATTTCTACTACACAGTTGGCAGGAGCAACCTCAATCACCTAAATTTTAATGAAGAATGATGAGACCACGATGATATTAGAAATTTTTTTATCTTTCAGGGATTGTGGTATGTAATGGACTACCTCTGCTGACAAGTCATAGAGTGATCTGGTACATCTAGTCATCTTTTGTTTTGGATGCATTTTCATCTGCATGATGCAATTATAGATTTCAGTTTTCCTTGACGAGACATATTCTAAATTGGAAAAACGGTAGCGATCAAACTTGATTTACCTTTAAGTTTTTCCTCCTTTCAACTGAGAGACTTACGTCCTTTGCAGCGGCTTCTATTTTCTTTATGGTTTCATCTACTGTAAGCTTGGATCCAATCCTTGTTGTCTTTTTAGTATCTGTCTGATAAGATTAGAGTTCGTTAGGATGTTATATTCCTGGCAAGGAAGCCTGTTACAAAGCTTAAGTTATTTCAAGAGACTTGCCTGATCTTCAAAAAGACCTGATAAATCAAGGTCATTTGACATTGCTATCAACTGGAAAGCATTAATGAAACTTGAAGACTTAGGAATCTTTGCTTCTGCTGTATTTTCCTGCTGATAATTTCGTGACGATAAGTAAAATGAATAAATCGGGTCTCTCCACTAGCTTATGATCATTTACCTCAACTGAATTAAAAGCAGCATTAACATCATCCAAGCAGATCTTCTCATCACATTCATACCCACAAGAAGCCAAGTAATCTGTCTTAAACCAGCTTTGTTCGATGATTTCCTGTATCTTTATCCGCTGTAACAAATAACGAGTTTACCATTATCCTTCTGTTGTTTATTCAGTTTTGGATTTCAGAAGTTAAAAATGGTCAATAATCATACCCCTCTAGGATTTGGATCAAGCATTCTTGAGGTTAGCTGCTTCTGATCCTCTGTAAACCACTTGGGACATGTGTATTCTGCTCTGGATATCTTCAAGGGGTGAAACTCACGAATGTAAGGTATTTTTGTTAAATTGTTTCACACATATGTTAGTTTCACTAACACAAGAACAAACCTTTCTGTACAACATCATAAGGTTACGATCGTCGAATGGTAGATAACCAGCAAGTAGCTCAAAAAGGATTACTCCACAGGACCATACATCTGCTGCTGCTCCATCATAACCCTTGTTTGCAAGAAGCTGAATAGAAAATCATTCTCTACTTTAAAAAAAAAAAAGTTTGAAACTTTATCTCCATTTGTTCCATGTCATTTACTTCTCGTACAAGATTGAATCGAATTTCTTCTTACCTCAGGTGCCACATAACATGGAGAGCCACAAGCTGTGGTAAGTATGCCACCTGGCTGTCGGACAGATTTTCAGGCACGGATCATTTTAGTTCAAAGGAGGGAGAAACAAATTTTATGGAAGCAGTAACTTGTAGAATATGTATGTACCTTGCGCAATGCACTTAGTCCAAAGTCTGAAACTTTCACGTTTCCTTTGCCATCCAAAAGCAAGTTTTCTGGCTGCAAAACCCAAGTCCTAGTTAGATTGCGCTCCTTCATGAAAAACAAAAAAAAGAGGCAAATAGCGAGTAGCTAGCTTTTATTGACCTTCAGGTCTCTGTGATAAACCCCTCTGTTGTGACAATAGTCTACTGCATCAATCAATTGCTGGAAACACTTTCTTGCCTCAGAATCGCCAAGTTTCTTTGCATACGACTGGAAAATATAAAATGGCACAGGATCAGAAATACCATATATAGATGAAATGAGAATGCTGAACAAAACCATTTTTGGATAGCTCCAAGAATATAGAATTAGTGCTCACCAACTTATCAGAAAGTTGTCCTCCTGCTACATATTCCATTACTATGTAGATTTTAGTTTTCGTGCCAAGAACCTAGAATTCCAAATATTCAGCACAAAGAAGTAAAATGGCTTAAACTTTGACTTCAAACGCAGCTACTATAAGAGCAAGATGTTGCTGATCAAAACTCCGGCAGATATACCTCATGTATCCGGACGATGTTGGGGTGATGAAGAAGTTTCATGGTTCTAATCTCTCTTTGCACCTGAAACCAGTGCCCGAATAGATTAGAGAAGGAAGAAGATTTGGATTGCAACAAGCGTCATTTCCCTTCCAAAAGAAACGATAAAAGGAAGAAATAGCAAGAAGATGAGAAAGATAGAACCATCTTAATTATACACAGGTTTTACCTGATTCTTGAGATTGCTTTCCATGACCATGCTCTTGTCAATGATCTTGATTGCAACATGGTGGCCATTGGTGGTATCTATAGCAAGCTTTACCTTAGCAAACGTCCCTTCTCCGATCGTCCGACCGAGTTGGTACTTCCCAATGTGGGGTAGAAATCCCATTTCCTGTATCAAATCCTATGCCTATAACTTCCTGTTATCCAACTTAGCAGATAATCGTTATCTTTTTACGTACTGTTGCGAAGACTGTTCCTTCTCACCTTGACCCTTCTTCTTGCTCTGAGCAACCGACCCTAAAGCCTAAAACCCTCTAAAACTTTCACCGCGTGTCCTCTCATGCGAGAAGTCGAGGAGATGACAACGATAGAACAGATCAGATTCAATTTGGACAATATATAGGTCGTGCTTCATTCTCATAATTGCCAAGTCTACGATGACTATAGCTTCTATTTATAAATGTTGAGAGATGGCTGACAGGACAATCACGTCTCATGGAACGAAATTACACAAGCAGTGCAAAGGCTATAAGTGGATTGAAGGATTCAATATTTTAGGGCGCTTGCATGGAAAGAAAGATGGTTAGGCTAGTTGGCTAGTTGGTGAATTTCTTTTGAATGGAGGTTAGCTGTTCTTGTCTGGACTGTAAACAAAACATGGCTTGGTCTTAGCCACTAACAAAAACAAAATAATTATTCAGCTCACCACAAAATTGAAGGGAGGTCAAATCAAGCTTTAAAATTTGGCTTATTTAGTCTTTTTTTTTAATACTGTGGATTCAAGATTCGAGAATCAAGACCCTGAATTGATTTTAAATTTTCCAGGATGGATAATGCTTTGGCTGAATCTGCGATCTATTTCTTATCCAAAACCAAGACTATTTCCGGAATTGGATCCCTTACTTCACAGAAATAATTGGATAAAAATCAAATCATTTGAGTATCTCAGAGATTAAGAAATTCTTAATAAATCCTTGCTTTACCATCTTAATCGTGCGATACTAAAAAAAAAGTAAAAAAGAGATCAATTTTATGTGAGTAATTTTGTTTATTTTTAAAATATTTTTATTAATTAAATTTTAAATTGATAATTTGCAATGTTTTAAAGTCCGTAAGCTGATAAGATATTTAACGTTTAAAAGATTTGACACAAGCTAAAGATTGAATAAAATTAAAACATTTTAATTAAGATTGAAAGAAATTATCCTTAAGTTTAATTAAAAAAAGAAAATTGAAATTTAATTATTTTATATTAATTTATAAGAACCTATTAATTTACGAATAAACTTATCGATTTTTAAAAAATAAAAGTTATTAAAGTAAATAAAACTAAAATTTAGAGCGAACAAAAAATTTTGATGATTCAAAGTTTTTACGGTTAAATCGATTGAGTTTTTTAATAATTGATCATCTGTGATATTAAAATTTAAAAAGAATTAAGTTTAAGTGAAATAAAAATTATTCTATGATTGTGTAATTGACATTATTTATATGGCTGTTAAAACCTAATTTCAATAACATTTTTACTAAAATAATTCAATAAAATTTTAATAAATATATTTTCAAATAATTAAAAGTATAAAGGGAGTTTGTATCTTTTACTTATAAATACATAAGTATAGATTGCTAATTGGTTCCTGTGCTTAGACTTAATTAGATCAACTGTAGCTTTTAACTACGTCACCCCCTAAGATTGTGGAACTAAAGTGTTGCAATTCCATTCGATTATAACAAAAGGGAAATAACTAAGTAAATAATAAGTTAATTTCGCAATGGTCGGTCGGTCTGAAGAGTTATAATAATCGCAGCGTTGTTCACTCACTCAAGTTTCTAACTAGTCAATCAATGATTAAAAATTCAGTCAAGCTATCTCAGTTGGCTGCGCAGGCTAAATTTGTGAGAAGAGCTCTCGGGTTTAATCTTCACTAAACACACCCGCAGTAAAAAATAAGAAGCCTTAACTGTGATTACGCCTTGAACTGGATTAATCGGCTCAGTAAATTTGGATGTCAGTTGTTTACTAAGAAAAAAATTCAGTGAAGCTGATACGAACTCGACCCTTTCACATCCTTCTTTTTTTTAACTTGTAACTGAATACCTTAGTCATTGCAAGGAAATGCATAAGCTAAAACATCACGTTTATTGCACTGGTCCAGTCACCGGAAAAGCAATTGCACAATCCAAAAGCGGTTGAGATTTAACAAGTTTGAACATTAGGTGTAGAACAGAAGAGCCGTTAAAGGCTGTGTAGGGTCAAGTGTGTGCTGAATCCGAAAGTCTATGTGCCCTTTTTTCCCTCCAAAAGCTGGCATAGAATCCCAAGGAGTTGACAAACACACAGCACATTGGCATTTGAATATATGTATGTGCGTTGGCTGTACATGTTTTTCTAATTGCAATTTGCAAGGGTCATAAGGTCTCTGAATTAGAAAGATGAAAAGTCCTCAGTCCTTCAATCATTCGATTCAACCACTGTCGTTAACATCACATTTTTCTTCTCCGTTTTGTTCCTGCATTGCCGATGTATTCGTTTATACGCATATTAGTCACCAAGTTTCGGACTGGTGACACAAAATAGGTCTTGGCACTATTCATTTCCACCGATATATTTGGTTTCTCTCTGTGTACGTGCAATATATACTTATTAAGAGTTAACATTGGTGTTAAAATTAAGCAAAAGACATAGACATATTCTTTAGTTTAATAACTTTTATAAAATTTTCATCTTTTAAAATTTTGAAAAAATAGTTAACAATTTTTCAAAAAAATTATTTTCTCGAAACTTTGGTTAAAATAACAATTTAAGATATAAAACATTAAATATGGACTAATTAAATGTTACTAATATAACTGATTAAATTAATAATTTAAGATAATTTATAATAAATTATTAATTTGATTCATATAACGAGTTTGGTTTAGGTTATTGAATAATTATGTAAGTATCATTTAAACAAAATGTTCCTTGCTTCAATTTTATTTTCGAGATGTATTTGCTTTCTATGTAAATTGTTTAGATATATATATACATACATATGATTTATTTATTTTTTTAATGACGTTTTGGATAAATTAAAACATACACAGACTCCACCAAATAGTTGCAAATTAATTTGACAGAGACTGACATTAGTGTTTTTCTATTTTGCCGGTGACAACTGACCGACACGCTCATAACAAACTCACATATTGGTAATTTATTGATATGCAAATACAATCCAAACCTGCCAATGTTCACCTCGGATAGTATGCCAAATTAAATACTCGAAAACATGTAGTATTCTACTTCAAGCTTTGTGATTGGACAATTTCCTTGGATTGAAATTAATTTTTTTTACTTATTAAAAAAAGAAATCAAATAGATAGCAATTGACTAATTAACATATATTCATAATAAGTGTCGTTTTAGAGAAATTTTAATTATTCAAAATAAGTGTCGTTTGTGACTTTTTATGCATATTTATAATTTTACTTCTAAAATTACCTTTTTCATTTCTCTCAAATCTTAATTACACAGATTATATTTTCAAGGCATTTTAACATGTAATTATTATTAATAAGGATATATAAGATATTTCATTAACTTTCTTAATAAACGTGTATTCTTCTAAAACGACTCTTATTATAAATCGGAAGGAGTAGTTGCAATTATCACTTTCATTAAATAAAATCACAGCTAATTTTTCGATCCCTTCTTTCTTATACAACGTAACTTTCCTCCTAATTAATAGAAATATATACAATAATAATAGGTAAAAAAAAGAGTTAACAATTTTACTATTAAATCAGCATTATTGTAACTTATACTTTTGGTATTACGATTATATTTATAAAATAAGTACCGTCCAAAATCTTAATAAAAAAAGAAAGATTTTCAATTGCAAGATTTAGCCCAGGTGAGGTGATATCTTAAGTTCATAATAGTCGACAATCAAATTCAATATTATTTGGAATGATAACTGATAAAAGATGCTTAATATTTAATACCCATTTATAGGAATAGAGTGAAGAAGGTGTAAACTGTGACGTTGGTATGGACTGTAGGAGAAAGGTTGGGGGTGTAAGGCGTCACGTGAATAAAAGAAGGTTGTTAGAAGTTTGCTTAGAGAATAAACAATACAATCATGATTCGTGACCTTTCAATTACCGACATGCCTCTGTGTAACGGTCGTTAAAAATATACGAATTGTTGATTGATAAGGTACACCTTAGCGAATTACCAAATACATTAATGCTACTTCTAAGCACTTGAAATATAAGTCAAGTAGAATATAAATATGTTTCTTAGCAGACCACCTCATGTTTTAGTGACGAAAATTTAATATATTTTTTTATTAATTTTTATCTTTTTCTTGAACTAAAATAAATTCTTATAATTTTGCAAATTGATCTTGTAGGAGAGAATTGGACATTATTATTGAATTTTAATTATCTTAAATCCTAACACATAGTAACAATGATCAAAAAATTTCAATCACCCATTTTAGTGTAAAGATTTCAAATCGGTCAATTTTTTATTTTAATTTAATTTGATAATTTTTTTATTAAAATCAACAAATTTTTATAAAATAATAGATTGTTTCAGTTTATTTTCATTCAACAATTTGCTTCCTTTTTTACTCTTCAAATTCTCTGGTGAGTAAATATAATATCATTTTTAATGATATTTTAAATCTTTCAATTTTTATTATATATCAGTTTTGCATAAACTTTAAATTTTTTATTTCATTTTCATTTTTAAAAATATTGTATAATAAGGTAATTTTGCAAAATCTATTTTAGTTTGATAGTTAGCCTATAAAATTTTTAAATTTTATTAATTATTAAATCGTTTCACGTATTATATTTATAATTGAATTATAGTTCTAAATTTTAAAAATAAAATAGTGTTTGCAGTTTATGGTAAACTGCAATATCATATTCCTAATTCAAAATGGTTTAATTTTATGTCAGCCCTTAGAATTTCCGCTGGCGAATATTGAATATACCTTGCTTAAACTGCAATCAACAACAAAAATGGTCGCCATGTTACACATTACTTGCCTTATTGATCTTGCCCAGTAAGCGTTGTTGACCATTCTTGTATGAGCCAAGTGTCTAAAATACTCTCACGTTCTCAACAAAGTTAATTTAAGCCACAAAAGTAGTGCATACGTGCGTATACTTGGAAGATAAAATTCACCAAAGATTTAATCATTTCCTCGTTCCAGTAAATTAGATGTAGGACAGAACAAGAGAAATGAAGACTAATAAAGTATTTTTCTGTAGATTACGTTAATCATGCAATCTCGTTTAAATTTAACAACCTAACCTTTCAATGATAGAATTTTATCATTATTGTGGACTAGCATAAAAACATAATTATGTACAAACCTCGATTAATTAGATGTCAATGCTAATTCTCAATTTAACGTGTCATTGAGCCTGTGTCTATGGGTTCGCGACCCGGTTTAAAAAAACGATGTATCTCCCTCATTTTTGATCCGTTTTCAACAAAATTTATGTCAATGCTAATTCTCATACCAATTGAACGCGAAAATTAAACACGAAAGTTTCAGATTAATTGTATAATTAATCAACACAAATCATTAACCCTAGATTTGCAACATACTGTATTCAATAATCAGATTGATAAATACCTGGAAATTGCGGAAACATTGAATCCATTGTGTTTTTCCGTAAAACGACGTGATCGAGACGCAAACGATTTACTACTGCTATTTCAAACCTTAAATAACAAAAGAACGCGTACAGTTTTCAATGGGGCAACTGTATTTATAGGCTAGTTAGCAGTAGGGCCTCCTGTGCTTTATAATACATGGGCCAAGCCTACCCATCATAGCAGACCCATGGACACAGACCCAATGACACGTTAAATTGAGAATTAGCATTGACATCTAATTAATCGGGATTTGTATACAATTATATTTTTATGCTAGTCCACAATAATGATAAAATTCTATCATTCAACTGTTAGATAATAATAACTATCAGTGTCTAGAAGGAGAATATGCTTATTTTGATGAAGATTACAATAGCAATATCACCAGAAAAGATCGGATTTTTTCGAGGGGATAATGTTGAAGCTTATTCCATATCATATAGGATTTACCCATTACCAACTTTCTTTTAATAGAGTGAACGAACTGCTTTCCAGTTTCCACTCTTTTAACTTTATCTACTCTACCAGATACTATTTTAGATTTAAGGGTAACTAGAAAAAAGAAATAGTTCTCTTTTTTCTTTTCAATTTCTTGGAAGAACAATGCACGACTTTCTCCGCCTTAATTTGTAGTGAAAGACAATCAAGTAGTTGCTTAAAATCTCCTCAATGCGATCCTCCCCAACTCCTTATATCTAGCCTGATATATTTAATCTCTGGTTGAAATGTAAACGCTAAGATATATAAGAACATATCTAACCTATATAATATAAGATAAAAGAAACAGTACTGTTCATCTATATATGACCTCTCCTGTAGCACATGAGTCTCTTGGCCATGGTCAACGCTAATGTGAACAAAACTGAATCATCAAGGCTTCAAGAGAAATTGTCCAATCGCTTTTTAGCCACTCAAAAGAGACAACTAGATTTCGACCGGTTCAAAAAAGGATACAGGTATTCTGATCTGGCTAAGGTGGCGGCCACGGGGTGTCGCATAGTTTACTCTGATGTGGACACTAATTATTAGAGATATTAATTTGACCTTTTGAATCCCAGAAGCTGGGAATTATGGATTCTCAAATCTCAACTCAAAGAAGCAAATAACGAAAGCACTACCAATAATCAGAGAAAAGATTCACATGATCATACCTTCCTTAAATAAAGGAAACGTATAATCATTTTCTGTCTGGGTGGGTAATTGAGAGTTTATTCCAAATTTAAAAGAATTACAATAGTGGCATCGAACCATAAAACTTTAGTATCAAACAGGATTAATATTAAATTCTCTAATCAATTTTAATTTAATTTATTAATTTTAAATTTAATCGACTGATTATTAAATTTTTTATAATTAATTATATTTAAATTTTATAAAATACAAAAATCAATTGAGTTTGAATACCCAAATTCAAATTCAATTAAATGGAACTGTTGACTTTAGAACGAATTCAAATTGATTTATCATTCTCAATTTTGAAAAATTGAATATATTTAAATATAAATAAAAATTACAAACAAGTTAACATAGGCTACCGATCTCATTCTTTAGTGAAAATCGCATAAATGATTTTTAAATACTTTATTAATGTTTCTTAATTTTTTCTTGTGATTAAGAATTTAAACATCACGTAATTTGTTGGTGTTACTAAGGGAAATATATAAGTAAGTGTAATCTAATATTTACGAATACTTGGAAATTTAATATTACAACCAAGGGTTTTGATGGAAATTTTCGAATAATAAGGATTATAACTCTTGTTTTAGAAATATAACCCCTAAATTTTGATATCAAATTGGGAATTAAATTAAGTGTGCATAATTAGTAAAACCTCGATAAATAAATATTCGATGAATTAATAATCTCGATTAAATAATAATTTTCTTTGGTCCCGACTTGGGACAGTGGGATAAAATAATAACCTCGCTAAATCTATAAGATAATGGCTTTTAAAAAATTCCTTAAGGTCCACTGAAAATATAAAATAATAATTCATTAAATAAGTATGAAAATTACATATATAATTTATAAAATAAAGCACTTCCTA
>JANZLX010000008.1:862774-885683 GCA_025531955.1 Erythroxylum orinocense | reverse complement strand
ATATTAAACAATATGCAAAGTACAATATATTAATTATTATATAATTTTAAACCATATAAAACATAAATAAAAATATAGCTAACCAAATTTTTTATATGGATTATAATATAAGTAAAACTAGTATAAAAAATAAATGTAAAAAATATATAAAATCAAATAATATTTATAAATTTCAAAATAAACGTGAATATGTGTTTGTAGGTATTGTGAGAATTATGCGTAAAATATAAAAATAAAAGGAACTAAAAAATAGGTTGATTAGTTGATATGAAAAATATAATTAAAAAATACTTTTTTTGAAAATCTCAAAATTTGAGCTACTCAAAAAGTTGTATTTCAAGTTAAAAAAAAACTATTTTTATGAAAAAAGAGCCCTTAAATTTTATAGTCAATCACTCCGTTTTTTTTTAAATTGCATGCTTAGGAGGTGAATTTTGTGATACCGATCGAGAACAAGTGGTCAACATGTTACTGTTAATACAAATTAAGTTGGAAACTCAGCACATGATCATTAAATTAAATGGTCTATTATATATGACTAAATATTTTGATAATTTTGACATGGGAAACATCTGAATATATGTAGATGAACCAAGTTCTATCGTAATTATGATCAGTGAAGAACTTAACGACTTATAATCACGGGACGCACGCCTTCTATATCATTACTGTAATTAATCACGTTTAGGTGAAACTAATAAGGTAGTCTCGTGCACGATAATTGGTTAATAAAGTCAATGCGATTCTTGGTGAATAATTTGAATATGATCACGAATGGCTTGAGAATTTGAAATTGAATTGATCAAGCACTTTCGTGGAAAGTTGTTGCATGCATTTGTCTTCTCCCTCAATTTGGCAACTTGCTGCTACGAGTTCCAACTCGTTCTTTTAAGAAGCAATATTTGGTATCGCCAATTGGCCAGGTAATTCCATTCCATTCCATGTATATGATTCACAAAACAACCCTTCCTCCATTATCGTTAAAGATTGATACAAAACAAGAAAAAGAAAAGTCTATTCGAAGTATATTCAATTTCATGCCATCATTAATCTTAGAATTTGAATCCTTATGGACGTGAAAATGTATTATATTTCTACCTCTTCAACACCAAGATAAAAATAAGGTTAATCAATTTGAAGAGTTTGTTGAAGGTTCCCTCCAAATAAATAGAATCATTAATTTATAGATCGAAGAAGCCAAAACAAGTTAAGATTTCGAATTGCATAATTTAGAGACAACATATTATGAAGAAGATAGTGCTAAAACACACTGATTTCCATTTAACCCCAACTTAGATAGAACCTGTTTTTTTGTAAGGTAACGTAACCACTTGCTTTTTCTGTACTAGCTGCTACTGATTAGGAAGCACTTAGAGAAATTATTAGACAAAAAAGAGAAAGGTTTGCTGTTAAGTAACCCACGCAATTCCATATATAGGGGAATTCATTCTTTTCAGCGTTTTGGACTCAACTTGAAAGTAGGTACGTGCTAGCAAAGTACCTACAAGGAATTCATTCCACATATAGGGCATTGAAGTTTGAATTGATCTTTACCAAAAATCAGAATAGTTGTATTCAATTTTGGATTTTGTATTGAGATGGTAGTAGATAGGTGCTAGCAAGTCTTTACAAGGAAGCCATTTGGATGGTGAATCGTGTTTATATGTATGATGGGTCATGTTAAACTAATAATTGATCAATATCATTTTAATATATACAATTGGCATACATTCTCGTGGATATCTTTATATAGAGTACTATTTGGTTAAGTTTTGAGTATTAGGTAATTTGGTGATTAGTAATTCCAAATGACTCAAACAACACTAGGATAAGAAATGGCAGGGAGAGTGATGGAACATGATATTAGGTTGAATTAGATCCCTTAGTTTTCGCCTTTTTTTTTTTTTTGAATAACAAGGAAAGAAAATAATCTAAACTAAACTAGTATATAGAGTGGCGGTATAATGCGCCATGAAGATCTTGAAGGAGATATTGCAAAACAGTCGGCGGGGGCTCGCGGAGAATTAGTTTTCGCATTTAAAGCATAGGACGAGTAGTTGGCTTAGAGATGCGACAGCATATATATATATATAAGGACCCAGTAACCAAGACCAATGGTTCGATCAGTTACAGGATATCGAACTTTCAAAGTAAATTATTTTCATGCACTGACGTGTAGGTGCTTAGAATATGAGACCGGCAGATTCACCAGTTGGAGGAGGAATATTATTCTTGTAACTTAACTGAGTTTGCTCTGTTCCACTTAATTATTTTTTATCCTTGTAACACCTTTTTTTCTTTCTTTCTCACAGATGTTGATCTGGTGTCCCTTATAATCGGTTAAAACTCGGATATATGTTGTTATCATTATCACATCATTATTGACATGTTCCCTCCAATTAAACCATTGGATGCATTGACCTGAAACCTACTGCTAAATTGCCCACTTGACAAAGAAACTTTGAGCCTGTCTCTTGGTGATTCCTGGAGATGGGATTTTTGATTATTGTCTTACGTAATACGAATTCAACACGTGAATTTTAAAGTTTAGTTATGAATTTGAAAAATCAAAGTTGATGGAACTTGGACTTAATCCTGAGAACTCTATCCAATCCATTTGTAAATTAAACTGGAACATTTTAAGAAATTTTCAAAGTGCCCTCCGTTGCCACGCATAGTGGTCTCCTAGAGTTCTCTTCGCATGCTTTCACTTATTTAACATAGTGATTCAATATAGAATGATAATGTCTCGAGTCATGCTAGGTTTATCATCAATTCAATCAATTTCATTTACAGTTTTAACTAAACATTATCATTTATTTAAACATGCATGTCATGTCAATTAAAATGATTAGAATGCACATCTGTGACCGGTTGCTACCAAGTAATAAATGAAGCAAGTACGAACTCCATGATAGATCAAATTTCATTTGACTAACTTGTGGTGTTACTTCTTAGAACGTGCCCTCTAGATGCCCTTTCACTAAAAAATTCCTCGAAATTTCATTTAATGCAGACAAAAGGTACTTCATCTTCTTCACTCTTAAGTTCGTGCCTCGATCACACCACATTATTATCAAACACTAGTTGCGGTAAAGGCCCAGTCATGTTTTGCCAATGTCCGACACGAGTCAGCCCAAGCCCCCAAGAATTGCGTAATTACCATGGAAGATCATTACGATACGAAAGTTGGACTTAGTTTTGGGATTGAAGTTATGGGTCTTGTAAATGTACAGACTTATTATGTTTCTAATAACAAGTGCATAGGAAAAGGTTTAAAAAATTTCCAATTATTTAAAGGGCTTAGCATAATAGTTAAATAAAGTTTTAGCAAATTTAAAAATTATTTTTAATTATTTGAATATTTATGATCTCTTACAATTTGTGTTCTTTCACTTCTAAATGGGAGATATTGTATATTTTCAATTGGTCAAAGGCAAATTTTTAAAAATTAGTTTGAAAATTAAATGGATAAAATAAAAGTCTTAAAATTTAAAAATTCAATGATTATAAAACTGATATAAAATAAAAAAATTAAATAACATTAACAAATTTAAAATATAATTAAACAAGAAAACTACCTATGTACATTAAAGAAGTTGAAATTTAATTAAAGAAGAGATTATTAAATAAAAATTATTAATTTATAAAACAAATAAACAAATTAATTAATTTGTAATAATAAAATTATTAAAATAAACTAAATAAAAAATTAATTAATTAAAAATTTTTATAGGTGAATTAACTAAATTAATTTAATTTTTTAATTATTGGTTAAAAGAGGTAAAGCAATTGATACACGCACAAAGTTGGTTGTTACTACTTAAACCAAACCAATTACGTTTTTCAATTCTTTATTACATAGGATAAGGTTGCCACCTCAACGAGGATTATATTATATGATATTCTTCAAACGCAAACTGACGAAACTACCCTTGTTCGATGCAAAAAATATCGAAAACACACTTCCCTAGGGGCTGTAGAGGTACAGACGGACAAGTGATAGTGTTGACGAGGTACATCTCTCAATCTCAACTTCTTCAATAGTGTTTCGATTTCAGCGGGACGATCCTATCCCTTCAACCGACTTTCTTATATCAGTTTGAATCGGTGCGTTTCATACGCACGCACGTTGCTACGAGTTTGCAGGTTAAGCAAGTCACTTCTCCGTCTGTGAGTGTGAGTCTATCTCTCGAGCTCGTCTTAGTAATGCCCAACTCAAAGACAAGACTCTCTCTTTTTTCTCTTTCTTAAATAGAAATATTCACGTGTATTCGTTGATTGCTCTTGTCTTTATCTTCAGTGTTCCCGTTTTGAGAGTTCGGAAAGCTCTTCAGAGTGTTTCCTCAAAAGGGGTACTCATATGTTTTACGATTCTTGGCTTAGATTTTTCTCAACTGCTGAAAGTTTTAATCTTTTCTCCTTTTCATGTACTTTGTTGATGGCAGATTTTAGTTTCTGTTTATTGTTGGCATTGCAATTCCTTATTTTTGCCTGGTAACCGGCTTGTCCTCATATTCAAATTTTCCTTTAGAAATTGCAAATTAGAGTTATTAAATTTAGTTACTATTTCTTATCGGTGATAAATATCTTTCCTTTTATTATCCGCGTAGCTGCTATTGACGGATAGGTCATAAATATACTAACATGTATATGTATGCTGTTCATTATTTAGTCGGTATAGATAATGTGTGTATATATCTGTCACTGATTACACATTATTTGTGCGTCAAAAGTATGGATACGTATTTAATTGTTGTTCGTCATGTGTGACTGACAATTGTTTTGAGCAGTGTTTGATCTTTGCCCTGTGTATTGCAGAGTCAGTTTGAACAAGATGAACAGAACAAAGATTGGGAAGACATTACTATTTCTTGTTTGCTTGCATGCAGTCACTTCTAACGTAGTAAGAATCAATGAAGATACCTTTTCTGTGTCTAGTTTACGTAGTTAGGTGCAATTGTGATGCTGCAAACCTCCCTTGTGCAGATGGGCCATAGCTATTCGTTTTACGGTTTCAATACCTCCACAATTTTTGTTATCTTAGAACTTTTTTTATTTATTTATTCCATCTGTTATAGCTTGTCATGATTTCACGTGTGAGCGAATACTGCTACCAACTCAAATTCCTAGTGACTTAAATTCGATACCTGCACAATTTTTGTTAACTTAAAACCTTTTTCTTTTCCATCTGTTATAGCTTGTGTTGATTTTATGTGTCAGTGAATGCTCCGACCAACTCAAATTTCTAGTGACTTAACTATACGTGGTGTTGCTCATTTTCCAACTAGTTTCTGTCTCTAATATTATATTCATTGTATTACATGCAGATTGCTGTGGCTCCTCCAACATGCCCTGCCAATCTTGAGGGAGGATGTAGTGATGAAGTAGAGTGGAAAGGGGAGTTCTTCCCTGGGATTCCAAAAATCAAATATGAGGTGAGACATTCATGGTATTGATCATTTGTCTAGACATTGTCTTATGTATGCAAAGAATGCAACTGATTACAACAATTCAATATCCAAGAGTGTTTCTAGGGCTACCATTTCTCCTTTTGTCATCTATACTTTCTTTACTGCAGTCTAAAATATGGGACTTGAAACCTTGTCGAAATTTCAGATGAGAAAGTTTGGATATTTTCATATTTACATGTCTATATTCAGGGTCCTTCTAGCAAGAATCCACTTGCATTCAAATGGTATAATGCAGAAGAAGTAATTCTTGGGAAGAAAATGAAGGTAGGTTTCATTCTTAATATTATCCTTCTCATAAAGTAGATGATTCTTTCTAAATCTATTATTTGGTTGTAGGATTGGCTAAGATTCAGTGTTGCATTTTGGCATACATTTCGTGGAAGTGGAAGTGATCCCTTTGGTTCTCCAACTAAATTTTGGCCTTGGGAAGATGGTACCAATTCCTTGGCTATGGCCAAAAGGAGAAGTAAGAATGCTGCATATCTCAAACATTCATCTACTCATATTGTATGATGGCAATTGGCATGATTTTTCTCTTCTTTATATTTCATATACAATGCAGTGCGAGCCAATTTTGAGTTTATTGACAAGCTTGGTGTTAGTTATTGGTGTTTCCATGACAGGGATATAGCCCCAGATGGTGTGACTCTGCAAGTGAGTTGAGCTTTCAGATTATTGTTAGAGTTATATCATTGCCTACATTGTCATCTATCACAACTACGTAGGCATCTGAAATGTTGATAAGGTGGTTTGTCTGTTAATTTTCAGGAAACAAATGCAAACTTGGATGCAATTGTGGCCCTTGCTAAAGATCTTCAGGTAATTTTACATGACCAAACAGAGTAATTTGACGATTGATGAACTTGGGTGTTACAGAAGTCTTTCTCTAACTGTCTCTAAGGATATTATCTATTTGCATATTTTTGCTCTGTTTTCTTTATAACTGCTCCTTGAGTTCATTTTGAAATGGAAAATTTGATATATTTTAACATCTTTTGAGCCATGTCTTAAGCATTTATGTCTTTGGGATCCCTTTTTTTCCATGGTTAGTGATAGGTAACACACAGACTCCGATAACAGATGTCAGCATATCCATAATACAAGTCGGTCAGAGCTCAAATGTCATAGTTACTAACCTCAATTTGCTTAAGATAACTTATAGTAGCCACTGTCAGTTCTCACCCTGATGCGAAAAGAAAACAAGTCAATACATTAAGGAGATTTAATAAGCATGCCATTTATCACCTGTCCTAGAAAACTTTCGTTATAGTGTGCTTGGTTGCCAAGAAAGTTGAATTGAAAGAATAATTCATTTTACAAGTAAAATTCAACTGTTTGTAATCCTAATTTTCCTTCTTTCACTTGCATTTCCTTGGTATCTATAGCTACTATGCAATATAAATGCAATGGTGTTGGACTAATCCACCACCGTCTGCTATTTAATCATTTTCTGAGAAACCAGTGTACTTGACAGACGATAATGCTTGTTCTTGTCATTTCACCAGCATAAATGTAAGATCACTTGTTTTACAGTTGCTTCATACGGAGGTCAACATATTGTTACATTTATTCTTTATGAATTTCCAGTTTCCAATGCTTTCCTGCATTATTTATTCTGTATCCTTTTTGAGTTAATCAGTTGCATTGCCATTCAGGGAAACAAGATTGTTCCGCTGTGGGGTACAGCTCAGTTATTTTTTCATCCTCGTTACATGCATGGTGGTGCCACTAGGTACCTCCTACTTATCCTTAGTTGTAACTCTTTCCATTGATAAGGTTTTAGAACAAGTCTTGATAGAGTTAAGTACTTCACCCCTTGTTTTTCAGTCCCGAGGTTGGTGTATATGCATATGCTGCCGCTCAGGTTAAGAAAGCAATGGAGGTGAGTGGTCACTTGTACAGAAAATTCTTCTGTTGATTTTGGACTGTATTAGGGATAATTAATTTCTACTAATCATTAACGTGCCTTAAATGACACGATTGAAACAGGTTACTCATTACTTGGGTGGAGAAAATTATGTCTTTTGGGGTGGTCGTGAAGGTTACCAGTCTCTTTTGAACACAGATATGGAAAGGGAGCTCAATCATTTGGTATGCTAATTGAGTTTGCTTCCTGCCAAAGCATTGTTGAATTGAAAAAAACCCCAATATTCAGAATCTCTCAATTTGGGGTTTATATAATCCCTTTGTTTCCATTCTGATCCATCATGCTCCATCAATTTACAGGGAAGGTTTCTTCAAGGTGCTGTAGCCTACAAGAAAAAGATTGGATTTAACGGTAACCTGTCTTCATCTTAGAATCTCAATTTTTTTATTTTTTGGTAGGAAATTTTGCATGTCTAATGATCCTAGGCGGAAGATGATTCTTTTCTGAACGAGTTAGGCTAATTGAACATGATTGACTTATTTGTCAAGTGTCAAAACTTGTTTTTGATGATATTCTGAAGTGTAAAGTTTTTGCCCTCTCTATGTCAGGGACTCTAATAATCGAGCCCAAGCCCCAAGAACCTACAAAGCACCAGTATGTTTCTTACTCTATAATTAATAGCATGTCCTCTGATGCCTTCTTTTCTAAGATATGGTGTTATTTTCTAGGTACGACTGGGATGCTGCAACAACAGCCAATTTTTTGCGGAAATATGGTCTTATAGGTGAGTAATGCAACTCTTTTCCTTATACCAGCTGATTTAGTTGTGAGATAAGTGACCATTTTTTCCCTTCAAGTTGAGTTCCATTTGAGGCTTCTAAATTCACCCTCCTTTTCTTTTACCATTATTATTGATTGCTTTCGATTTGTTTATAACACGAGTAATGAAGACTAGATGTAGTAATGTCATTTGACATTGTAAATTTTACAGATTTGTCATTTTAGGGAATTAGTTGAAAAGAATAAGGAGCTTAGAGAGAAGAAGAAACTGAAACAGTTAATTCGTTGATTTCTGTTGATGGTTACAGTAGTTTTTTCAGCCTTTACAACCCAGCTGCTATGATTATTACACTTGTCAACATCCTGTCTATTCTGTACCAATTCTCAGGACGTCATTTACCACCCTGTTTGTTCCTTCTTTGCTTATGGCATCACTTTATTACCTTCAATGCTGTTCATCATCTTCCACCTTCAACCTCCTACTTATTCCGTAACAATAATATCAGACCTGGTATGCTTTTACACCAATGATGCGCCTTCAACGAGCCCTTTTATACTTACCGGCTGTCTTATGCTTTCAAGTTAACATAGGTTAATTCCTATCTTAATAGCTATAACAGACGGTTTGATGTATGAGTTTGATAGTTGATTTTGACGTTTTACCTGAAAATCCCTTGTATCAAAGCTTTACTGCTATATGCATAAAACTTCATTACAATATTGAGAGTGTTTGTGAACGAGGCGCTTTATCTCAATGATGTTGTGATTGCCAAGTTCTTTTAAAATGTTATCCTGCATTGCCAAGTTCTTTTAAAATGTTATCCTGCAACTATGTTTTGCTTTGATTTGATCACGGCAACTCCAAAAGATCTTTTTTGCTAAAATTTCCAATTTGGCGAACAGTTTATTCCTAAACTTATTGTTTCATATGATTTCCATAGGAGAATTCAAGCTTAACATTGAGTGCAACCATGCTACTCTTTCTGGCCACAGGTATTTCTATTTTCCTTAAATTAATCTTATCTTAATTGTCAGACCTCATTTAAAATACGTGTTTACATGGTCTGCAGCTGCCATCACGAGCTTGAAACTGCAAGAATCAATGGTCTGCTGGGAAATATTGATGCTAACACTGGGGACCCGCAAACTGGTAGGAGATAAATTGGCCTTTTCTATATGTTGAGCAGTATAATTTTAGAGATGCAAGTTTATAATTCCATTTCTTTTCTGTTTTCTGTAGGATGGGACACCGATCAATTCATGACAGATATTTCAGAGGCCACTTTAGTTATGCTTAGTGTGATAAGAAATGTATGAAACGAATATAAATTTATCTCGTTTGTGTAATTCCATTGCTTTTTAGGATAATTTATTACATCTGATCTTTCTTTTTGTTTTGCACAGGGAGGTTTAGCTCCTGGAGGCTTCAATTTTGATGCAAAATTGTTAGTTTCTGGTTTCCTTATCCCTTTACGATTGCTTGTTACCGCTGCATATATAATACTTCATCTCAATGTAGTGCTAAGTTTTGTTTTGCACGTCAACTTTGACCGTATTGAATATGTGGTTCTTATAGGCGAAGGGAGAGTACAGATGTAGAGGACCTATTCATTTCACATGTAAGCGGCATGGATACCTTGGCTCGTGGGCTCCGTAATGCTGCCAAGTTGATAGAGGTGAGACTTTCAAATTACCATTTCCTTCCAGCAAATCTTTGCAAAAGACGTCTTCTCAATCACATTTTGAACGAAATGTTTTTCTTGCAACCAAATAAAGGATGGTTCTCTGGCTGAGCTTGTCCGCAAGAGGTATCAGAGTTTCGACTCAGAATTTGGGAAACTGATAGAGGTAACTTCTGCCATTGTTTCTTTTTTACATCGTTGTTTTATAGGGCTGAAATTTTTATGTTTTAACAGGATGGCAAGGCTGATTTTGAAACTCTCGAGAAGAAAGTGTTTGAATGGGGTGAGCCAAAAGTCCCCTCTGCTAAGCAGGTTAGTAAGATATTTTGAAACATATCAGTCCACTTCTTGCATTAATTCTACATCTTCTTTATTCAAGGATAAACCAATACCATTAGCCAGTTAGTCCTTGACTTTCCTTACGAAGTGGGAAGCCAACATTCTATGCTACACATTGAATATGACAGAAACTATACCACTTAGTCCTTGACTTTCCTTACGAAGTGGGAAGCCAACATTCTATGCCTACCCATTGAATATGACAGAAACTATCTGTATATACTCATATAACACACGACTTTTGGATCATGATGCAGGAGCTTGCGGAGATGATTTTCCAGTCTGCACTATAGTCAAGGCGGCGGAAACATGAATAGGATCTCTGTTACATAGTAGAGGGTTAGCAATAAACGATACTGTAAAACAAAATGAAGATGTTGTTAGGATTTGTTTTAATTATAATAAATTATTAATTTAAGACTTTTAATTAATTTAGTTTTAATTTAAAGGATAAATTTCTACGATGTTTGTAGTGTACCTGTTTTGTTGTCATTTTTTAAAAATAACTTTAAGAGTAAATATTTTTTAAATATTGAAAATTATAAGAAATTTTTATAAAAATTTTAAAGATTGAGAAGATCCTTTAAATCTTAATTATATATTTATAATTATTATATTTTAATATTTATTTATATTATAAATTATTTTTAATTAAATATTTTATAAAATTATTTATTATTTTAATATATTTAATATTTACATATAGTAAATAACACTTAATGATACTCAATGATTAGAAAATTCAATTGGGCTAACTTTTTAAAATTTGATTTTTAATAACTTTTGTTAAAAAAACAAGAGAGGCAAGTGGTAGGCAAAGAACACGCTTCTTGTTGATGTTTTGTGGATTGGTTGTGAGAATTTGAGAGGGTTGGGTTGCTATTTATAGTGAGTAAGTGTGGCAAAGTGGTTGGAAAATGTGGATTCAGGATAAGGTCATCGACAAATTCTGGTTGGCAACTTTGAAAGATGACACAATGGATTTTGAAAATTTTACATCTGATGTTACAAGTTTGAATAGTATTAGTCACCAAATACTATGTCTAGCTTCTGCGGCATAGTTAATTAATGATTAATGAGGGCATTGATTCTCATTAGGAAGTTCCAGACTTTACTTAAGTCTATATTTTCACTTTATGTATAAAATTATACTTTTTTAACCTCTGATTTAGCTATTTAACAAGTTTTTTTTTTAATCTAGAATTAGAGTAGATAACTAAGCTGAGTCAGTCACCATATTCTATAGTCGTATTTTAATTAAACAAGAGATTGAATGAATATACAAGAGATAGACTCATAGACGATCATGAGTTTAGTTGGACATTTAAATTAACAGAATGATTAACTAAAATGCTCGGAGAAAATGAAATTGTGGAAAAAAACCAGCATATGCCTTTTTCAGTTTATCTTCTATTAGTGTGGGAAAAAACACCAACATATGCCCTTTTCAGTTTATCTTCTGTTAGTATCGAAAATAACAGCATATGCCCTTTTCAGTTTATCTTCTGTCACTAGAAATGAAGTTGATATTCTGCATCACGAATAACATACATCAAATGATTAAAAAATTGAATTGATTTTGCTGGTTTAACTTTAAAAGTTTTAACCGATTTTTTTTTCAGTTTTTCTTTTAATTTTTTTATTAATTTATGTTAATAACTCTTATTATTAACAATCGATCAATTTATTAATTAATTAGTAAAATTTTGTAAATTAATTAATTTTATAAATTAAAATAAATCAATTAATTTTGATTTAATAACCTCTTTTTTAATTAAACTTTAAATTTTTCTATTAGTAAAAATAATTTTCTTCAATTATATTTTAAAAATTTTATTTTATTCAATCTTTAACTAGCTTTATAACGGTGTAATATTGATTAAATTTTTTAAAATTTAAACCTTTTATTATATTTGTTTAACTTCCAGTTCGATTTTAAAATATTGTATACACCTCAGTAGACCAAATAGATTACAATTCATTAATACTACTTCTAAGCACTTGAAATACAAGTCATGTAGAATATAAAATGTTTTTTTGTAGATAACCTTGGTAGAAAATTAATCTTTAATTTGTATTAAATTCTACCTTTCATGAATTAAAATAAATTTTTACAATTTTGTAGGCGTCGAGAAATGATCTTGTGGTTTAGCGGTAGAAAATTGGATAGTATTATTGAATTAAGTATCCTATGTCTTAACAAATAATAACAAATATCCAATCACACTCAACTTTGAAAATTTTAAATCAGTATTTCAATTTACCTTAATAACCTTTTTATTAAAAAGCAACTAATTTTATTATTTATTAGTATTAGGTGGACTATATTCATATGCCCTTTGTGTGCTCGTTCCCATCTTTTAGGAAATGACAGTTTATTAAAAACATTATATTATGTTAAAAAAAACAAGAATTAAAGGATCTGTTAGTTAAATGTTATGTTATATACAAAGTAATATTTATTAAAAAAAATTGTATATTAGTGAAAGGTAAGTTCTTTTATTTGGATTCCAACATTTCAAAACTTTTATTATTGGCTATTTTACAAGTTTTCTTTTATCTAGATTTAATCTAGCATAACACATAAGAACCTAATTTCCTACTGTAAACTAAACTAAGGACAGAAAATGTCTTGTTTGGTTTATCTTCATTTAGCTATTCGATGACTTGTATGTCCTTCTAGAGGACGAGTCTTCTAACTAAGCTGAGTCAGTCACCGTGTTCTACTTTTTTTTTTTTGGTATAAGAAGGAAAAAGACAACGATTATACAACGTGTCGCGAAAAACAGATCCCGGACATATCCTTGAGGAGGATTACATAGCACCCAATAGGAGGAAGGTAAAAAAAAAGTAACATCAAGCTCAGAATGCCTAGCATATCTCGCTAGCCAATCTGCACAGCGGTTGCTCTCACGGTAGATGTGGCGATGTACGACCGTCCAGTTCCGTGTAAACAGCTCATGAATCCCTTGAACAATGGGGTTATGTATCGAGGAGCGGCTGGCCGAGGAGGATAGGAGTTGGAAGGCCGCAGCTGAGTCAATTTCCAATTCAATCCGGCGAAACCCGAGGTTCCACGCGAGTGTAAGACCGATAAACACGCCCCAGAGTTCTGCCGATACTGAAGAGCACCTGCCAAAATTTTGGATAAAGCTGCCAAGCCAACTGCCAGAGTTGTCGCGGAGGAGTCCGCCGGCTGAAGTCGAGGGGGAAGAGCCGGAATAAGCACCATCCGTGTTCAACTTGACCCACCCGGAAGGAGGTGTGCACCATCCGATGAGGGCCTCGCATTGTTGGGGATGTCCGGTGATCAAGCTGTTTAGCCAAGCGTTCGACTGGTGTATCTGACCTGCAAAAGACAAAATAACAGAAATGGGTGAGGAAGGCCAAAGAAACTGAGTATCAAAAAGGGCCCCATTACGCCAGGTCCATAAAAACCAACAGGTCGTACCAAAAATAGTCGACCAACCCTGATCGAACACTCGGTTGTGGGCGTGGATATTGGTGTCGAGCCATTGGGGGAGAGGCAAAGTGAAAAAGTCGGCACGGAGAATAGATGGCGGAAAAGACCGACACACTTGCCGGGCTCTGGCGCAGTCACGAACCGCATGAAGTGAGGATTCGTCAACACCGCAGTGAGAACAAGAGCCCTCCAAAGTGAGGTGTCTGCGAACCCGGTGCTGGTTAGTCAAAAGCCAGTCCTGCGCAAGAAGCCAGAGAAAGGAACGGATTCGTTGAGGGCCAGGCCAGTGCCAGATGGCCTTCCAAGGACCAGCCATCACTGTGTCCTTCGGAGGCATAAGCATGGAGTAGGTAGAACTTGTTCTACTTATTTTAGTTAAACACGATATTGAATGATAAGACGATTGTACCTTTAGTTGGACATTACTGTAGATAAATGATGTACGATGATAAAACGATGCTGCAGCAGTAAGAGAAACGATGCAGTTCTTATTAATGAAACGCAACGTAGAGAGGAGCATGCAGAAAACTAGGAGAAACCAAGGATGTGAATACCGTACCGTATCGGATAGTACTGGCTAAAAAACAGTACCAGTATGTATGTTGTGGGTATCGACCAAAAATTTTAGTCGATACCGATTATTTTCGGTTAGTACCAGTCGGTATTGACAATACTGAAAAATTTCGGTTGGTACTGTTAGATGGAGAAAGTACAAGGATCATTTTACAATTTTTAAAAAATCTAACCCTAAAAATACCCCTCCCCTCCCGACTGCGACTGTCTCTCATCTCTCTCTCTCTCGCGCTTCTTAGTCTCACTCACTCTCACCGTCTCTCTCTGTCACTCTCACCGTCAACATCTCGTCGTTGTGGTGTCGCCACCTTAGCCTCGTCCTCCCTCAGCTCCTCCTCCTCAGTCGTGGTCTCACTGTCTTCATCAGTTCATCTTCAACCTTCCTCCACGCCCGAAGACGACACCACCCGCTACAGTCGTCATCGTTACAGCTGAGGTCCACCGCACCAGGCACCACTACACACCGCACCGCCACCCCACTGCACCACCGCACCTGTAATTTGTTTTCGGGTATGTGTTTTTTTGTTATTTATCAAAATCTTCTTACTTGACTTAATTTTTTATTGTGTTGGATGATGGATTTCTGATTGTGATTGTTGAATGTCAATGGTATTGGGGTTGCTTGTATTTATGAATTGGTTGGATTGGTTGGACTGGTGATTCTGGTGTTGAATATTGAAGATGAAATTGGTAATGCTGACGATGTTGATTGATTTTGTTGAAGCCTTAATGTTGAGGCTGAAGGGGTTTTGTGATTTGTATTTTATCACGGTATTGGATAATTGGAAGTGGAATGTATAAATTTTTGGTTTGTGATTTATGGTGATATTGATGAATGAGATGTTCATGTATTTTATTTAACTATGTTTGGTAATTTGGTTATTCAATAGTGGTGAGGCCGTGAGGTGAGGGTGGTGGTGAGTGAAGCTTTATCAATGTTGATGTTGATTAATTGATTATTAAAATTGAAAGTTGATAATCAACATTTAAACTTAAATGTAAAACTGGTAATCAAATGTGAAATTAATTGTCATTGTTATTTATTATTATGATTTTTTAAAATAGGATTGATGCAAACAGTAAACTAGTAAAGTATACAATACAACTGTACAATATACCAATGGACTATTTTGCAAATTTTAGGGTCTATTTTATAAAATTAAAAAATTACCTGAAACGGTATCTGGTACTGATCAATATCAGTACAGTGCCGTACCAAAACACAATCCGACATGAAGTCTAGTACAATATTTATAACATTGAGAGAAACAGTACGCAAAGTACGATGACAATTTTGTAAAAGGAGAGAAGTTTGTTAGAAAGCAAACGGCTATAAACGTTTTCTTCCTACCCTCGAATATAGTAATTGAACAATACATAATTCAATGAGAAATTTCTTCTCTCTTTTTTTGATTTCTCAAATGAATCGAATGATTGACTAAAATGCTTGAAGAATATGAAAATGTGGAAAAAACCAGCATGTGCCCGTTTCTTTTTCTTTTTTCTTTTTTATATATATTAGGTATCCCAGCTTTTTGCTGGACTAAACCTAAACTCCTAATATCCTACCCTAAGAACCTTTGAGAAGGTAAATCTAGAACCCTAAGATCTCTCAGATTCTTACGTAACTTATACACTTCTACATACAAGGAGTTGTCACATATTTATTACTGGCCCTGTTTAGCATCAAGTTTTCAACAGCTCCAACTCTCACATTGCCGTTGGAAGCGAAACGTATGTAATTGATCCGACCAAGGAGGAGACTAAGGGATTACCAACATGAAATTTTTCTCTCTCCTCTTTTTTAATGACTCGAACTCAAAATCTTCTACAAGAGAGAGCCTTAATTAAAAAGTTGAAACCAATCAGCGTACTCTTATTTAGTAGCGTATGTTGTTTTTAGTTTTATCCTCTGCTAGTGGAAACGAAGTTGACATTCTGCACCATGAACACTCCAAGCATGACATCTGTATTACTTTTAGAAAACTGCGGGCTCTTCCATTTAGAGGGGACAAAACGACCAATTTGGCAAAATTTTGGACCAAAGACTTTTAAGATCGTTACTTGTGATTTGGTTGACTTTTATTTTTTTGTGATTTTTATTTTTCTATTTTTAGTTTTCTTTTTAATAAAAACAAATTATTGTTTAATTATAAATTGAGTTATATTTTTATTATTGATGATAATTAAATATTAGATAAAATTTAAAAATAAATTATTTTTAATTAATTAAATTTATTTTAATGTCATATTCAATAATTATAAGTTGATTATTAATAAATTTTTTATTTTATTAAAATATTTTAATATTTATTTATAAATTAAATATTTATTTTAAAAATATTTTAATTACTAAATCAAAATTTTATTTAAAATTTTTATGTTTTAAATAAAATTTAAAACATAAAGATAATATCTTTTAATTATATTTAATTTTTAAAATTATATTCAATTTTTCGTTAGTCCACGGTTGGGCAAAAGTCTCTGATGTCTCTTGATGAGTTTTATCTATGTCAGGATAAGGAACTTAAAGGATGGTATTCCTTGGTTTTAGTTTTCGTCTTGTTGTGCGGAAACTTTAATAAAATAAAATAGCAACAAGAACATCAAGATTTTATATTGGTTCGGCAATGCCTACGTCCAGTTTGGAGACGACTGAGTATTTCACTATAATCAATGAGAGCATACAATAGTGTTTATAACTCAATTTCCAAAAAAAAACTCAAATTAATCCAAGTTTACACACTCCTACTAAGAAGAGAAAACAAAAAAATATATAATTTTTTTTCTCTCTCTCCCTTTAGTTTCTATACTCTCTTTCCTCTGGAAATATTTTGCTCTCTTCTCTCTTGAAAATTTATGCTCTCTTCTCTCACTCACTTTTTTCCGTTGTTGCTGCTTCTTTTTTATAGAGAAGTCAGTGGGTGAAGGTGAAGGTTAGCTGTACCGAAATTCACCAAAAAATGTCACCATTTCTGACTCAACAATCACCGAAAGCAAACTACCATTTCTGACTTTGAGACAATACTCAACAATCTCCACCTTGACTCAAATCATCGAAGTGAAATTCCCAATGGTCGTCTCCCAATCTCCTATGGGGCAATCAACAAATTTTACAAATATTAATCAAGTCTAAGTAATGCTTAAACTTGAGTAACGAAACTGATTTTGTCAACATATCAGCAGGATTGTCGGCGGTCCCAATCTTCTGAAGAAGAATATCTCCCTTATCAATAATCTCATGAACAAAATGAAACCTCTCATTAATGTGTTTTGTATGTGCGTGATGACCTTGATTCTTTGCTAAATAAATAGCGCTTTGACTGTCGCAATGAACATCCACATGGTCTTGGTGGACTCCTAAGTCATCAAGCAACCCTTAAAGCCAGATGACTTCTTTAATAGCTTCTGTTATTGCCATGTATTCTACCTCAGTAGTTGATAAAGCAACGATAAATTGCAAAGTTGATCTCCAACTCACTAGATCTCCAGTAAGAGTGAATACAAAACCTATAGTGGACCTACGCTTGTCCAAATCACCTGCTTAATCAAAATCTACATATTCAATAACACATTAACCAGTAATTGTTAAATGACCGTTTCACCACAATAACTTAAGCTGTTTTGTGAGGCCAACTTAATTGGTTTTATATATTCACTAACACAACCCCTCAAGTGAAAGCCCTTTGGGCTTGAAACTTGCACAAGTTTATTCTACCTTGTGCTAAATAATAGGTGGGTCGTAGGATTTGAACTCATGACCATTTAGTCACAAAGGCTCTGATACCATGTTAAGTGACCGTTTCATCACAATAACTTAAGTTATTGTGTGAGGCCAACTTAATTGGTTTTATATATTTACTAACATTAGTTTCATCTTGCTGGAATAATAAACCAACATTCACATTACCCAGAATATACCGTAGAATCCATTTCACAGCTTGCCAATGCCCTTTTCCTAGATTATGCATATATCTACTGACAATACTAACAACTTGTGAAATATCAGGCCTAGTACACACCATAGCATACATCAAACTACCAATAACACTTGCATATGAAATTTTAGCCATGTAATGACTCTCCTCATCTGTGTTAGGAGACATAGAAGCGCTAAGTTTGAAATGAGGAGCAAGAGGTGTACTAACCGATTTTGAATTTTCATTCATTCTGAAACGTTGTAGTACCTTCTTTAAATACTGCTTTTGACACAGACCAATCTTGTCTTTTGCTCTATCTCTTTCAATTTCCATACCTAGTATCTTCCGAGCTTCTCCCAAGTCCTTCATCTCAAATTCATTACTCAGTTAAGTCTTTAATCTTTCAATCTCCACTTTGCTTTTACATGCTATAAGCATATCATCAACATATAAAAGCAAAAAAATAAAGGTTCCATCTTGTAGCTTGCGAAAGTACACACAATGATCATAATGACTTCTTGTGTACTTATGCTCGATCATAAACCTATCAAATCGCTTGAGCCATTGTTTTGGAGACTGTTTCAAACCATACAATGATTTTTGCAATTTGCAAACCCAATTTTCTTTGCCAACAACCGTAAACCTTTATGGCTAAGACATAAAAATATCTTCCTCCAAATCACCATGTAAGAATGTCGTCTTGACATCAAGTTGAGCAAACTCAAGGTCAAATTGCATAACCAAAGCCAACAAAATACGAATGGAAGAATGTTTTACTACAGGAGAGAATACCTCGTTGTAGTCAATGCCTTCTTTCTGAGCATAGCCTTTAGTTACCAATCTGGCTTTGAATCTTACATTGTCTTTTTTCAAAGATTCCATCTTCTTAGCATATAACTATTTACAACCAATTTCTTTCTTCCCTTTTGGTAATTCAACCAGCTTCCAAGTCTTACTTTTATGAAGAGATTTAATCTCCTTATCCATAGATTTCTTTCACTCCATGCTCTCTGAACTCCTGACAGCTTCTTTGTAGGTGGATGGAATATCATCTTTAATAACTGGAAGTGCATATGCCACAATATCAGTAAATCGAGTAGGTTTTCGAATTTCCCTTCTTGATCTTCTGGTTGCAATAGAATCTTGTTGCTGTGGTGATTCTTGGGTAGGTACCTCCTCTTCATTATCCTCGTCCTCATCATCAAAATCAACTGTAGGACTAGTGTCTGTAACATCAAAACATACTGGATCAAATGGGGTCTTCAATAACTCTACCTGCTTTAAACTACTCACGGTCTTGGTCGCTTCAATTTTCCCTTCATGCTTGTTCTGATTAACCATAGCAGTCTCATCAAAAGTCATACCTCTGCTTACAACAAATTTCTTCTCATCTAGACACCAAAGTCAGTATCCCTTCACACCAGTGCTAAAGCCCACAAATAGAGCTCTCTTTGCTCTTGGATTTAACTTGCTTTCCCTAACATGATAGTAAGCAAGACAACCAAATATGTGTAAATAAGTGTAATCAGTACAAGGTTTACCAGATCATACCTCCATGAGTGCTTTGCCCTTGTTTGTAGTAGTAGGCAACTGATTAATAATATGACTTGCATAAGTAATTGCCTTAGCCCAAAACACCTTGCCTAAACCAATATTAGACAACATACACCGAACTTTCTCAAGTAAAGTACGATTCATGTGGTCTGCCACCCCATGCTATTGTGGTGTCTCCCTAACCGTGAAATGCCTCACAATACTCTCATCTTGACAAACTTCCAAAAAAGGATTTGACTTATATTCACCATTATTATCTGATCTGAGAGTCTTGATCTTTCAACTGATTTGCATTTCAATCATATTTTTTCACTTCAGGAATATCTTTAAGACTTCATCTTTATGCTTCATGGTGTACACCCATACTCTTCTAGAGAAGTCATCAATAAAGGAGACAAAATAATGGCTACCTCTCCAAGATGCGTTCTTGGAAGGTCCCTAAACATCAGTGTGAACATAATCTAGAATGCCTTTAGTGTGGTGAATAGCAGTGCCAAATTTCACTTCAATTTGCTTACCCAGTACACAATGTTAACAGAATTTCAATTTACATGCCTTTGTACCTTTCAATAAGCCTTGCTTTACCAATCCTTGTAATACTTTTTCAACAGTATGCCCAACACGTATATGCCATATCCTTGTAGTGTCTGAGTTATCTATGTCAGCAGCTTCAGTGATAGCTGCTCCACCAATAACTATACTCCCCTGCAAGAAATACATGTTATTTTGTCTTGTACCTTTCATCACCACTAATGCTCCATACACAGCTTTAAGAACTCCTCCCTCTATGGTGATATTGATACCCTTGGATTCCAATACTCCCAATGAGATAATGACAAACTCATTTGCTTATATATATTTTCATCTCATTTGGATAGGTTTTTGTCACTAAAAGTAGCCTTTATAGCTTTATTTGATTATTATTTGAATTATTGTGCCTTACATTTAATTTGTATTTATAGGAAAAAAATTGTCATATTTTCCAGCTCCTTTGTTTTTGCTTGATGTGACTAATTAATTTTACATCTCCAAACCTTCATAGCATAGCCTTTCTTCTCCACCCAAGCCACACTCCACACAACGTCTCCCCTCCACCAACGTCTAGCCTCCTTTGCTTTTGCTTGTGAGATATTTGATTTATGTCCAAGCAGCTCACATATCCAGCACAAGCACACACGTCCACTTCTAAGCTACTTTTCCTTTTGATTTTGCTGCTCCACACTTCAGAACCACGCACACATAGCTCATAATGTCTGCACAATTCCAGCTGCCTTCAGATAAGATTTTTCTTCATATCTGGTACATACCGAACATCATACAATTCTCTGACTGTTCCATTGTGCATCTTCAAACAGATTTTTCCTATCCCTTTTGTTTTGCAAGCATTATTATTTCCCATAAAAACAATTCCATCATCCAGCTTCTGGAAGCTAGAGAACCATTCCTGAATGGTACACATATGATAAGTGCAACCTGAATCCAAAATCCACTCGTTAGAGTAACCATTAGCAGATAAACTAGCCAAAGCAAACTCGAAATCATCATTCTAGATTTTGCAACATTTACTACAGAACCCACTTTTTCCTTCTCTTTGTTCTTTAATTTGGGGCAATCTTTCTTTCAATGACCTTTTTGGCGACAAAAGGCACATTCATCTTCAGCAGGAAACTTCCCTCGTGACTTTGAATGAAATTTCCCCCGCTTCCCATGTTTTCTTTCCTCTGTTTGTCCCATTGCAGTGAGTACCTCAATTTGTGAATTGTGAGTCTTCTATTCTTTTTTACGGCACTCATGATTCACCAATGTCGTAGAAACCTCATCAAGTTTCACCTCAGATTGTCCATACAACAAAGTAGTTGTCAAATGATCATAATCATCAAACAATGAATTTAACAGACATAGTGTCTTATCCTCATCAGAAATTTTCACATCAAGGTTTGCTAAATCAGCAAGTTTTTTATTATAATCATTTAAGTGTCCGTGCATAGAAATACCTGGATGATACTGAAATCGAAAGAGTCACTTCTTTAAAAAGAGCCAATTTTTTGTTCTCTTGGTCATATACTTTTCCTCCAATTTCGTCCATAACTCCTTAGTAGAAGTTTCCTTCTTATAAGGGCATTTCAACTCCTTATCAAGGAATGATCAAATAGAAGTAAAAGCGTAGAGATTAATTTGCATCCACTACTTGTCATCTATATCTTCGGGTTTATATTCCAGAACTATATCCAACTCTTGTTGATACAATACATCCATAACTTCACATTGTCACATACCAAAGTTATTAGAGCCATTGAATTTATCATCCTCTAACCTTATAGTAGCGATTGGATGTCTATTGGATGTAAGTATCGACGATGACAATATCGACTCCCTCTTAACGGACTCGTCTTTATCTCCAACCATTTACTCACCATTATTTGCAAATACGTACTGTTTGTAATCACTGTTCACACGAACTGTAGCTCCGATACTATTCACAACACTATAGCACAGGACTGTAGCACCCGTTCACGGATTGTAGCACCGGCACTGTTCATTGGAACTTTAGCACTGACACTATTCATCGACATTTAGCTCCAACAGATTTTCACTCCTACAACACCCCTGTCGAAAAAATTGGAGCTCTAATACCATTTGTTGTGCGAAAACGTTAATAAATTTGGAGTGAAAAATAAAACAGCAATAAGAATACCAAGATTTTTATACTGGTTCGACAATGCCTACGTCTAGTTTGGAGACGACTGAGTATTTCACTATAATCAATGAGAACATGCAATAGTGTTTATCACTCAATTTCTAAAATACCCAAATTAACCCAAGCTCACACTCTCCTACTAGGAAGAGAAAGCAAAAAATTTTACAAATGCTCCTTCTTATTTTTTTTCTCTCTCTCCCTCTCGTCTCTTTTTAAATTTTCTGGTATCTTCTGTCTCTTTCGTTGTTGTTGCTTCTCTTTTATAAAAAAGTGGCGAAGGCCAAATACAAAATATAGCTTACCAATTTGTTGCATCAAAATCTACAAAAAAATCATTGAAAGTCACCATTTTTGACTTTGCACAATATTCAATAACGTCAGCAAAGAATCTGTCTACCTCAGCCAGCCAATCCAATATTTAAATTTCCATTACAAGGAGGTCTACCCTAGGTCGAAAATCTGTTTTTCTTGTAGCTATGGCGCTGCGCAATGTTGGCTTTCCCGTGCCATATTGAGTAAATTGAAGTTTTCATCCTCATGTCAATCCTTCGAGTCAAAA
>JANZLX010000008.1:804902-818659 GCA_025531955.1 Erythroxylum orinocense | reverse complement strand
AAAGCGATTCCCGGATAGGTGTTTTGATGTTGGACTAGGTTGAATAAGAAAAATATGTAATAATAATACCACCACCATTTATTTTTAAAAGTGAATTAAGAGGTACCATATAGTACCAATTCTAATGGATGATTTGTTTTCAGTATAAAAGTTTTTAAAAAACTTGTTGCCACCACTTTTTATTGATTAAGGAAAATAAAAAATAGAAACTTCTATATTATGAGTTTAATTTCGAAAAGTATTTTCAAATAGTTTTTTAGAAAAATTAAATTTGCGTTTTACGAAATATTATGTTATTACCAGATTTAATGATGTAGGAATAAATTGATATGAAAAATGTTTTACGATAACCTTTATGATTTTATGGAATATTGTAGTTATATTATCATCAAAAGCTCCATTTTTTTTTAAATTGATTACACTCGTTGAGATCGTTTAATTCACTCTTATTTTTATGTTTTTAAACAAACCACCCCAAATATGCATACAAGTGTTGTAGTAATTGGAACTCTATCTCAAGGTTAGTTGTATCGTCAAGTGCTGTCGTGCTTGTGTCAGTTTGATATGTATATTTATGTAAAGAATGGATGTTTATAAAGGTTTTTAAATGAAATGTTTGAATATGTTTCAGCTTTTTAAAGTTTATTGGAGTGATTATTGAGAATGATTTGTTTGAGGTTGTTAGTGAGTGGACTTGAAGTTCATAATTTGTAGTTGTAGCTGAGAAATTGGTGTAAATATATAAGTATTTTAAAATGTGTTATGCAAGTTTTTTTTTTAAAATTTTAGGAATGTCAAAATATAATCATTGTGCAGCCAAAATTTTTAATAAGATGATTTTAAAAAAATTCCCACTGTTTTCCACACTTTTAACCTTTAAAATATAAAAGCTTTTTAATAGTTCAATGACTTCGTTTTACCGGAATTTTTCGGTTGAGTTAGATATTGATTGGAAGGCTATTGTGAGGTCACTGGGAAGGCTCCACTCAAGTTTCAGAAGGAAAATTCCAGAATAAGTCCTTTCACTAATTATTGGTCCATAATAGTAAACTGGATCATCTTGACGGTAAAAGAAGTAGAACTTTTTTGTGCTTAAAAATTGTTTAATAAACTTTCTAATTTTTTAAACTCTAAAAAACCTATAGTTTTCAATTTAAAAATACTCTTTTTTATAGATATCGGTTATGAATATTATATAAAAATTAATTAAATGTTTGTGACATCATAATTCAAGTTAACTCTTAAATTTGAATTAAATAAAATAAATATAACTTAAGTTAATAATTAACAAATAACTATAATAAATAAATAATTTGAATTAAATTTTATTAGTTTAATTTGAGTTTAAGAAATAAGTTGAATCATTATATAAGTAGCATTTAATTGATTCACATGTAATATTCTTGTCGTATATTTTTTAATATTTTAATATAAAATTCGAAGAAGAAATTTTTCAAAAAAATTAAAAATTTTAGAAAGCATTTATGAATTTTTTAAAAATTATACTTTTAAATTTTTTTTACCTTTAAAGTTTTTATAAGGCCTCATAATCTAAAGGTAAAAGAATGAACATCTCCACAGTTATAAGGAAAGATTTCCATAGAGGAAAATGCCCCTCGCAAAATTGACTGATTCCACTACTGTTAATTGAGTTTTCTTAGGGTTTGTTCTCACATGAACCAAGTGAAGTAATGGTTACACAAATTTGACAAATCTGAACATGTAATCAGTGTTTAATCGACTTTCTTCGCAGGTAGGAGTGAGTGTCCCGTTGACAAGGTCGTCATTATTGGTAAGCTAAGAAAACATGTGATGAAGGCCACTTTCCGTATTTTCAGGTTGATAAACCTGTAAAAGACAGAAAGTCGATTGTCTTTTAATTGCCGAAAGTGTACATTTCTTCTACCGACCACGACAACACTTTCAATCCGCTGTTTGTTTCACCAGTCAGTTGCCCTAGCCTAGAAGATAATTATGCTCATGTTTATCTTCTATTCTTGTTTCATGTTTGCGTTTGTCATATATTATAACTTTACTTTTGATTCGGATATCATATACGTTATCATAACATAATATTGTTTTAACTTCCGATCTCTTTGCTAAAAGTAAGAAAATTGAGAAGAGACGTTTGACACACCTTGTTTTAGTTGGATCGTGTTGACTGGCACATTCCTTTTTCTAAAAGCTTTCTTAAGCAATAACTTTTTGTTTGGTTTTCTAAGTTATGGTTTGAAAAATTTTAAGATTTTAATTTCGAGTTATTTAACTTTGCATTAGAGATATGAATTTATTTTATATTAAATTTTTAATTAATTATTTGAGCTGGAGTTGTCAATTTACGTATAAATATGCCAAATAGACTACACAAATCATATAATCCACAATATATTGCATTTAAGTTATTTAATGATTAAAAAATAAAATTGATCTATTTAATCATAAAAATTTTAAATTGATCATTTTGATTTATATTAATATTTTTTGTTAATATGCTTTTTTCTAGTTTAATAATTAGTCGATTGAGTTTTATAAATTCAAACATTTTTATAAATCATAATAAATTAGTTAATTTTTATTTAGCAGTTTTTAAATTAAAATTTAACTTTTTATATGAAAAGGGTATTTTATTTTTTAATTTTATTTTAAATTCTTTAATTTTATTTAATTTTTATTATATATTAATTTTATAATAAATTTATTTTTGTCCAAATTTTAAAATATTGAAAGTTCCCAAGCAAATAAAAAAGAAAAGCATACACAAATACCGAATGAGTGTCAAGAAGACGAGAGTACCCTTTTCCACTTACGTCACGCCAATGTCAGTACCTGGTAGTTTTCGACTTTTTCACATGTGAGCCTTATTTGTTCAAATAAAAATAGAAAGCGATAGAACCAATTATAAGAGGTCAAGAGGTCTTATTGAATGAACCCTAGCTAGTGGGTTGCAAAAGTTGATAATAATAGCTTAGTTCGGAGCATTCACATCGCATCTAGGTCGTTTGGTTATGTATTTTTTTTATAAATTATTTGACTCCAACAGTATAACCAGATAAGTCTTGGTATCTCTTAATTTGAAACGATGACAATTTCAATTTACGTAGAAATTTCATATGTTAAATTCAAAACATTGATAGCTATTCCTTCCTTCTTTTAACTTCTTCATAACTTGTATCTGACTTTCTTAAATTCAACTGATTGGAATTTCAATTCGCCTTCAATGCGTTTGACCGTGATATGGTTTAAATATTGTATTATTTATAAACTTTAATCAGAAATATAAACAACTAAGTTAGATTTTCCTAGTTTTGTATTGATACTTAAATTAGAATTTGTATAAGAAAATATAAGAAGAAGAGGAAATTGAATAGATTTTTATTCCTAATAAAGAACTAAAACAATTAGAGGACAAGATTCAAGAAGTGCATTAAACGAAGTAGAGAGGAGATCAGGGTTTGCCCACCGGTATGTCTGCGCAAATTGCCATTTATGGCTCTTAAAGGCATTGTCATTCTAAAGCTGAATATCTTGCGATCATTGATTACTCTACGTACCCTAGTCCATAAGCAATGCTTACGCACCAGATGACGCTGGCTTCCATTAAATCCCAAGGGCCAATCTTCTTTTACCTGAATTTCAGTTCCCCGTTATATTTTTGCCCTCAAATTTGGTTTGACTTAGTAACAGATCCTCTGTTTTATAAATATGTTTTAATCTTATTTTATTAATTTTTATTTATACATTTATATGAAACTAATATAAATATGTGGTTAAAAATTAATGGCACATTTTTGAAGCAAGCTAGTGAGAACAGGTGATCCTGTGCCTTGATCTAGAGCCTCAAGATTTGGTCGAAATATGTTGTCATGGAAAGTCTTGGCACACGCATGAAACTTATAAGTCACTCTCAAGCCATTTATTCAATTGAAAATGATAATTTTGTTCCTTCCCTTCGTAAGAGTATAATGCGTAAACTTAGATTTTAGGGTAAACATCAATATATTCGTGTTTATGAAATAAACACATAGCATATAGTAAATAAGTAAAAATCTACTGACTCTTAATATGATATGTCTTGCTTTGCGACTGATTTTGGAAATATATTACAATATTCACTTATCAGGCATTTATGGAAAATAAATATTTACTAATAAAGCAAAACTTAAATATATACAGATTTTAACTTTGATGTTTAATGACCTGTAGTTCTGCTGCTAAAGTGCATGCATGGAAAGTTGGTACAGCATTCGTATGAAGTATACAAAGGATCTCCTTCGCGCTCAATATGGGTCTTATGATCATGAAAACAATAATTTACTGCCATATTTGACAATATGGTCAACTGGTTCCCATCGAATTTTTAGAACACTGAATTTAAAAACCATCGTTCTGGCTGGAGACCACATGGAATGACTCTCACCCTAGAAAGGACGTCTTCATTATTAATTTCCCCACCATAAAATTAGTCTGATGTGGAGTATTGCATGGTCCTCTCTTTTCCCGAATTTATAATAAATTGAGATCATATCATCATTTTCAGAAAATATGAGACCATATCATAAGCTGCCTAAACGATGCTTACCTGGCATATACGAGACGACCGAAGTTATGGTTAGCTGAGCCGGTTCGGTCCGGTTCACCTGAAACTCTCCAGCTTGCCTCTTCTTCCCCCCTCGTCCGGTCCTAAAGTCTGATGAACTTGTCCATCGTACACGCTGTCGCATCATTATCTATCCCCTTGCATGTGGGTCCCATGTCGGCACAGACAAGTGACAAATACTTGTCACAAAACAGTGTTAATAAATGCCAAAAATTAGATAAAATGGCTGTCCTGAATCGCCTAAAAAATCTATTCCGTGGCCTCAAATCGTCCACGTATTCCCACCTTCAATCGTTATCACCCCCAAGTTTCTCTTCCTCTCATTGGTTACATAAGCAAACAAAATCAATAACCATGCTACAAAGCATCCATCTCTACACCCGCTAGCCCCCACCAATCCCTAAATCTCCAACTCTCTCCATCTCTGTGTGACTTAAAGGTTTTGCTTGGAGTTTTATATCAAAGAAATTCTTCTGAGTGCTTCGGTTATGCAAAATGGGAATTGAAGTGGAGAGCCTGAAGAACTTGACAGGTCGGGGATGGAGCAGTATGATCGCGAAACGCTGCGACTCCTGCAAGATTGCGCCCGCGACTGCGTTTTGTAGGGCGGACTCCGCTTTTCTCTGTATGAACTGCGATTCCAAGATTCACGGAGTTAACCAACTCATGTCTAGACACGAACGTGTGTGGATGTGCGAGGTGTGCGAGCAAGCACCAGCTGCGGTCACTTGCAGGGCTGACGCTGCGGCCCTTTGTGTCACTTGCGACGCTGATATCCACTCTGCTAATCCTCTCGCTCGACGCCATGAGCGTGTTCCGATCGAGCCGTTCTTTGATTCGTCAGGCTCGATTGTCCGATCCTCGCCGTTTAATTTTCTGGTGCCTAGCGAAAGCAATGGAGGGTCAGGATATGACCAGAACGACGGTGTTGCGGAAGGCGCTGTTTCGTGGCTGTTACCGAGCCCACCGGAGCTCAATTCCAAAAGGGCTGTGGAAAATATTACTTCTGATCATTTCTTCACTGATATGGATCCGTTTCTTGATTTTGAGTATCAGAATTTGATGGAAGATGGGAAAATCTTCCAGAAGCATAACCATAATCATGGTCATGGGGCAAATGATAGTGTCGTGCCGGTTCAGACCAAACAAGCAGCTCATATCAATCCTGTGATCAACACCGAGAATTGTTTCGATATCGATTTCTGTCGATCAAAGCTAACTTCTTTCAACTACCCAACTCAGTCTATTAGCCAAAGCGTAAGTATTAATCCCACATATTCACCCTACTTTTGTAAAAACAGAGGTATGGAACTGAAATTGGAAGCGTACGTTCTTTTGCAGGTGTCATCTTCGTCCCATGATGTTGGTGTGGTTCCAGATGGGAGTTCCATGTCTGATACATCATTCCCTTTTAACCGAAGCACCGATTCAAGCATAAATCTCTCCACCACCACTGCTTCTAATCAAGCAACTCAGCTTTGTGGACTTGACCGTGAAGCCAGGGTTTTGAGGTACAGAGAGAGAAGAAAGAATCGGAAGTTTGAGAAAACTATTCGCTACGCTTCACGTAAAGCTTATGCCGAGACCCGACCAAGAATCAAGGGTCGATTCGCTAAACGGACTGAAATCGAATCCGACATCGATCAACTCTACCACTCTTCCTCCGTCACTTACATGTCAGAATCACAGTATGGCGTCGTCCCTTCGTTTTGACGAGTAGGTTTGGGAAAGCGAGTTACTTTTGTGGACTATAATTATCATGATCTTGGAAAAATTTGGAGAATTAGAATAATCTTAAGTTGTTGTTAGCTAGACTGTTTAGTGTTGGTTTGCTTGTAGATTTACAGAAGCAAGGTACTCAACTTCTGCAGATGAAATTTATCTTTCGCCTAAGAAATCGCCCATTTAGTTTTTCTTGTTTGGGCCTCTGTAACAGTTTCCATGTGGTAATGAAAATCCTTCTCCCTTGTTCTAAGTTCAAGCACCTTCACCCTTTTGATTCTGCTCAAAATTTAATCATTAAAAATTGAGTTTTGCTTTAAGTTTTAATTATAAAAAATGCAGCAATCATAGGCCAACGACTTGCAGAATTAATCTATTTTAATTAGGCACTATGACATAACTAATAAAACTAAAAATAAAAGTTGGGCACTTGTTATGGAACTTTCTCCGCGCCTAATCAGCTCAGGTTTGGAACTTGGAAGAACCCCAAGTCAAGCTTCCCTAAAAAATATGCAAATCGCAGGGAACCACAGGTTCTTGGCCATAAAAAACTATATCTTCTTGAGTTGGCTTTCTAAAGAAAGGAAATTGGGCGGCCACCTTCCATGAAGTCAGAACTGACCCTTGCATAAAATAATTATATCTTGTGCACGTTTGGAAGTTTTTAAAATTCTATCTTTGTACGTACTTGCCCATATTTATCAAAATCCTTGAATTCAATAGTCCAGCTATATCCTTTCGAAACCCGAAAACACAATCCGGCCTCTTTGTACGTAGGCAAAGGGTAACATCGAAAAGCCTCCATTTGGTAACAATATATGACTGTCCAGACATGGAGTAGGTTCAGCTTCACCCTGAATTGCTGACACTCGGCTTTCAAAAATAGGAGAAGGGTGTGCGCTTGGACCGAAGTCTTTAATTTCGCGTAACTCTTTTAAGAGCCTTTATGCAGTAGGACCGAAGATTTTGCTCTGGTGGATTTCAGCTGTGTATGTAAATATTTATTGAATCAGAAGTTGTCGTTGACCGTTTGAGGGATTGACGTTTTTAGATTATGAGACCAAAATTATGATGTTCAGGATGCATTCATATGGAATTTCTGCCTCATAATGGTCCTGTACGTTCTTCTTTGTTAGTGGTTGAACTGAGAAGCAAGTTGATTTAGAAAAATACATACATTTAAAGTATATGACACACTGTAAACTGCAAGTCAGTATGCTGTTACTGTGGTTCTGTACATATATCGTAAGCAATTTTAGCACTACCACCTAACGCATGCACTTTGTTTTCAGAAGATTTTGTGCTTGGTTGGTGCCCTTTCGGATGACCATAAGGTACAGTCAGTGATCCAACATCAGAGGGAAGGATCTAAAACAAGTGGATGCTATTCTTTTGGGGACCATTTTGTACAGTTTCTGGACATGGGTATGTCTCTTGAAAGGAACTAGCAATCACTGTATTTCACACATCACAGAGCAGGGACTGTGTATTATAGATTCGTATCACCCACCTACTAGTTCAAGAACAAGCTCAAACAATTATTTCGAGAGCGATATTTATCTGCTTTCTTTAAGTTTGTTTACAAACAATCAAGGTTAAAAGAGTTGGATCATATTGTTCCAGGAATAATTGATTAAAAATCTATAGAATTAAGAAGAAGACAGCGTTGAGTGGAAATTGAGCGTGTGAGAGAGGGTGGTAACGATTTGTTGAGGAGACTTCATGTTTGTGGGTGTGTGTGTATCCGCGTCGATTTGTGCATGTGCATGTGCATGTGCAGAGGTAATACCAATCAAAGGAGAGTGGGGTCTTACGGTGTAGGAAGGGCATTTTGTTGGGGAGGGGGTGGTGGCCAACAACCTTGTGCACGTCACGTGGGCCACCGGCCCACGACGTGTCTCACCGCCACTACTGTCGTAGGAGTGGTCCATCCACTGCCGTCTCTATCCACTTCTTACACCTCCCCACCCATCCATTTCGTACCCTATCATTGACTCCAATAATACTTGTTTATAATGGCTTTGTTGGGTTATATCTATTACATTTCAAGAACAGATTTAAATAATATCACCCAAATTAATAGTGAAATATAATTGCACTTTTACTTTCTTTTGTTCGTTTTCTACATTTTGTGACTCTAATTTGGTTCTGTAAACATCTTTTTTCATTTTAATATGAGATTTGACATTTACTTTTTATGTAAAATATCTTAAATTTCCGTTTGTTACCTTTCTCAAGGCTCCTTTTCTTTCCTATATGAAGTCGTTTCATTCATATAACTCTTTGTCATCTTCTGTCGTTGTAGGTCGGTCCATCAACTTTTGATAATTTTTGTTTGGTCTAACATATTTTTGTACAGATACTTTTTAAAACTATTTGTAACAGTTGAATTCAAATCAATAATTAATTATCTTTTCTATAAATTTATAAACTCTTTCGTCTCTCCCTTTCTTTTTGATTTAAAGTCGATTTCCCTGCCACTAACATCACTTTCGTCTCTCGTCGTCTACTTTAATACAATCTGTTACAAATCAAATTCCGAATGACCTAATAGCTAAATTAACTTATAATCAAGAGGAGAATAAATTAGAAAGTAGTTAATTAAAAATTGATGTAATAATATTTTTATAAATGTATAAAGTATTTTTACTTTTCCTTTGTTTCTAATATAAAATTTGATATTCTCATTTTAGAAAAAGGCAATTAGTAGTTTCTAAACAGATCGAATTGAAACTGAACCGTACATACACTGGTTACGGAGATCATAATGCAAGTGCATCTTCTAAGTTGTCAGGCTGCTGGCAAAATATTCGAGCACAGATATAACACGTGCTTTTTCTGCTTTGAGTTCTAGAAGTGTTTAATTTTTCTCTTCTCTCAAAATGAATTAAGTACTTCGATATGTTGTGGATCCAACTCCGTTTTAGATATATTCATTAGATTAATTTTATTAAATTTGATGAGTTCTAGAAGTATTAATTCTCTAGATGAATCAAAAGGAATGAAGATCGGGTAGATTCAAAGTAGAAACCGATGATTAAAAGATGTTTATGGAGCACACACCTATATCAATAGAGGAAATAGCTGTGTGAATGACCATATAAGTTTCTGTAACTTTGTGCAAATGAAATGACGATGCTTTAAGGACAAACACGCCCTTGTGGAGTTTCAGAAGTGTTATTTGTCTTGATGAATAAAAATAAATTAAAAAAACTAAGATTAGGTAGATTCAAAGTAGAAACTGATGACTAGAAGATATTTCTGGAGCACGTGCCCATGTCCGTAGAGGACACAACCATGTAAATGACCGTGTAAGCGTATGTAATTGTGTAAATTGAATGACGACATTTCAAGAATAAACATGCCCTTGTGAAGTTAAACACACCATGTCCATTGACTGTTTAAGTTATTGTAACCATATATCTTCATGACATCGAGATTTGAGGCTTAATTATATCAATCATTGTCACTGTACACGACCGTGTATGGCTTAAAAGTTAAAAATCTTATCTTCTCATATTTAAAAAGCTTGATAAGAGACAGAAGTTGTATGAGACATAAACATATGATGAAAGAAGAGTTTTATAGTGCATATAACATTAGCATTGTTCAAGTACAATCTTACCTTTTCATTGTAGGGTTTTTCACTTTAAAGTCGTGTGCTTAATTTATCTTCCAGTTGTTTAAATAGTTTATTATTGGTAAGTGATATTATCGATCTTGTGAGTATTATTAATTAAAATTCAATACAACATAGGTTCATTTACTATGCTTTACAAGTTCATACATATTTGTGAGTTCACTTATAATAGTATTATTTGAATCATATAAAAAGGAAATTTGATAAGGTGGCGAAAAGAAAGAAAGAGAAGGTACGGAGATAAATTAATAGATATATCACAAATATCAAACGATGTAATTAACCTCTTTGGACCGCCTATAATTGTAAATATACAACGTACATAATATACATATAACTTATATTTTGTTAAAGTTGTTACGTATAGTTAGCACAGAGGAAGTGAGTTAATTAAATAGCTAAGCGAATAGTTATATTTCGTTGATAACATTTGTACATATAAAGAGGTAAAAGGATGAATGCGAAAGTATCTGATATATTCATTACTTCATATTAGCTTCTACTCGATAAGTGTTTAATAGCTGTTGATGGTATCAAAGCAAGCAATCAATTGTTAGCTATTGATAAACACATACTCTGTTGCAACTAATCACTGTCAACCATAGGAGAAAATAATCACCACCAGGAACATAGCAATCAAATCACTGAAGATCCTTTCTACCTTCAATCATTAGATCATCCTGGTATGCTTCTCGTTTCTTCCCCTCTTACTGGAACTAACTATATGTCCTAGTCAAGATTTATGAGAATCGCTTTAGGAGCTCAGGTGAAACTAAGATTTATCAACGGAAATACATCATGTCGACTAAAACATCACCTAAGTATGAGCATTGACTTCAGGTGGATTAAATGGTAACATCGTGGATACTAAATTTTATATCTAAAGATTTAGTAGATGCATTTATCTACGCAAGGAATGCTAAAGAGCTATGGGATGAGTTACAGGAGAGATTTGGAGAAAGCAATGGGCCTCTGATATATCAAATTCAGAGGGAGATAAAATCTATCTCCGAAGGAAATATGAATGTTGCTAAATATTGTTGGGATGGTTTGTTTTGCAAAATCTGCTGTATTGAAGCTTGCTGAAGATCTTGCAATGTCAATCAAGTTAAAGAAGAAAAGAAGAGTGAAAATCAAGTAGAATCATCCTAGACTTGTCAAAAAACTGAAGTTGATGATACTTGACATAATTCAAGGCTGCATGGTTCGAGGGAATAAAGAGCAACTTCAGATGAGTGAAATTCAGTGCAAAGAAGAAGAAGAGGGCAAGACAGAAGCAGCAATGAAAAACTCAAAATGTGCAGATTGAAGGAAGACTTAAAAAATTGCAGCAGGAGGAAAACCAGAAGAAGAAATGCAGAGCAGGAAAAGTAGCAAAATTCAGAAGCATGATTCCAAAGAAATTAATTAGCATAATCAAGAGTTATTGGAGAAAAGCAAAACAAGTGCAGCAAGTTTAATCTACCGAGCATTTCATTTTCATGGTCTGAAAACCAATATAGATGTCAGTTTTTGTTGGCTGAAGCATTAAATGATGAAGATTTTCAACTTTCTATTTTAGCAAAGAAGACAATTTGGATAGTTTAGTGTTTAGCCAAATGCAGAAACTCATGTACTAGACTAGTTTTTAACCTTTGGTTCTTATTCTTACTTTTCAGCATTATCAGAAAAATGTATCAGATGAAAAGAGCTTATATATGAAGCTCATGTTTTACTTTTCAAAAAAAGGAGAGTGTATTCTGAAAATCTGAACACATCAATACAAAGTTCAGTTCTTGTTTCAAAGTCTCTTCATGTTATGCTTGTTTTTTAAGTTTCAGAAGTTGAGTGTTAGAGTTTTTAGTAGCATTCGTTGAAATTGTTCTGTTTTTATAAAACCTGAAACTAGTTTTCGTATGAAATTCTAAAACCTCCCAATATACTCATCATTCAACTTAGCCATCTTGTTCTGTTTTGTTTCATCAATGTTGTTGAGTTTTTCAGAAGCAAAGCAGTCCATAGAAGAGTGTCTAGCTAACTAAGGCAACACATACACAAACTCAGTTTTCCAGAAGATCTTTCGAACCCAAAGCCAACATATCTTTTCTATTTACATGCATCTACCACACATATACAGATCCAAGTGAGGAAGTAGCAACAAACACACATTATACATTCAGTTTCAAGTAGGAATTGAAGAGTATTTCAAGAAAATCAACGTTTTACAGCAAACTTACCTTTTGCATTGTGAGCAGAAGGTGTTCGATTAATTGATTCATCCATTGTTGAAGCCAGAAAGGTTGTGCAGGGGAGGGCTTCATCATTCCTTCGTTAGGGCATCTCCAAAATCGTTGTGCAGAGGAGATCCTCATCTTCAAGCTTTCCTTACCAGTAGAAAGGAGAAAGGTAGCAGCTTTCCACAGATCCCCTTCGTCAAACCCTAAATGCAGTAGCTTTCCACAGTTGGAAGAAAGTAATGTAAGATGGAAGTTAAAGGCACTAAGGATTTGACATTACTGTAGCACCTTGCTCCACCTTTTAACGAAGTTCAAAAGTTTTGAAATTCCATACGTTGTTTTGTTGTTATGATTTGGTAGTTACCTTTTACTGTATTGTATGCTAAGGGTTCTCCCTGGGAAATCTTTGCCTCTGTAACTTTATCCTTCTTTATTAATTCAATTTTCTATTTTTTAAAAAAATGTGAAAGGCCGCATATATGTATATATATTTGTGTATAAATTTTCAAGCAATAGGATTGAAAGTTCCGAATGATGTATTGTGGTAAAGATCTTATTCTGCCTCATTTGCCTTAAATTGTATATGCTAGTTGTTTAATACAAAATAACTATATGAACAACTATTAATTTTCTAGAAAAACGCAAACAAAAAAATTAAACATAAATTAACAACCAAAATTTGACAATGGAGTTTGACACACCTAGCCTACATATGCGGAACCCTTACCTAGATTAATTAACTTTTACCTGTGATACAATAGTTTTATCCAAGGTTTTACTAAGGCGATACACTCAATCCTTGACACTATGAACTCGTACTCACACCTCATAAAAGTATATCACTCCTAATAACACGATCACCTCTTGTTAACTTCAGAAGATTTTTGCAACAACAAGCTTTAATAAAGATGAAAATAATAACCCAATGATTAAATCAATGAAGACATAAATAAGGAAATACTTTAAGTCAAACGACACTCCCCTACATGTGCAGCCTCATCAACCTGAAATCATGGAGAGTTATCCAACAAAAATTCTGTTGCAAACTTTCAAAATAATCATTGAAGATTCCCACACACAGCAGCCACAAAGATCATAAAATGAATATGTGTTTCATTACCGAAACATCCTATAAACACAGCTGTAAAATCAATCGATGGACTGTTGTATATGTTGTATTCAATCACGAAAACACTACAAAATCCAGCAGCTCTAAATCATCAATCTAACCAATAGCCCCAGATCATTAATCATCAAAAACGCAGCCATACAAATCATCAATTAAACGTGTAATTGATCATCAAATCACATAAAACGTAGCCGCAATTATAGATGGATAAATCACGTAATTGTTCACCCAGGCATCAAGAAAATGTAGCTATAATCAATAATCATTTGCCTGCATATTTTTCACAAATGCAGCTACCAAAGATGATGGATAGATCATGTAATATTTACCCACTCATAAAGAAAACACAACTGCAAATATTGATCAATTGATTGCAAGTTTTTCTCTCACAAAGTCGACAATACAACAGTCCAAATTGTCCACATTATGTAAGGAAACATAGCAAAAAAAGAT
>JANZLX010000008.1:786175-797353 GCA_025531955.1 Erythroxylum orinocense | reverse complement strand
TTTCTACATTTTTCAGGACCTATTGACTGAGATGAATTTGGCAGTAGGAAGAGTAGCTGGGAACCTTTACATTCTAGGCAAGTCGAGCTTCATGAAAGATACAATTGAAACCTTTACCAAAGAAGTGCAAGAAACAGTTTCTGATAGCCACAAGAAATTAGCTTGTACATTCACAGACAATGTAAATAAAGAATCAGAGAAGAACTTACAGCTTTGGCACAACATAGTAGGTCATGCTCCTCTTGCTATCATAAAACACATCACTGATGTCAAAGCTATTGATTCATCATTTTTGCTCCTATATGATATTTGTCATCTTTCCAAACAACAGAGCTTACCTTTTCCAAAATGTCAAACCATTTCTTACCACATTTTTGACCTTATACACACAAATTTATAGGGACTGTATAGAATTGCATCCATCTCTGGAACAAGATATGTTCTTACTATCATTGATGATTATAGTAAGGCAATCTGAACTTTTTACTTTATCACAAAACATAAACCACCAAAACTCTTGAAACCTTCCTTTCTTTTGTTGAAAACCAATTCCAAACTACTGTCAAAACCATTAGAAGTGATAACAGGAGTGAGTTTATTAACTCAGACTGCTTGAGTCTTTTTTGAAACAACGGTATCATACACCAAAAGTCTTGTCCATATTCTCGTCAATAGAATGGCGTCGTTGAAAGGAAGCACAAACATCTTTTATAAGTAGCCCGATCTTTTATGTTTCAAAGCAACATGCCAAAGAAATTTTGTAGAGACTCCATACTGGTAGCAACTCACATTATTAACAGACTTCCCACTGTTCTTTTATCATGGAAAACTCCTTACGAGATCTTGTACAAGAGACCACCCAACTACAACAATCTTAAGACATTTGGTTGTCTTTGTTATGCAACAAACACACAACCTCACAAAGACAAGTTTGTTGCTAGAGCCTTCAAAGGCGTGTTTATTTTTCTTCTCCTTCAATTAATACATTTACACCAAATATTTCTCCTCTTACACATTCAGAAGTTATCATACAACCCACTGAAACATTACAGTCAGAACCTATCTCAAACCTTTCCCCACACATACCAACCCGACAGAGCAAGAGAATTAAGTATCGATCTATTAAGCTCAAAGACTATGTCTCAAATGTAAACATTTCTTCAAGCGATCAAATTCCTATTGTTGGAGACATCTCAACTCAGCCACAAAACCCAGCTATTGCTTACACTCCTCCATCTGTTCCTTTTATCACCCCAACTTGTTTTAGTTCCTTATACATTAATTTTTTTGGAAATATATCATGCATTCATGAACTTAGGCTATGATTAAGCGAAACTAAATGAAAATTGGGCTACATGCCTTTCTACTAGTAAATCAGTTACGAGTTATAGTATTTTCCTTGGATTTTCACTCATTTCTTGGAAAACCAAGAAACAATCTACGGTCTCCAGATCTTCGGCAGAAACAAAATATAGAAGCATGACCACTACTGTTTGTGAATTACAATGGATCACCTACATACTTTAAGACTTTCAACTACTGCCTTTTCCTCTGTTTTGTGACAATCAAGAAATTTTACATATAACTACTAATCTCATTTTTCATGAAAGAACCAAATACCTTGACATTGATCGTCATATTCTTTGTGATAAGCTCAAGGAAGATTTTATTCGAACTGTCCATGTTTCCTCTAAATTTAAGCTCGCAGACTCTTTTACCAAATCCCTTACAGCTCCCATGTTTCATCGTTCACTGTCCAAGTTGGGATTGATTGATCTCCATCAATCTCCAACTTAAGCAGGGGATGTAAATATACAATGTACATAATATACATATAACTTATATTTTGTTAAAGTGTTATGTACAGTTAGCACAGAGGAAGTTAGTTAGTTAGTAGTTAGTTAAACAGTTAGGTGAAGAGTTATTTTTTGTTAACAACATTTGACATAAAAAGAGGTAAAAGGATGAATGCGGAAGTATTTGATACATTCATTACTTCATATCAGTTTCTTATTAGCTTCTACTCGATAAGTATTTGATATTTGTTCAATATTCAGTATATATTAGTTTTTCTCAAATTTTGGTTATTAATTTTACTTAGGTTGCTTTATCTATTTGGGTTTAGCTGTAAATTTGGTCCTGCAATATGTTCATCACAGTAGTTCTCGTTTACAACTTCATATGCTAACTTCTACCACATCAATATATGAAATGAATTCTATAATTTAATGATTGTTTTATTAAGACAAAATTATGCTTCAAAAGCAGGAGTTCAACAATGAGAAAAGCAGTAACCATGTGTTTTTGATGATGCCATCTATGTTTCTTGCAACAATAACAAAGTTACTTTATGGTGAATTTGTAATCTTTTGCTATAAACTTTTGATGTCTCTTGTCGATAATCTTGAAATTAGACAATCATAATCTTGAAACAATCTTTGCCTCATCATCCAATTAAACTACATTCATATAGACCATTTTTCATGCTTGAAAATTATTTTTTTTAGATTTAATATATTCAAATTGAAATTACTTTATTAAATTCATACTTATAATTTACTCGTGAGATCCTTGAAATAAAAATTTTGAGCTATTTAGAATTACAATTGAATTGGTGAGGAGAATTTAACTTGTAAATAAAAAATATTTTTTTAATGAAATGATATCTTATTGTTAAAAAAAAGCCTACTTGTTTTTGTAAAAATATTTTTTTTTGAGAAAGTTTCTAAAAATATTTTTAATAACAACTAAATTACTCTATTTAAATTCCCAAGATATCTTTTTCTTTAACAATTGTAAAAAAATAGTTTTCATTATTAGAAAATCATTAAATGAATAATTATTTATACCGAAAATATTACATAGTATAATTTTATTTCTCTCATGTGATATGTAATTAATAAAAATTTTATCATCTTTTCAATAAATGAAAAGCTCTAACTTATAAGTACTATTTTTATAATAAAATGATGTCATATTATGAAAAGTAGCTGGCATTGTTTTGATCGAAATATCGTTAAATAACAATTAAAATGTTATATTTGAATTTATCAGATATCACCCTTTTGACATTTGTAAGAAAAATAAAAGAATCTTCTTGTTGTTTTTTATTTTAAAAGACTAAAAATCTAAACATATTTATTTCGGGGTGAAGAAACCCCGAAATAAAAGAAGTTTAACGAATTAAAGGAAAAGAGAAAAGATACATTGAAGATTAGGTATCGTATACTTGGTAAATCTTTTATGCTTTATTTTGTTGATCATTGTTTGAGTTCATGAAATTTAGACAATAGTTCTTACTTGTTTTGCTTTAGTGTTTACCTTTTTGGTTGTGTGAAGGTTTAATTCGCAACAAATGCTTGATGTTAGAGTTTCCAACTTTTTCTTTGAGATTTTCTTGTTGACGAGTATGCGAGATTGCTTTTGTTATTAAACTTTAAATTAAATGATTGATTCTTGTACACTTAATTACTATTGTTTAATCTTAATTTGGTTGTATATCTTCTAATGTCCAAAATTGATATCATTTGAGTTCGCATTGAATAAAAGAACTACCTTAGAAAATGAAACCGATATTGACATTGCATTTGAAGGCATTTCTATTTTCAGTTTACAAAGGGATGACACGAAACATTTTTGTTCTTAAATTAATTGTGAGATTGGCCTTAGTTGAGGATTTATTGAAGATTTGTTTTTTGTTAAGATATATGGTATATATCTTATTATTTAGTTTTGGCACTTTTTGATAATTGGACATCTAAGATAATGTTGATGACTTTAAAATTCAAATTAAAGTAGGATAGAATAAAATTTGTTGTCCTGGAAAATTGGATAGAGTTAGATTCTGTAAACGACAATTATTTATTATTAACTATAGTTAGCTTACTTGTAACCATAGTTAGTTTTAGTCACAAACCATAGTTAGCTTTTAGTCAAATTTGCCTTTCACTGTATAAATAACTGCTTGAGCTCATTAGCTCGTTCAATCTCAAATTCTCTCTGTTCATGGTATCAGAGCACACATGGTTCTGGTTTTCTCTTCTTCTCATCTTGTCAATTGACGGGTTCTGATTTTCTCTTCTTCTCATCTTACTACTTGACAGTTTCTTGCAATTCTCTGATCTATCATGTCGAACAATGATTCTTATGATACTGGCAAATGTTCTACTGCTTCCACTCTTAGTTTTGAAGAGCATCAATCAGGATTTTCTTTGGTTATTGCTCCTTTGAGCAATAATAACTACCTTACCTGCAGTACTGCCATTCAGATCTCACTTGGTGCAAGGGATAAATTAGGTTATGTTGATGGTTCAATCAAGAAACCTAAAGAAGGTTCTGCTAAGTACTTGAAATGGAGAAAGAATGACTATATGGTGCGATCTTGGATTCTTGGATCTCTATCTAAGGATTTAGCAGAAACTTTCTTATATTGTCAAGATGCCAAAGTGTTATGGGATATTCTTGCTGAAAGATTTGGAACAAGTAATGGTCCTAAGGTCTATCAAGTGCAGAGACAGATCACTTCTATTGATCAAGGGAACAATGATTTGGCTACATTTTATAACAAGATCTCGAAGTTATGGGATAATCTCAGTCAACTTCGACCTTGTCCTTACTGTGATTGTGGAAAATACACATGCAGTGTGAATAAAAGACTGGCAGAAATGGATGATTCCAACAGACTAATGTAGTTTTTAATGGGCTTGAATGAGACTTATGAAGCGGTCAAGAATCAGATCTTAATGCTTGATCCTATTCCTACAGTAAATAAAGCATACTCTATGATTCAGACTATTAAAGCTCAGTGGGATGCTCACAGGAACTTTGGTGAAGTCATAGACCACAATGTACTGTTCGCTAAAACTGTTGATAAGTGCAAGGGACACTCTACAAAGAAAGATAAAAAGGATGACAGAGTTCGTGATTTTTGCAAGAATACTGGTCATCTAAAGGATACATGCTTCAAATTGCATGGTTATCCAGACTGGTGGAAAGATCTTAAGAATAAGAAGGGCAAGAACAGTGGTTGGAAAGCTCATGTTAATCTTGCTGAAACTCCAATCAAAGAACAACATGTTGATGATAAGCAATGGGTTACTAATCTGATACGGCAGGAAATCGCCAAACTGATGAGGGGACAACAGATTGATGATTGTCATGTGAATTTTGCTCATCTTGAAAATTTTGTAGGTATGGCAAGTAACTTGCCTCTACTTTCTGCTCCTTTTGATTGTAGAATTGTGGATACGGGAGCATCGAGTCATATTTGTGCCAATTCATTACTCTTTGACAACTTGAATACTTTGAGTGTGCCCACCTCTGTTCATTTACCAGATGAACGAGTTACAAAAGTTACTGAGATTGGCCAAGTTATTTTACATAAAAACCTTATCCTTACCGAAACCTTACATTTACCTTCATTTCGCCATAACTAACTTTCAGTAAACAAGTTAGTTAAAACAAACGTTGTTTCCTTCACCTTTTCTGTTGACTTTTGCGCTTTGCAGGACCTGAAGAGTAAGAAGGTCCTTGCTGTTGGCAAAGTTGCTGGAAGTCTTTACATTCTTGATAAACAATCTTTTTCTCAATCTTTTATCAATAACCATCCCATAGATCCTTCATTAGCTTTATTTTCCTATTATCCTTGTTCCTCCACCGTGTTACAAAATTCTCACTTGAATGATTCAGTTTGTACTGTTGAGAATAACTCAATTTCTTGTATGGATACACATATGAATAAAACTGTGGCTTCTATTCAAAAATCGCATTTCAGACTTGGCCATCCAAGTGATGTGGTGTTGGATCATTTACCATTTTTTGTCAATAAAGGTTTTGTTAGTGAGCATTGTGTTGTGAGTCCTTTGGTAAAGCAAACAAGAACCCCATTTCTTGTTAGCACTATACGTACTCAAACCATTTTTGAGTTGTTTCATTTAGACATATGGGGCCCGTATAAGCAGAAATCTATTACTGGTGCATATTATTTCCTCACGGTTGTCGATGATTTTAGCTGGTGAGTGTGGACACTTCTCATGCAACATAAGATTCAAGTTTTCCAGCACTTGAAAAAGTTCTTTCACATGGTCACTAATCAATTCAATGTGACAGTGAAATCTATTAGAACAGATAATGGTTTAGAATTTCTTAGTCATCAAGTTCAAGACCTTCTCACTTCTTTTGGTATACATCATCAAAAAAGTTGTATTTACACGCCTCAACAAAATGACGTCGTTGAAAGAAAACATCGACATCTCCTTCAAGTTGCTAGATCATTGTTGTTTCAGTCTTCTATGCCAACTCAATTTTGGGGAGAAGCCTTGTTACATGCTACCTTTATCATTAACAGACTCCCAACGAAAATTCTAGCCTGGAAATCTCCTTTTGAGGTACTGTTTCATAAATCACCTGATTATAGTCTATTAAAGGTGTTTGGTTGTTTAGTTTATACTACAGATGTTCACCCTCATAGGGATAAATTTGGCCCAAGGTTTGTTCCTTGTGTTTTCCTTGGTCATTATCCAAGCATGAAAGCATACAAATTATACAATACTGCTACCCAACAGATTATAATCAGCAGAGATGCGGTCTTTTATGAAGGAGTTTTTCCGTTTGACAAGTCTCTGTTTTCTCAAAAGGATCATGATGCGTCTTTTTGTTCCCTGCCAACGTTTGCTCGTTTGTCTGACGATTCCATTATTAATTCTCCTTCTCTAGTCACTTTAGTTACGTATGTTGTTCCCCCTACTGCATCTATTACGGAGGATTTTTCTGAAGATGTTATCGCCCTAGCTATTCCTATTTCTACTGTTCGAGTCTAAAAGGAGCACCCGACCTAGGAATCAACCTGTTTGGATGTCTGATTTTATTTCTAATGTTCTTACGGTTGATCCTGTCTCTGCTCCAGTTTCTTCTTCTGTGCTTCCAATTCCAACCTATCCCTTTGTCACACACTCTTGTTTTAGTATACTCATATGGTGTTTCTGACCAATCTTCAGCATGTTGTAGAACCAAAATTCTATCATGAAGCCAAGCATGATTCTAATTAGGTGACAGCTATGAAGACAGAACTTGATGCTTTGGAAAAGAATCATACGTGGGAGTTGACTGACCTTCCCCCAGGAAAGAAGACTATTGGCTCTAAATGAGTTTACAAACTGAAGTTGAAGCCTGATGGTAGTATCAACATGTACAAGGCAAGATTAGTGACAAAGGGGTTTACTCAAGTGGAGGGTGAAGATTATATTGAAAGTTTCTCTCCTGTGGCTAAAACAGTAAGAGTCCGCTTACTTCTTGCTCTTGCTGCAGTTTTTTGTTGGCCATTATGTCAATTAGACATAAATAATGCATTCTTGCATGATTATATTGATGAAGAGCTTTATATGATTCCTCCTGATGGATATGACAAGGCTAAAAAGGGACAAGTCTGTAAACTGACTAGGTCCCTCTATGGGTTAAAACAAGCTTCAAGTTAGTGGAATGTTGAATTTACCAGTCATCTCGCCAAACTTGGTTTTCGTCAGTCAAAGGCTAATAGTTGTTTGTTTACATATAACTCTCAAGGTATTTTCTTAGCTCTGATTGTGTATGTAGATGATGTTCTTATAACGGGCAATTCTGTCGAACTTGTTGCAAAGGTGAAATCTTCATTAGATTCTGCCTTCACAATTAAAGATCTTGGTTTTGCCAAGTACTTTCTTGGGTTAGAAATTGCGAGATCCCCTGATGGTATGTACATCAGCCAACGCAAGTATATTTTGAATCTGATTTTTACAGTTGGTTTAACGGGTTGTAAGGCTGCTGCTACTCCTATGAAGAAAGGCATGATTTTAACAGTTGATTCTGGTACATTGTTAGCTGATCCCTCTCTTTATCGACAATTGGTTGGGAAATTATTGTATTTAAACTTCACACGACCAGATGTTACTCATTCTGTTCATCAACTTAGTCAGTTTGTTCAACATCCACGAGATACTCATTGGCAAGCTGCTTTACATTTATTGCGATATTTGAAGAGTTGCCCCGCTACAAGTTTGTTTTATTCAGTTTAGAATAATTTGAAGCTTGAAGCATACAGTGATGCGAATTGGGATAGGTGTAGAGACACCATACGATCTGTTTCTGGTTATTGTATTTTCTTAGGCTTTGCTTTGATTTCTTGGAAATCCAAGAAACAAAACATTATCTCTCGCTCATCTGCAGAAGCGAAATATTGTGCTCTTGGTTCTACCATTTGTGAAGTCCAGTGGATCACTTATTTACTTCATGATTTGCACATTTCTAGTTCTCTACCTATTCCTCTTTGGACTGACAACCAAACTGCTATCCAAATCACACAGAATCCAGTCTTCCATGAGCGTACGAAGCATTTAGAGATTGACTGTCATCTTATGAGAGACAAGTACAAAGAAAGGTTGATTTTGCCTTTGCATGTTCCTTCTCATCTTCAAGTCGCTGATCTTCTCACAAAATCCCTCTTTGCTCCTCAATTTCACAAATTAGTTTTCAAGTTGAATTTGTTTTGACTTCCACCAACTTCATCTTGAGGAGAGGATGTAAACTATAGTTATTTATTATTAACTATAGTTAGCTTACTTGTAACCATAGTTAGTTTTAATCACAAACCACAGTTAGCTTTTAGTCAAATTTGCCTTTCACTGTATAAATAACAGCTTGAGCTCATTAGCTCGTTTAATGAGATTACTTCTTCAATCTCAAATTCTCTCTGTTCAAATTCTATCTAGAGAAGAACTCTTGTGAGGATCACATTGAAGGGAGCTGAATGATAGGGTGAGTAACTTGGAGATTGTGTGCGTGACTCCTCCTTTTTCTGTCTTGGTTGGTTGCACAATTTTTGTGATGATTATTGTTGTATTGGGTGTGGATCTGGCGTGACTTTATTGAGCAGAAAAAATCTTTGATGACCTCCATTCTTTCTAGTTGTTGACCGAAATTGAGAAAAATTCAAGCAGCTGGTTTTCTTAAAATGAGTGTGTTTTTGTGAGGCTGAATTGCTAGAGCTACAGTTTTATGTGAATCACGTGACTGGGCTGATGTGTCTTTGGCTGAAGTCTTCCTTGGTTCTATCGTGAGTATTGAGTATTTTCAGCTATATTTGTTTTTGGAATACAACACACCTTGGCCTGATTGTGTGAGGAATGCAAAGTTGGTCTTTGTGTGTGAATTTTGATTGGGTATTCTTCATCTCTCTTCAACAATAATATTAGGCTTTGTAATCGTTGATGGTGTTGATTTTGGTAGCTGCATTTCTGGTGATTTTAAGTAATCTTTGTTGCTATCAGGGACGGAGCCAGACTCAACTCTAAGGGGGGGCTGAGGGCCGGGAGTCGGAGGCCGGAGGCCAACTCTAAGGAAGGGCCGGAGGCCAACATTTAAAAAATGTCCTTATTTATTAAAAGATTATATAAGTACATTTTTAAAAAAAAATTTGAAAGGGGGGGCCATGGCCCCCCTACCCTTATACATGGCTCCGTCCATGGTTGCTATGTTTTATATACATAACGTGGATCTTTGGACAACTGTATAATATTTTTTTAGAGGAAAAACATGTTGAAGTTTTAGTATGTGTGCAGCTAGGTTTTTAAAGATTTTGAATGATATTTAGTAGCTAATTTTTTGGTGATTATGTCTAGATTTGCAGCTGTGATTATGCTAGGTTAATGTGATTTTCTAGACTAAATGTGTGCTACTTTTTTTTGGGAAAATGTACAAAAAAATTGTTCTATTGCGTATCTGCATTTCTTTGTATTTTCATTGAGTTTTCTGGGGTTCGGTGTGACCATTATGGGTAGTGGTTGTTGCTGGATTTTTGTGTGAAAACTCCAGAAGTTTTCATATGGTTATAGCTCTGTTGTGTGCAACGTTTCGGTAAAGAAACGTTTGTTTTTGTTTGTGACTTTTCTGTTGCTGTGCATGGGAGCTTCGGTGACGATATTGGAAGTTTACAACATATTTCTTAGTGGACAACTTCCTAATCTTTCATTGACGAAGCTACATTGTTAAGGAAGTTGTTTTCTTTCTCAAGTGTTTCCGTTTATGTTGAATTTTGTTTAATCACTTGAGTTGTTTATTTTGTTTCATTATAATTAACATTGTCAGAGAAAATGCTCTGTTGAAGTTAGTACAAGGCGACCGTACTATTGGGTGTGAAATTCTTTCATGGATTGTGAGGACGAGGGATAGTATTAAGGATTGAGTGGTGTCGGCTCAATAAAATCTTGTATAAAACTATTGTCGTTAGTAAAAGAATTAAGTTGTGTGAGGTTCTGCAGACGTAGACAACATATGTCGAACTATGTTACTAAATTTCGGTGTTGATTTATATTTATTCATTTAATTTTCTGATTTTTATTATACTATAAACGAAACGACCGTAGTAAATTAAAGAGTTTGCGAAACTAATACACTCCGATAGTTTTTTACTTATGAAAGGAGGTTTTCGCGCTCTGCTTATGATTTGATCTAACTCTATTTCCACATCATTTGGATGGTTCTAATGTAATCCAATCCGTTTGAATATCTTCAGTCATCATCATCATCATCATCATCTTGGGACGACAGTCATCAAACCATGGAGCTTGGAACTACTGCACAAGGATTAATGGAAGTGTTTCGCATCTAAAATGCAATTTCTGTGATCATACCATGTGGGGTGGCATCACTAGGTTTGCACAGCACCTAGCTTACAGAAGAGGAAACGTCAAAGGATGCGAGAAACGCCCACCAGAACTGAGATTGGAGATGAACAGACTCATTGAACACAATTCATTTGACAGGGAAATAAAGCGAGTTAAGCTGAGGAGCGAGAGGCCATCGGAGAAGCCAGACAATTGTGGAGGTGCTTCACAACCAGCAGCAGCACCGTATGAGGGGAGGAGGACCTTGGATGTGGAAGCAGAGGAAAGGGCTTTGCTTGAGAAAGCAATACATGAAAGTTTAATATTATTTGAGAGTGAGAAGAGGGAAGCTGAGAGGGTAGTGGACGATGAGTTCAAAGCAGCATTTATGAGAGTATGAAATCTTTTAGGGAGGAGCAGAGGAGACGTGGGGAGGGCACTAGTGTTGGAGAATTAATTCAAATTTGAAGTTGTTTAAATTCTTTTAGAATAGGTCTTAGATTATCTTAGAATAAGTCTTAGATTATATTTAATCTTATCTTAT
>JANZLX010000008.1:760871-775619 GCA_025531955.1 Erythroxylum orinocense | reverse complement strand
TCATAGATGTTCTGATACACAAGATCCTTATACAAGGCAAGTGTAGAGCATACTGATCTCTGCAATCTTTCACTCAAAGGTATATAAGAATCATAAGGTTAAAAGGTTTCAGAGAAGAGAAACTATTTTTGCAAAGAAAGATTCTTCATTTTCTCATTTATGAAAAGCTTGAAGATAACTTTGATAACTTGATCGTAAACTAAGACGAACCCTGCTTTTATAGACGAAGCGAGGGATAGGAAAGTAAACCTATCCTAAAGACAACGTCATTATAACTTTAGAAAAAGGTAACTTAACCTTATCCTAAAGGAATCTACTTTTACAAAAGTAGGACAATAATTCACCAACTAAACAAAAAGAAATAGTAAAAGACAAACTACTTTATCAAAAGGTGAATGATGAAGATGATAAGATGGGAATCTTCATGATGTTGAAGTGATGTGTGGAACCCATTTATCATCATGTCAGTTGTTGTCATATCTTGTCAAATGTCACTCCATGTCTTTCACATAATTGATCCATGAATCCAACTTTACTTGTCACGAATTGGTTCGTGCCACGACTGAAGATTAGATGGAGAGTCTGGATCACTTGAGTAATCAGAAGAGCGTTTTCTCTTACTGAACTCAGCTTGATGAAACTTATGCAGGAGACTGTCGATTTCAGAATCTGAGATGCTGGGAACTTCTTCATTTGGGTTTTGAGCATCTTGAAATTCTGTTTCAGATGGTCCTGCAACATCAGAAGCGATGCTGGTTATGACTTCTGGTTCTGTATCATATGATGGACTATTGGATCCAGGTATATCAACTTCGGGTGCTTCTGGTTCACCAGGCATAAATTCTCCAAGGTATGGTCCAATAGAAGTAGTTAATACTGGTAGAGTAGAAAAGTGATTAAGTTCCTTAAGAACTTCTTTTAAGCATTTTAATACTCCTTTCTGATAACGTGGCCAATACAAGGATGCATGCCAAAAATGGACACGTGGCTCTGTGTAGATTATACCAGTATGAGTTTCTCTGTATGGTCTGTGCACAATGAAAAAACATTGAGTCGTCTGTCATCTAACAGAAGATGTCTATAGACGATGTTGGTCAATTACAATAGAACACTGATGCTTCTATTGGTCTAATGGTTGAAACCATTCTAGTAGTGTCCATAATAATGAACTGGCATTATTAGGATTACAGAGATGCTGATACAGTTGAAGTGGAGAGATTGAGAAAGCACAAGCAAAGAGGGTAGAGAGTGACCAGAAATACCATAATGTCTCTTTAGAAACTGGGTCTTGAAGAAGAGTCACATTAAGGTAAGGTGCTTTGATGCTGAACATATTCGGAAGACCAGCAGATGAATGTTCAAGCAGGAAAAGATGTAAGTAGTAGAAAAGACTACTACGTGCAATAGTGGCAACTTCTGAGAGATTAGAAGGCTGAGTAGTAATAGGAGGAAAAGCTTTCTTAACTAAAGCAGTAAGAGGAAAACTAGCCATTCTACAAAATTGTGTAGAACTAGAAGTAAAGCTAGAAATCTTTTTGAATTTTTTCTGAGATTGAGAAAAACTAGAAAACTCACTGAGGTTACAAGGCCGAAGAGAATATGGATACTTATAGACAGGAAAAGTATCTGAAGGCCAAGGTGAATGTTGTCGAAGAAATGTAGCTAATGCTGAGGTAGTTACAGAAGTAGAGGCAACATTTGTCTGAGAGTGAGATAGTATTTGCTCAGAAAGTTTCAAAGGTGAAATATCCTGACAAAGCTATTTTAGATGCTGGACAGCTGTTGTTTGCGCTTTCCCCCATACTGGTGGATTCTTTCGTAAGAGCTTTGATAAGCATGCTGTGTAGGCTGCCACACGTGGAATGAAATCTCGACTATAATTAACAATTTCAAGAAATTGCTGAATTTGTTTTACCGAGAGATTTTCATCTGGAAACTGTAGTAATTCTTTTGCAATATGTGGGCCTGGCTGATAGAATCCATTCTTGAATTGCATCCCAAGAAATTCAACTTCAGTAGTACCAATTATGCTTTTTGAAGCCGAAAGCATAATCCCATACTGTTGGGTCAAATCCAAGAACTGTTGTAACAAGGCCATATGCTCCTCATGGGTCTTTGAAAACAATAAGATATCTGGACGATCTACGTAGTGATACACACTTCCAATTCGACTTTAGTTAGTCGATGTCATTAAACAATGAGTGGTTTTTGAAGAAGTGAGTTAACCTAGCGAGAGCTAACCAGTGGTCATATTCCCTGTGTCACCGCTCGACGCAGTACTAAGGGGTATTTCCTTTTCTTCTCTGCAACTCTCAGCAACATTCTCTTACAATAATTAATCATGGTCTGGAATGTCTTGATTTGATATGCCTGGCAAGTGACTCCATTTTCAATTATTGACACCTCATCATCATCGTCTCAATCAAGCAAATAGTATCTGTAGAATCATCATAAGAAAAAACAGCTACTAGAAAATCGTGACCAGGCCACGGCAGGGTCTCCCATTAGCGCAAGTAGCTCGCTAGTGATCACTTTTATAATCCTTCTCGAGGTCTAAAAACAGCCTTTGATCGTCTTCTAGTAGGCCAGCCAAGAACAGAGACGAACACTCTTCTTTAGTTGGAAATCTCAATCTAAACCACGATCTAGCTCTTAGAGAAGAAGGAGGGGTCAAGACAGTGACGCAGACCATAATGGATATTGCTCGAATGGCACTCCCGTCAAGCAAAGTCATGATTGTCAGATCATAAAAGTCTTCTTAACAAGTACAAGAGCAATATATTCTGCAAATGGGCAAATGTTATCTCATCATAACTCTCTTTCAAGATATTGTGGTGGGTGAGTATAGTTAGTTCCAGCAAGACATGAATGAATGTTTGTATAGATTTCTTGAAGTCGAGAAAATTTCAAGAGGAATATTTTTCTATTTATCAAGAGTAATACCTCGCAACGATTCAATCGAAAATTAAGAATAATCCAAAATTTTCCCACCGAATCACATATGTGACTCTGTTCAATTTTCAAAGCATGCAACAATTTTTTTTGGCATATTAATAGCGTGTGAATCTAAAGTCATAGTAAGTAATGAGAAGAAGTATGCAGTAAAAGACAAATCTCTAAGAAGCAAAGGGAAATCAACAGCAATGTACTTGGCCACAAATATTGGTCTTATTACTCCCTGGAAAAGGAATAAGAAACAATACAAAATGATTCGAAAAAGGAAAAAAAAAAGTAATAATCCAACAGAAATAGTACAGCATCTTCCAAAGAATGCCACATGAAACTTGCGAAAGCAGGAATAGGGGCATGCATACGCAACACTTGGCAATGCCAAACATTAATCAACTTCTTTTCTTTTCCTGAAAAAAAAGGAAAAATCATGGGCTCTTTGTTCCAGAAATGGTACACGATTCTCTGTTTTTTTAATTAAAAGATATATATTTATTCCATGGATCGTACAAGGGTTTCGTTTAAGGTACAAAAATTGAGAGAGCATTTTTACTTGTCTTTATTACTTCTGTCATCTGTGCGTTTCTTCTCTGTAATCTCAGTTTGTACTTTGCTTAATCCGGTATGGAGTAACTTATGAACTAATGGTAAAGAAAGGAAAGGAAAATTTTGGCAGGTTTAATGTGAAGTCGATGTTTCACCTGCCGCAACAAATTCAAACTACTTTCATAACAGCAACGCTTCACCAACTTTCCTGATACACGAGTAAGAGTGGCTTACATCACAAAAAAGTTGTACAAGCGACGAAGATTGTCATTGTTAACTAGAAATAGAAAAAAGGGTCACAAGTAGAAGATAGGAAACAGAAATCTAGTACAGAAAGTTTCATCAGAATCTTTAATGCCAACACAGAAGAGTTTTTGTTAGCAAGCCCGAAGCTTCACTGAACTCAAAGCTCCTACGTACGATATGTTACGATATGTCCACATCCAGTGAAAAGTAGGTCGTTTTGTAGTTGAATCGCACAGATATATATTTACTATTAGTGTTTACAATAGTATGGTGTTGCAGTATTTAATTTTGGCGGTGGACCTCGGTCAATGAATTGACAATTAGTAAAGGAAGACTAAAACCACCAAAGCACCAACTCAGAACTGTTGCAGGTGTGCAAGAGTCATGTGAAGCAAGACTTTTATAAGACAAAAGAGAGAAGAGGATGAAAGTGTCTAGACTCTCATTAAAGACTCTGTAACTTGCAATTTCATCTCGCCGCATCAGGAACAGCTACAAGCCTAAAAACCCTACCTGCACCCAATGGTCTCACACGTGCATGGCACGCGTGCCCTTCTTTACCACTCTGCATTATGTTTTTCAATTTCATTCTCTGAAGATTGAAATCTGCAGTCTCACTAGAGAGGGGCCTCAAAACGTTGAAGATGTCCCTGGAATTTGCATGTATTTGATGAAGACTTCCCTTCTGTCAAGTCACTTTGGTTTCAAAGTTGAAAGTTTAATGAATTGAGGTTCGTAGGTTTGTGACAGATTAACTAATAAGTACAAGAAGAAGATGAAGAAGAATAGATTGTTCTTCCGTTAAACCTGAACAAAATTTTAATTTCCGAATTGGAAACCTAACCAGGGAAAAAAAGTTTACTAGAACGTCACACCATAGATCATATACAGACAACACCTCTCCAGAGAGCCAACTCAGTTCTCACGCTCTGGCACTTTGAAGATCTAAGATCTATCTAAAAGAGATAACCTAAACAAAAGAAAAGACGAAGAAAGAATCATTGAGTTTGATCTGAAGACTCACGGGTCTCCATGCTCTGACTCTGTTGTTCTACTACTACTACCTGATGACGATGATCACCACTCCTCTGCTTCACCATTTGAACCCCACTACCATTCTCCAATTTCTCAGACTTTGCACTACAAGAGCAGCTCTTATCACTACTACTGCTAGTGTCACCGAAAGAAGATGACCTACTAGACATTGGTGTTGCCAAGAAAGTTGGTTTATTTTCACCAGCCATAATCACCAGCAACTTCTCCGCAAACGACGACACGCCTTGCTTCTCGCCGTCCCCGGTCTTGTTCCCTCCTTCTCCGGCCTCCAAGTCCCTTTCTCCATCACCGTTGCCATTGTCAAGGTAACCAGAGAGCTTCCAGTAAGAGCATGCGAGAATCAAAAGAGCAAAAGCAATCAAACCAAGCATGGCAGCTAAGCCACCGAACAAGTATGGAACCGGTGAGTGCCACGGCGAGTGTTGTCCGACTGACGGATTGGGGGTGGCTGCGGTAGCGTTGAAGGGTTCTGTTACAGCCATTTTCCGGAGAAACAGAAAAACAGAAAATGATGCGAATATGGGTAACGGAGATGAGGAAGAGAGGCGAGTTTTGAGAGGTGACAGAAGAATATAAGAGGTACATTTATAGGAGGAGAGAAGCAGTTATAAGCGATTGCAGTGAGATTTGGCATAGCGAAGATTAGAGGTTCTGTCTAGTTTTTGGTGATTTATGTCGTCATTTTGCATGAGAAGTGGGGTCCCTGTGGGTCCCATTTTCTCTGGCTTTCTTTCGGTTTATCCACTCGCGCACTTGGGCTCAGGATTCAGGAGTGTATATATATATATATATATATATGTATGTATGTATATATTTTTAATACTCATACACCATATAGGTATAGCATGCACTTTGAAGTTGATTAATAAATCAAACTTAGAAAACCGTTTGGTGGGTCTTTTAGGATACTGGGGTCCAAGTATCAATCCTTTAATTTTTTAATCATAGCATAATATTGAATTATGATTTGTTCCAAAATCAAAACACGAGCCATTCTTTTATTCAACAGAGAGCACACCAGCCACCTTGTTCTTAAGTGACAAACATTAGGCTTTATTTAGTGAAATATCAGTAATGTCTGTTACTCATCACTGATGTGATCAAAATTGGGTCTGGTGATTATTATCGTGTTGCTATTGCTTTAGAGTCGATTTTACAAAGAAAAACAATTTAGATGATGGAGGAGGACCGTCCTACAAGTTGGGCGGCTTTCTTAGGTTGTGTTAGTGACGAGGAGATTACTACTTTTATCTATTATCGCTTTAGCTTGTTAACCACTTCACTAGAGCCACTAAAAGGGCATTAAGAGACATGACACTTAATTTGACAACTAGTAATTATGCAAGATTACTGCGGCATAAACATAATCCTTTCCCGAATCAAAATTGTGTCACTTCTTGCCAACCTGCCTATAAATGTACGCGTCAGCTTCAGGGATTAGATTTATAAGGACGTAGCTAATTAATTGGATGTGTTGTTGAAGGGTCTTTTCAGTGAGCAAAAATGATTTTAAGGGTTAATGAGAGAGCAAAAAGGATGGTTAGATAATTACTTTATAACAAGTTCTACATCAAATTCAATGGTAGGATTTCAATTTCTTCGCCTCATGGTTGATAATTTTAGAATTTAATGATAATGCTTAAACACAAATGAATAATTATAATACAATAACAACATTAAGAACAAATTTCGTTGACATGTATAGTTATGAAATATTTAATAATACGCAATATTACCTTTAATTAATAGAGAAATTGTTTCAATTAACACGAAAAAAAGTTAGTAATAATAATAATAAAACTGCTCAATCAAGCTAAAAGTTTAGGATAAATCCTTAAGAAGTAAGTATTGCCTATTACATAATTATAAGAGGAAAAAGTTAAAAGACTGGTGGGAATTAAAAAGTTCTTTTAAAAAGAAATCTTTTATCTGAATTTAATATATTAAAATTTTTTATTACGGATTATATTCTTAGTAAGTTTCAATATTATTACATTATTCTTGATCACTTCTTTCCGATTCTTGCTAAGCTTCCCTTTTTATCTTTTATAATTTTTAACTACTATAATCCTTTCACATTTTCTTATTGAGCGTCTGAGTATGTTCTCTGTTCAAATCACCTAAGTTTGTCTACCTTAATTTGCCAATAATACTAGTTATTTTTAATGTTTTTCTTATTTTTTTCTAAATATTCAACACCATTATGTTCTTTTGCCGCTAAATTGGAAGATCGTGATAAATTTGTTGTCTCTTTTTAATTCAGATACATTCTTCCATCTTTTTCGATTATAAATATGGTCACTAATTCTGGAACTGGCTTCGATAATATTGTTCAGTTTATAAGAACGTTAAATTTTTTCCAAAAACGAATTAGAATTAAGACAGAAACTATGTTCTTCCTAGTATTGGTGATGATTATTACCAATATCCTCCCGAACACGAAATCGTCACTCTAGTTAATAACGCTTAACTGAAGCTAATAAGACACTAAAACAGCGGGAATTGGTACCAGGTTTTGTTAGTGCCTTAAGGCAGCTTTGGTTTTTGAGCGTCTGTTTTAAGCCTTTGTTCTGTTGAAAGAGGTAAAAAGGAAATAAAAAGGGAAGTTTGGTTGGCAGAGCGTAGCAAAAGCCAAAGGTGGCTGACTCGGACGCTACTTGGAAACGCTCATCATTCACAAAACTACGAACAGTCTCCAGTGCGTGATGTTTTTGTACTGTTACTCAAAAGCTGTTGCGGTGCTTTTGCTTTCAAGCTTTCTTTTCCTTTTTTCAAGGAAAAATTGGCATTGACAATTCAAAGTAAGGTTTTAAATTATAAATTATGGATTATATTATAAATATAGACTATTAAAATATTTATAAAACTTGATCACAATTAATACAAGCGCAATTATAATAACATACTAGAATTAGGGTTCAAACAATATGTAAAGTTGTCATTCACTGCCCGAGGATGATAGACAAAATGCAAGTTTCCTTCGTCGGTCATTGTATGTTTTTTTTCTTTCTGAAACTAATTATTTTTAAATTAGAACTTGTATTTTTTTTAACAGGAAATGGTTTGGTCTACATTATTTACGATCCTTTTGGAGTGATGAGCACTCTACAAACAAATAAGCCTAAAAAACAAAAATATAAAGGAAGAAATTTGACAAATCTATGCTACGTTTTGTAATCGAATACAACTATGTTATAGTGCTGTACCGATCGATTTGCTTGTTGTTATCTGTTAAAGCAAACATGAAAACATGAAACTATAGGGAATTATCTTGTAGTGTGTGTGTGTGTATTCTGTCCTAAAAAGTTAAAACTTCTACCACTATACGCCAACTCACCTTGGAATGCTTTTGACTCGGATTCTATATAATTCTGAAACTAGATATGATTTTTTAGATTCACGTTTACATAAGATAAGGTCATTTGAAGTTCTGAAGGGTTTTAAATTTTAATGAACAAAAAGAAACTAAAAATGCAATGCCTAGCTGGTTACAAGTTGACAAGCTATTGACTACTTTAGATGTAATTAGCCATAAGCATAATTCTGTGTGTCACTAAGTCGCATTTCGGGTGGCAGATAGTTTTATCGAGCTGTTCAAAACATTTTCAGAACCGTACTTGAAATAGTGGCCGCAATTTCTGTCATCACGTCACTCGTACAAAACTCATAGATCATCCAGAGTTTTGAGAATGGAACCAAAGAGGAATTAGGAGTTAGGACCCCTCCACTAGTTCATGCCTTGCCGGCCACCCCCGTTTTGCCTCCCCGGTAATAGCAGTTTTATGTATGTAATCGAACCTGGCAAGTACTCATTAAGCTTACCCAAACCCTACTATCTGTAGGTCTGAAGGTGAGAAACAGACAGGGACCAAGGCTGGCTCACCTTTAACCCTCATTGCGTGTGCAAATGTGAAGTAACTCGAAATGTTTTATTGATGCTGCAAGTTGAGGTTTGAATATAGTAGAAAAGATATTTTATTTAATACTTATTGGATTGTAAATAAAATTGCTATACCATGATAAGGATTTTGAATAATCATATCTTTATATCATGATCAAACTTAATAATGTTTTAATTTTCCTTTATCATTACTTGTTTTCTTGTAAAAAAAAAGGTTTAATTTTACAGAATTTAAGGAGTCCGCTGTCCCGCCCAGATAATGAGTTGGTATGGGTCCCTTCTTGTCATATTTCCACCACCTAACGTACACGCCAAGGACAATTGACTATCGTCTCCATACGATGCCTCTATAGCTCCACATAATTGTAGTTAGTGTTGTCAATGTTGCCACTAAGTATATGTTTTATCTTATTACTCTTTGGATTTGATAGTTTATTGGATTAAAAATTTTTGAGCCAATGGAATATATACTGACAAGCAAATACTAACCAAATCCCACTTATCTTAATATTTTATTGGTTTAGTTTACCATACGTTTCTCTCTTCCTTTTAATTGGTCACTTAACACTAATTAATTCCTTATGACCATTCATTACAATTTGATGTTTTACTTTTACCATTATCCTTTTCAAGCCACAAGTTTGGCATCCAAGGTGACTTCAGATTCCGTAACTTCATTGCATATCTTTGTTTATAATATTGTAATCATATTTCAGATATGCACGGACCAAAATGTTGGTAGTTTAGCACTATGTATTCTCATCAATGTGACAATCGAATATCAGGTAGAGTTATTGATTCTATCGACCAGAAATGTCAGTTAAAAATGCAATCAGGGAAGTTTACACGTGATGGGTAGCTTAGAACGGGATTAAATAACTTCCAACTTCCAAGTGAAGATTCTATTGTAAATGGAAGATAATGTTAGAGGTACCATGTTTGTACCAACTTCAATTAACGTTAGAACTTGTTCGATGCACTTTCTAGTTCATTTAGTGTCATATACGGATAAGTTTATCAAATATTCGGTGGAATCTACGTAATCGCAGGTGGAATGATTGATCATAGTAAACACTAAACCTCACATCATCTTTTTTAAGCATTGATGCATGCAACTTAATTAAACTAATACTTTGTCGAAGTGGGAATCCCACTACACCTTCATATTTTCCTAAGGTTGTTTAGCAAATAGTATATGAAGTGGGGTGACCATGATCATGATTGATTCATGGCTGCTCTCCCCATTGTCCAAACAACTTTTTAGCTTCTCTTGTGCTAATCACTACTCATTCCATTTTTAAAAAAAATATATTAATAATGGACAACACTGCTTAACCCTAGTAATATTGACAACTTATTAATCCTAATAAAAAAAAGAAGATGCTGGATAAGACACTTGACTGGAGAGAACTAACACGTATATGATTGGCCAGCTGTTACTAACTTCACTTATAATAAGCAAAGGGGTACACCTAATAACACGAGTCTACGTGAAAAAGGAAGATGATTCACGGATAGATCACATAATTGAGTGGCATAACGTTGGAATGTGAAGAAAAAAGGTTATATAACATTGAGCAATTGTTCCCTACATGGATGATATCTCATTGTTGCTTTTAATTATTTGTTGTATTGATTGAATGGGGTATCCTTTTAACTCATTTTTATGTATCAATGATCTTATGGAAAAGCATTTAAAGATGCCATGATTCATGAAGAATAGTAATATTGACATAATATATTGGACTTCGCTAGGGAATTAAAAGGTTACCTCATCCAGCAAGTATTGCTTGTTGACTTTTTATTACTTGAGCACATAAAACCTTTTTTTTTTTCCATTCACGCGTTACAATTGACTCGTTTGGATGGGTCTAGATCTCCTGTTTAATATTATGGTGTCTTATCGTGTCTAATAAATTTCAGTCATTTATTTATGTGGATCTCACATGAGGCCCGCATGAGATCCTCATGGAGCTCGCAAAATAAATGGCTGAGATTTCATGAGACAGAATAAAACAGAGTAAAACTGGACAAAAAATCTGAACTCCACTTGATTACAGTTTAACCCCATTTTGGTAGCTGATTAATTATTGCACGTAACTTTATAAAAATGAATAAATTTAAATTGTTTCACATGTATAACTATCCTAATGTTTTATTTTTAAAAATTTCATTTGTGCATACTTTATTTAGATAAGAGCTAAGGTATCTAATTTGGTTGATTTTAGGTACTAAGTAAAACTATATTGGGTTTATAAATTTCAAAAAATTCTAAAAATCCATATTGGAAACCAAAGCATTTTCTTTGTTGCTGAAATTCACATAAACCAATTTCTTATAATTTAAAAAATACGTATCGGGGTAGGGATTAATGTATATGTCTCCAGAGAAATATCAAATCGAAGAAACTTAATTAACCTTTTAAAAAGTAAGTACAGATTCATCTTGTTTAAAATAATAATTAGAATTAGAATTCACAACTTAAAACTCGACACATGCTCACGCAGCACTCTTTATCTGTTCCTCGATCAGCAAATGATTAATTTTACAAATTAGCAGGAACGCTGATATTGATAGTTAGCGTAGTAATTAATGGCGATTAATCATTGTGAAAACTACAGGCCTGACTGGAACATTTGGCCGAATGCCCTGCACCGCAACTTAAAAGTAGACAGTTGAATCAAACTACTTGGACCTGAAGAAAACAGAAGCAACATAAGCAGCTTAGAGAAATAGAAGGAAATAACATTGGTGGAGATTTTATTGGTTGGCATTTATTGAGAACGATGTATGTACAAGTCTGAGCAGGTGATGTTAGTTGTTTCAGCTTTTCGCATTAAGAGCACCCAACATATGTCTAGAGCTTAGGTGGGCATGCATAGAGTCATTGCAATCTTGAGCAAGATTGGAAGCATTTATGAGTTGTTGTTGTTATCTGTTTCAGCTTTTCTTCACATAAATTTAATGGTGCAGATGAGAGAGTGGCACTATTTAAGTGGATCAATAAGCTACCTTAACATCACATAGGTGGATGGTGGACCATATAGCAGTTAATTAAATAATGAGCATTCAGTTAATAAAGATAGATTAGTATTAAAAGTTGTAATCAAATGATTGTTCAAAGAAGAATCTGCAAAGTAATTATTCATATGTGGATTATCAAGGGCACCCGTTTCGTCATCTCCCTTCAAAATTATGTCTACAACGCTCTTAAAATATATGCAAGAGACAAGATTTTTTTTCTATAAAATTGATATACTGAATTAGCTCTAGAGTATGAAAAAGACAAGATATATTTTTTCTTCTATAAAATTGATCTATTGAATTAACTCTACGTTATCTAAGTTAAAATGACCGAATAGAACTTATAAGCAATAATTTAAAACTTTAATCATTCTAATTGTTTCATCGTAAAAATTTTGAATTGATTAATTGTTTTGTTTAGTTTCTAATTTTTCTATTTGATCTACCTTAATAAACTTTATTTTTAAAATTTGATTAATTTATTAATTAATAAGTCAATTTTTATAAATTAATCAATTTTTATAAATTTAAATAAAGCAATTAACTTTTATTTAACAATAATTAAACTTCTATTTTTTTAACAAATAAAGATAATCTCCTTCTTTAAATTATATTTCAAATTCTTTAATTTTGTTTAATTTTATTATATATTGATTTTATGATAATCTAATACTAATCATACTTTTAAACCTTAAATTTCATATCTTATCGGTTTAATTTTTGATCTAATTTTTAGAACATTACTTAGAAGTATTTAATAAAATTTTAGATTAATGTAAATCTCTCATTTCGACTACTATCTAGTAGGTGCAAAGGTTGTGTCAGTACATTCTTCTACGTCATCCTCCGTTATATGAAGTATGAGTCCAGATCTTCTGTCCAATATTATGATGTCTTATTGTGTCCAATAAATCTCAGTCATTTATTTATGTAGGTCTCGCATGGTACTCGTGTGAGGTCCGCAAAATAAATAGCTAAAATTTTATAAAACAGAATAAGACAGAGTAAAACTGGATAAAAGAGCCGAATTCACGAAGTACTGACCTGTGACTTCTTTCGTTCACGACGATTGCTTTGATAGTCTAGTCACCGAAGATACGTAATTTGATGAGATTAGAATATAGAAACATGGACTTATCCCAATAAGAGGCACAAATCCATGTCCGAAAAGAAAAGTCTACAACAAGAATGATGTTTGTAATGACTTTAAAGGATTTCATGCGAAATTGCGCTAGTTGTCTATGCAATATTATATTTTTTACCTTCCAAAGCTAAATTATATATTTTTTTTAAAAAGGCATAGGTTTTGGTTCTTTACCTGAAACATCTGACCCCATGAAGTCACAAAATATATGATGTGGTCCAAAAATTGACTATAAAGTCGCATGTGCTTTGCCAGGAAAAAGCATCAAAAATTCAAAATCAATCTTGGCAGAGTCTATCTGGTAGAGACCCCGATTTACAACTAAGAGGCCAATTCCCATCAAAGAACGCTGAGAGAACAAGATCCTCTTAACTAAAGAAACTACCAATCGTATGTAAACACAGCCAAGTTTTACCACTTGCATAGATTGATGATGAAATGCAATCGTATGGATTTGCTGAAGTTAGTGACCTGTACATTTTCCGGAAGAAACTACTAAGATATATAGTAGAGATTCATATCATTCATTGCACATTAAGGAAAAGAGGATCTACATCTTGATAAGAGTTATGCATAAATCAAAAAGGGGATTAGATATATTGGTGGCACCCAACATAGTCATCAAATTCATGGAAGAGCATCATTGGAAGCATATTTTTTTCACCTTTTATGTCTAGATAATGGCATGTAGACATTGACATGAAAGGATGTTCTTGTTCCAGATGTGAACGGAATAAGCTATATTCCTTTTGCGCGTTTTAGAGGTCCAACTCTTCTGTTCTTTCTTCATTCAGACGTCAAGTTTCGATTTCCAATTTTCAACTCCAAAATGCTTCCTTTAAACTGTGTAATATAGATGCGTCGAATGGTTATATGTCCATGAAGCTCTGTAAAATACATTATCTGAGACACATTTTCATTCTATAAAACAATTTTCTTGTCTGCATTTCTCCATTAATTGTTTAACGAGTAAAATAGTTTTTGATATCCAAAACTGTTAGATGTAAACAATAATTTAAAAACAGCAATGATGAGTCTAAAGAGATTCAACTTGGAGATATAAGGACAAAGGAAAAGAAAAGCCAAACGAATGATTGAAGCTGAGAAGAAAAGGGCATGATCTTAAGAAAAGGGCATGCTCTTCCACTCGGTGTAGGATATGCAACCCAAAGATTTGAATGATTGAAACTGAGAAGAAAAGGGCATGATCTTAAGAAAAGGGGATGCTCTTCCATTGATTGTAGGATATGCAACCCAAAGACTGGATTAAGCTGGATGGCACTGCAAAGCCCTTTTGCTTTTTCTTTACTTCAGACCATTTCTTCATGTCCTGTGTGCTTTTAACAAATAGGTTACAAAAACTAGCACAGAAAGAAGTTGTTCTCAGCTATTTTACTTCATTTTTTTTAATTCTTTTCTAGGTCATTTCTTTAATATGCTCCGAAGGGTTCGGAATCATGTACTGCCTTCACAACAGGAAGTATGAATACAACGTAGGTGATAGGTCTGTCTTCCAACTTTTTTAGTAATTCGAATACGATATATGTGGAAGCTGAGTCATGAATCAGTACGCGGAAAGAAACAAAATGGGGTTAGACCCATTGCTTCCCAGTTGGTAGACAATTCATATCAAGGGGGACGTGTGCACCGGGACCAGTTCTCCACCAACATGCCCCATAAACCTCACCTGCCCCCATAAACTTTCAGATTCGTCACTTTCCTATCGCCCCGCACTGTTTATAAACTGATACTACTCCATTGATATTACTTACTAGCCTACTTTGGCTGAAATTGCAGTTACTATTCCACAATCCTACCCCTTTGAGAATGTTAGTTCCAAAGAAGTGAATATTACGTCTTTTGTATAAGAAAATGTGTATCA
>JANZLX010000008.1:741870-752901 GCA_025531955.1 Erythroxylum orinocense | reverse complement strand
AAAAACGATATTTTTTCTGAGAAATAACAAAAGAAGAGAGTTGCAAGCCTTTTATGCATTACAATATCATAAACAAAATAATAAACCACTTATTTTCTATTTTTCTAGTTTTAGCTTTAATTTTCTTTTTAAGTCTCTATATTTTGTTTTGAATAAATAGTTATATTTTTATATATTAGATAAAACTTCAACATAAATTATTTTCAATTAATTAAATATATTTTAAATTCTTATATAATATTTATTAATAAAATTATTGAAATAAATAATTTAAAATAAATATTTATTTTAAATATATTATAATTGCAAATTTGAACTTTATTTGAAATTTATATATTTTGAAGATATTTTAAATTTAATTATATTTATTAATAATTTTAAATTTTAAATTTATTTAATTTAATTACAAAGTTAAAATTATCAAGTAAATTAAATTATTCATAATTTTTATTAATTATTAATTTTAATGTACTAAATATATAATATTAAATTAAATTATTCATAAGTTTTATTAAATTTTAATATATTGAATAATTAAATAACATATATTTAGTTCATAATAAATCAAATTATAAAAAAGAAACAACAATCAAAAACTATTTTTATGATTTTCATAAATTTTTTAAACACGAAAAAATCAAAATCAAAAATTTAAACAAACAAATTCTTTTTACTAAATTTGAATATATATATATATATACAGACCTTAAGAATTATATTTAAAATGTTTGTGTTTTAAAATAAAGGCGAGTATTTGGATAATTCGTAAGGTTACTCTTTTGTGATTAAAAAGTTAGGGATTCGAAATTTGAAGACCCTCTCTCAACTTTTTAAAAAATGGAAGCTTTGTACACTAGAATAGCCCTTTTGTGTTTTAAAATAAATGAGATAAAAAAAGTTTTGGTTTAGGATTTTGTCCTTGGTTGAGTTTAGTATTATGGTTAGAATATAAGGTGAATGAGATGGTGAGAATTTTTCATTTAAGATATTTTATTGAATAATAATCACATTTTTTAAATAAAATGAAAATACATATTTAGACTTGTGATTCTAATTTTAACATTTTTAATGAAGGGATATCTCAAAATCAAAATATGGTAAGAGATGGCATCATTTAAGGGTAGTCTAACTATATATATATATATATATATTATCCAGGCGTGTCATGAGAAAAGACGTTAGCATTCGTTTATGTAATTATTTATTATATATACCCATTATCAAGCCCCATATGTATATATTATCCAAGCTTTTGTTGTGACAAATTCCATCGCTTTGGCATATTTAAAATTGTGCAACTGTCGCTGAATAAAGACAAAAGGGGTAGTGGAGAACAGAATGCGAGAGGAATGGTGTTGGTGTGTACATAAATGTTGACCGACTTTTCTAGCCAGCACATACCAGGTCGAGGTATGGCCTCTCATTAAGTCACTCCAGACTGTAACTCGATAACACTCCGGTAGATATAAGTCATCAACGACATGTCCAGCTTTCATGTCTGGTCCGCCGGACTGCCATGGTTGGCCGGCTACACAAGATAAAAGGTGTCAATCATGTCACTATCGAACAAAGAGAAGAAGCAAACACTTGAAAGAATTTTGAATATTACTGTGTTTAATATGAATGTATTCTTTTGATGAAATGAAAAACAAGAGAAAGAATTGTTGATACAATAATAAAATCCCATTGACTACTAACTCGCTATTTATAAATGCAGGCTATTTAATTCAGTGAATTGGCGTAGGTGATACATGATTTCGTCGCTTAATTAAGTGGTTGAGGGTTCGAATCTCACCCTTAGGAATGTAGCAAGCTCCTGAATCAGCTGTAGCCTTCCCATATTAGAGATGTTCCTGCAGCGAAAAAATTAGTCGTTAATTCCATCGATAGATCCCTTGGGTGCACCAATAAATACAGGCTGGTTGCAGATAAGATGACCCTTCTCAACTGTTATATTTATGGCCTAACAGATTTTTCTGCCCATTCTTCACCCTCAAGGCAACTAGACAAGAGCATTTATGAGACAAAAAGGAGGAAATATTATTTTAAAACTTTTAAAAAATAAAAAGGTATTTTAACAGTTAAATATAGGACAATAATAATAAACAGATTTGAATCCTCTAATTTTTAATTTAGTTTTTAAAGCTAGTTTATTTTAATAAATTTTATTTTTAAAATTGATTCATTAATATTTGTAATTTTTTAATCAAATATCAAATTCTTCTATATATAAATATAATCTCTTTAAATTATATTTTAAAAATTTTAAAATTATTTAATTTTTAGCTAATTTTATAATAACTAATTTCGATTAAATCTGAAAATTTTTGGCTTCACTGAGAATGTCATGAGATTGTCTAGAAGTTCGTAATATTAAATTAAATTTAGCAAAGTATGACTTCAAAGTCTGTGTTGTGGAATGTCAAAACTTTGAAGTCATACTTTGCTTTGAACAGTTGAAATTCCTTTCCTGGCCTCCACTTTGGAATTGTGCGCAATCATGATCGTAAAACACGTGATGTGAATTCCATTTAGACAATGTTTGCAATTTGGTAGTTTTTCTCCACAAACAGGGGCAACATTGGAAATCAAAGAGTCTGCCGTTGATGCCCGTTGTGACCGTTCTTTCGTTAGTGGGCCCCACCGGTGAAAAAGTTGGAAGCGTTGGGAAGCTTCCGAGTCTTGAATAAGAATTGTCGCGCGGCAGTATTATTAATGATTATCGTAATTAATAAATATTATCACTTAATGAAGCAGTGGGTTGTCATAATCAATAAACCAAAACAAGACAACCGCATACACGGTGAACAATGACTTTTCACCTAATCTAATTATTCGCCTCTCGTAAAGTGGATTAAAAATAAAATTTTTAAAAAATATTATTAAATAAATTAATTTTAATTTATAAAAATTAACTAATTAATTAATAAACTAATCAATTATTCACAATATATATTATTAAACTAAATTAAATTAGAATGACCCATTCAAAGCCCAACTGAAAGCCCATCTCTCCACATTAAGTAATTGCAACGTTTGTGGCTTCCTGGAGGAGTGTTAGAAGGAACCATGGCTTTCTCTACAACTACTTTACCACTGGACTCAATTCTGTAAGATACATCAATGCCTTCCAATATTAGATGATAAATTACTTTGTCAGAGGGATGTAAACCCGTTTCTGTTTCTGCTTCTTCTTCTTCTGAGTGATGGTTATCTGAATCTGGGGCACCATCTGATTCTGATGTCTTGGTCTCACCATTTCTCTCAGGAAAGGTGGCATCATGTGGTTGTGTTCTTTGAGACACTGATCGAATATCCCACGAAAGTACTTCCTTGATCAAGCACTGGAATTCTTGGGGAGATGCATATAGTGATTTCTTTTCCTAGGCAAGAATATGAGCAGAGTCAACAACTGTTAATGAACACAAATATCCTCCGACAGTATGATAATCTTTCAGAACTTGAAAACGTCAGTGGACAAGAAGCAAAAATACGTAATTTCTGGATGGAAAAAAACCAAGACGAAACAGCCATTCAGAAGCTAAATCAAGCATATAAATAAGAGCACTTACTACTGATTTCCAACAGTTGGTGATTGCTGTTGGGAAGTCATCCGAAAAGCTAACTGAAGCTACTGCTAGCATATTGTCCATCTGTGCGAACATTATGATTAAGTAGCATTTTAGGTACTATATCTGTTCAGTCATTCTTTTGACTTCATCACTGAGAGACTATTGATGATGGCAGATTCATATGCAGTAGATTAAGTTCAAAAGTGCAAGCGGGACTCAAATCAGTACATAAAAAGGTATTTACCATCACCCACTTAGGCACTGCAGCTCCTGGAATGCTGTCACAGTATGGAAGATAAGGTTTGACATCCAGTATCGGCTGTTGCACTCAGTTAAAATAAGGCTTAATGAGCAAGAAGAAAGCAAGGAATTATTTGCAGTGCAACTAGAGAAGCCAGTAAATGGGGGAACGTACAGTTCCATCAACAAGATCCACACCAGAAAGTAGAACGATATTCCCATGAATTGCCTCCACCTAAAAGAAACAGATGATTTGAGTACTTAGCTATACACAAAAGGGTCGTTTTTCTTTCACAGGGTCGTAATTTATTTTTCGTAAACAAAAAGAGCTTGCTGGAACTAAATTCTTAATTTCTGAAATGGACATGCCTATTTCCTACATGGGAAACCATATTTGCATATGCATACGTGCATGTTGTAATTTGTGAACAGTAGGAAGTGGACAGATCTTAGTTCATATTTATCACCAAAAGAATTATCGTTACCATTCTATATATACCTGACTGCAATCACAAAGATCTTCCGTATTTGCACAAGTTGCTCATAAAATACAGTAAATCTTGATAATATCACCCTACCTTTGCAACAGTCAACCCGATAGGGCATGGGCGATGAGGAGACCGTGTTGCGAAGACTCCTATCCTCCTGCCTTTCAATCTTGGCACTCTGACCTATGCATCCAGCCATGGTTTTCAAGAATTTTGCATAAGATGGAACTTGCAATCACTGTCTAACTACACAATATTTACTGGAGCAGAACACACCTTTGCCTTGAACTTTGATCTAGTCGGTTGCCTCCATAACTTTTCCAAATCTGTGTTCAAGTGGAAGACATAGATGATCCAACAATGAGTATACTCTGCAAGACCCTCAAGGGATGCAGTGGGAACCCGAGTTGGATTGAAGACTAAACATGCCCTTGCTAGAGGTACCAACAAAGGTTGCCTTGGAGTCCCATTTCTGTACAGATTATCAAGTAGATTATTCACATACAGAGTATTAAACAACCAATTAGTCAGTGTAAAGGATCATCAACAATTGCATTCATCCAAAATGATGTGCTAATTGAAGAAACATTTCAAGTTGTGTAATGAAAGATGCAAGTTCTTTGGACAAACAAGGGTGCTGTAGTAGTTATGTATGAAAGAACTGTAGTTTAATAAATCTACAGTTCAGTAGAATCTGTATTAAGGAAGTCAACAATCAGAAACTTATAGTGTTCTTATACCCAGGACATAACCATCAAACCGCATGATCATCATTCATGGATACTTATATCTAAACAACACTGATGCTCATTGATATCCACTGAAATAGTGTTATCTCGTAAAAGGTGCTATTTTGAACTCCACAACATAAATTGATTAAACTTAGAAGAACCATGGGATTAGCTATATTATTAAAAGTCAATTAATTCTTTTCCACCATAATGTAGCATTTCAATTTACCTTGTACTGAAGCAGGACTGAACAACGCCAATGGGCGTCATGGGATAAGCAGTCTGCTCCAAACGCTCGGATTTGGACTGAACTAATTCCTTCCTTAAGGCCTAAAAAATGAAGTGGTAAAGATAAAATATGACACTAGAGACATAATGTAACAATATGAACAATAAACGCTGATTCCTAGGCCAAGAGACAAGGAAAAGCACAGGATAGAATGTTAAATACTAGGCAAACCATACCTGCTGTGCTCGAATTCGACCTTGTCGTTCAGCAGAACATTTTCGCAAAGAGGAACGGAGTGAACTCTGAAGCTCTTCGACCCTTGAATCCAATTCTTTCGATTTTTTCCTGCAACAATAAACTGTAAGAGCAAGGGTTGAGTTCAACATAAATAACCAGCTGTAGAACAGAAACCTTAATATATCCAACAATAGATAAAGAAACAGAGAGTACGAGATATGGCAGTGGAGGCAGAAAAAGCTGCAAGTGCTAAGGTTACGATGGGACTCAACCATTTTGAGAATCCCTGAAAACCCATTTCTTCTTTTTGGTATGGATTAAGTGTGGCGAATTAGAATTGAATATAAACCCTATTTTCTTAAACCCTAGTCTTCTGGACCCTAGGTTTTGGAAGCTTTCCGTTGCTAAAAGGCCTATGGGTTAACTAATAGTTTGTTATACACAAACTAAATTTCTCCTTTCGGACATGGAACTTCAACTTTCTTCAAACTCCCACAAGACGTTTAGTGACCAAGGAAATGTCAACTCACAGAAACTCCCTGACGAGAGCAAATTACAGCGATTTGATTGTTTTTAGTTAAATTCATCATTAGCAAAAGCCTTCCCTTCGCTTTGAAAGCACATAATTATGGAAATTGTTGATAAGAAATTGTTACCGCTCCAAAAGATTCGGTTTTTTAGTTATGCATACCCTAAAGAGAAGCCAAGGCAATAAAATTTAAGCGTTTTCGAGAAAAATGAGACTAAACGCTCATGGGATGCAGCCAAGGGCCTAGAGTTAGAGCCCAGTTGAACTGCAACTTCGACTCTCTTTCTGTCGTTGACTAAATATGAATAATGCAACTTATACTAACTTTTGTACTTAACAACTTTAACTATGCAACTTACCTTTAATTAATCCATTTTCTCTCTCTCACTCTCGCTCTCTCTGTGGGTTCCTTGTTTCTATGGCGTTGATCTGTTAGGTACTGTTGCTTCTCTGTTATGTATGTTAATATATGTTCTTTTAATCATCATTGACCACTTCTAGAGTCTAAACTATACAGTCGGGCACGCAAAGTACTTGGATAAGATTCAGATCAATTAAAAACAAATTTTCCCACAAGGGTTTAACACGTTTGTACTCTTTTGTTATTCTTGTTTCTGTTGTTAGTGGAAATAGTTTATGTCAAGTGGTTTCTGTCCGTTGGACTGTTCTGGGTTGATTCAATAATCATTGTATGTTACTACTCAATGGATGACTGGCAACCATTGAGGAGCGTTGTCTTGATCTTCTTAGGGTTGTTGTTGGGGATCTTTTCTCTGTTGTCAGTCTCTCATTTCTCTCATTTTCATAGCGGTCTTGCTGGATTTGGATGCAGCTACAAGTTTAATCGTGTTTTCTTGAACCACAACACCACACTGCAGGCCCAACCTCAGTGGCTTCCTCCTCATGATCTTAATCTCACCAGGTTCTATGTACCTCACAAGCTGTTTTAGATTTTTTCTCGTCCTCCTCTTTTGCCTACTAATTTAGTTTGATTTGACCTGTCTATCTTCAAAGTGACTAGACTTCCTTAAACAGCTCTTTTAACATGATATCTTTATGTGTGTACTTTGCTACAACATGATAGTCTAAAGGATGTGTTGGGAACTCTGCAGGAAAGTTGCTGGACTGCGTAAAAATAGTTCGACCATTTTAAGTGAGAATCCAAGCATGAGAAGTTATCATTCCATTCGGGGGATGTTGAAGGAAGAATTCACATTTCCTGCCAATTCTGCTCCATTTAATAGCTGTCATGCGTCTACCATTGTTGAGGTGTGCAATCCGGTCAACCATATGAATTGTTTTGTAGTTTGTGACCATTTTCTTTGTCTACAGAAATTTACCGTAAGGTGAGTTCATGCAGTTGGAGAAAAATCACTTTCTGGTTGCATACTTTGGAGGCTCGTTTGAGGGAGCTCCTGATGTGAAAATTTGGCTGCAGAGGTACAAGGTAATTCGACTTCCATTGCCCTGAAATTGAATAATGAGGATGGATGATATGGCTGATCTTGTGCGGCGTTACCTACTATCAGAGCGTGAAGGTTCAAGGTTCTAGTTTGTATTTACTTTGAAACTTTAGAAGACTTTACTTCATAAGTGGCATTTCTTTCGGCAGGATGGTTATTGGCAATCACCCATCGTTGCTGATGAACAACCAGATGTTCCCATGTGGAACCCTGTACTATTCAAGCTACCATCAGAAGAGTTGCTATTGTTCTATAAAGTTGGTGAAGAAGTTCAAAAGTAATTTCAAGTCTTGAATTTTTTCTGTCAACCTCTTCATTTAAGTAATTTCAAGTCTTGAATATTTTTCTATCAACCTCTTCATTTCTTTTAATCTCTTCCGGATCAGATAGGTCATCAAATGTTCTCATGTTTCCCTTTTATATGTTACGGGATACATTACAAGTTTGCAAGCCCATACTTTATTGAATTCTTTGTTTGAAGTTCTCTATTCATTTCTTACATAAGATTGAAAAATCTTGAAGGTATGGCAGTTCTTGATCCACTAGATTATTATGAGTTATGATCTCTTGAAAGTCATGGATGCCTTCTATAATGCTCCATTTTATTCTTCTATAATGCTCCATTTTATTATTTTCCTACGCTCCCACATCTTCTGGTTCGTGTATAGACAAGAAAACAGTAGGGTTGGTGGTTTTCTCATCTTTAAGATAACAGAATTTGATGTAATCTCTAATCAATAAGCAGCTCTTCCTTTGATAGTGATAGAACTCTAGTCTTTTCTCTCTCAGCCTAAAAAACCCCCAAGCTAGGATCCATTCTGTTACACCTAACTACTTGCCACATCAGCTACTAACTAACTCTCCTCTGGCCCACTGTTCTTTCTCCTAGAGTATACTTTCCATATCAACAGTTTATTCCCTTTTCTGTTATCCTCCTCATTGTCTAAATTATCCTCTTCCATGTTGGTCCTAACATACCTGGCCATAGTGGCTTCTTTTATTACAAGGTCTTTTCTTTTCCGATTGAGTTGCCTTAGTCAAGAGAGATATTGGCTGTCTTCTTCCAGAATCTTACCAAAGACCAACCATTTTTCCAGTTTTCGATTTTTCCCTTTCCGCTCTTTGTTATTTACTTTTGATTATTCCATGGTGATTGCCTCTCTATAGAGTAGAAGTCTAAAGGATCACATACTCATCCTCCCATGTAGCTCGTTCCATTGGTTTGCCCTTCCATTTGACCAGCCATTGGTGTGTTGAGTCCTTGATCTTAGTTGTTGTCCTGCTGGCTAGAACACTCTCGAGTTCCACAATGTCTTCCAATTCTACTTCCAATCCTTCAAGTAGAGAGGCCTCCACCGAATAATTGCTCACGACCTTCTTAAGTTGAGACATATGGAATATTGGATGAGCTCTAGAATTGAGGGGTAGTTTGAGCTTATACATGACTGCTCCCAATTTTTCCAGAATTTGAAAAGGACCAAAATAACTTGCTGCTAGCTTTTGGTTGATGCGTCTGGCCACAGTGAGTTGTCTGTGGGGACGTAGTTTTAGGAAAACCCACTTTCCTACTTGGAAAGATTGGAGAGTTCTTTTTCTATCCCGCATACCTCTTCATTTGTTCTTGTGCCCTATTCAAATTGTATTTCAGCTGATTCAATGCTTCATCTCTATCCATTAACTCTCTAGCTACCGCCTCCACTCTAGTCTCGCCTTGCAAATACCTTACTAATGTGGGTGGTTTCCTCCCATACACCACCTCAAACGGGGTTGAACCCGTAGAGATATGAAAAGTTGTATTTTACCATAGTTATGCCCAAGAAATCCAATATGACCAATGCTTAGGTTGTTCAAAAGCAAAACACCTCAAATAGGTTTCTAAACACTTGTTGAGAACTTTAGTTTGTCCATCTGTTATTGGATGATAAGAGGAGCTCATTTTAAGCATAGTACCCTGTAGTCGAAACAATTCCCTCCAAAAATAACTCACAAACAAAGGATCACGATCACTTATGATTGATAACGAAACTCCATGTAGACGTACTACTTTTTTAACAAACAATTCAGCCACACTTTTAGCAATATAAGGATGCTTTAATAGAATAAAATGGCCATATTTAGATAGCCTATCCACCACGACCAACACTACTTCATATCCTTTAGATCTAAGGAGTTCCGTTATGAAGTTCATTGAGATATCTTCCCAAATCTGGTTGGGAATTGATAAGGGTTGCAGTAGACCCCCAAGAGATGTGGCAACATATTTCTGCCTTTGGCATGTGTCACAAGACTTGACAAAGTCTTGAATGGATTTCTTCATACCAATCCAATAAAGATTGCTTGCAGTTCTCATATAGGTGCGTAGATATCCTGAATGCCCTGCAATAGGGGAAGAATGAAATTCCCTTAGGAGTGGAACAAATGGGGATGAAGCTGAGATCACCAACCTCCCTTTGTGCAAAAGAACCCCCTGATGCCATGAAAAACCAGATTGGGAGTTGGGGTCCTATTACAGATCTTGTATAATTTTACACAATATTGGATCTTGTTGCACCTTCTGCTAAAGTGTTTTGCCTTCTTCCCAAAGCGGATATGAAACGATGGCGTAAACTCCCCCTCTTCATAAACCCATGACAGGGCATCTGCAACCTTGTCTTCTGGCCCAGGTTTATAGGTGATTTCAAAGTGATAGCCCAAAAGTTTAGCCATCCAACATTGTTGGTCTGTCGTAGTAACCCTTTGTTGCAGCAAATGACGTAGACTTTTATGGTCAGAATAAACCACAAATGACCTACCAAGCAAATAGTAACGCCAATGATGCACTGCTAATACCAAAGCCATTAACTCTTTCTTATAGGCTGACTTAGAGAGATTTCTTGCTGAAAATGCTTTATTGTAATAGACTATTGGCCTTCTGTTTTGCTTCAAGACGGCACCAACCCCTTTCCCTAAAACATCATATTCAATCTCAAAGGGTTGTGAAAAGTTTGGAAGGGCTAATACTGGAGATGTGGTCAAAGCCTTTTTTAGAGCCTCGAAGGACTCTAAGGCTGCTGAACTCCAATGAAATCCCTCTTTCTTCGTCAATTCAGTGAGTGGCGTAGCTATTTTGCCATAGTCCCTTAACATTTCGAGGAATAGGCCATGTCAACACACTACTAATCTTTGCGGGATCCACAGCTACCCATTTTCCAGAAATAATATGCCCCAAATACTCCACCGTTCGTCTCCCAAAATTGCACTTTTGTTTGTTAACCACAAACTGATTTCTTTTTCAAAACCTGCAAGGCTCTTGATAAATGCAGGAGGTGAGTATCCCAATCTACACTATAGACCAGAATGTCCAAAAAAAAAAAACCAGAACAAACCTTCTGAGAAAAGGTCTGAAAATGTCATTCATTGCAGCCTGGAAAGTAGCCGGTGCATTGGTCAATCCAAAAGGCATCACTAAGAACTCATAGTGACCATCATGCATTCGGAAAACTGTCTTGTGGATGTCCTTCTCCACGACCCTAATTTGATGACATCCGGCTGAGATCTAGCTT
>JANZLX010000008.1:708084-725031 GCA_025531955.1 Erythroxylum orinocense | reverse complement strand
CACAGAACCTTAGTCCGGGTCACGACCCACCAATCTCTAATGCGTTAATGGCGGCTTTGAAGCGAGCTCAGGCTCATCAACGAAGAGGATGTCCTGAACAGCAACAACAGCCTTTGTTAGCAGTGAAAGTGGAGCTTGAGCAGCTTATTATATCGATTCTTGATGACCCGAGTGTGAGTAGAGTTATGAGGGAAGCTAGTTTCTCGAGCCCTGCTGTTAAGACCACAATTGAGCAGTCTTTGAATTCTTCGTCGAATTCTGGTCCTTCTGCTTCTAATCAAAGCACAATTGGATTGGGATTTCGGACACCTGGAGCTGTTTCAGTGCCTGCTCCAATAATGAACCGGAATATGTATGTGAACCCAAGATTGCAGCAAGGGACTGCAGCACAATCTGGTGAGCTGCAGAGGAATGTTGAGGTTAAGCGGGTGTTTGATATTCTGTTGAGGACTAAGAAGAGAAATCCTGTTTTGGTTGGGGAATCTGAACCGGAGATGGTTGTTAAGGAGGTCTTGAAGAGCATAGAGAGTAAAGAGGTAGTTGAGGGAGTGCTAAAGAACGTTCAGGTGATCCATTTGGAGAAAGAGTTCGTAGATAAGCCTCAAATACCCATCAAGATTGTTGAATTAGCCGGTTTGATTGAGGCTCGGATGGGGAATACGGATTGCGGAGGGGTGATTCTTGATTTGGGTGATTTGAAGTGGCTGGTTGACCAGCCTGTGAATTTCCCACCTGGTGGGATTCAACACCAGAGACAGCAGCTTATGTCTGATGCAGGGCGGGCGACGGTGGCAGAGATGGGGAAGCTTTTGACGAGGTTTGGAGAGGGTAGTAGCGGTGGAAGGGTTTGGTTGATCGGGACTGCTACTTGTGAGACGTATTTGAGGTGCCAAGTTTATCATACTTCTATGGAAAAGGACTGGGATTTGCAGGCTGTTCCAATTGCTGCTAGAGCACCTCTTCCAGGGATGTTTCCAAGGTGCGCAATCTCTTGTTGGCTTATGCATTTCTTTCTTAAATACATGATGTTCTGCTCATCAGCTTAGAAACTTGCGGAATTTGAAGTTTCGGGAAATTTCTTGTCTTACATGCACAGTTATTACTGGAATCTGTCTTGTTTTTTGAATGAAAAGCTATCAGTCTTACTTAATTTTTATCTGATTCGCTGATCATATGATGATAGATATTACTTTTACTTTAGAAATTTGCTGTAATTATCCTTAATTTTGGAATTTGATATGATTCCTCTGCTCTTGCTTTCTTTGATTCCCAGGCTTGGGACAAATGGAATTCTTAGCAGTTCCGTTGAGTCCTTATCCCCCTTGAAGGGATTCCAAACTGTGACGACTGCTGCAACGAGACATCTCTCTGAGAACTTGGATCCTGCTTTAAGATTTCGCTGTTGCCCTCAGTGCATGCAGAATTATGAGCAAGAGTTAGCAAAAGCCGTACCTAAAGAGCTGGAGAAACCTTCTTCTGAGTCAAAAACAGGGGCAGGTTTACCACTGTGGTTGAAAAATGCCAAATCTCAAGGGGGTGATCTTAAGATTCAAGATCAGACTGCGGTAAGAAATTGAACTAAAACTATATCTCCATGATTGATGATCTCATTTGCTGGAGCAAGTGTTTTTTGTTTTTATTCAAGAGCTGATTTATGATATCATTGTGCATTTATGCAGATTAACGATCAAGAAATGTTCTTGAAGCACAAGAGCTTAGAACTACAAAAGAAATGGCAAGATACATGCTTGCGGATTCATCCTGGTCATCATCAGTCAAGTCTTGGCTCTGAGAGAACTGCTCAACCAGCTTTCTCAATGACGGGCTTATACAATCCAACCTTGCTTGCTCGTCAACCTTGCCAGCCTAAATTGAGTTTGAATAAAAATCTTGGCGGACCTTTACAATTGAACCCAAATCTTTTGTCCGGCCAACCAGCTCGACAGACTGGTACACCACCTGGAAGCCCTGTGAGGACAGATCTTGCGCTTGGAAGGGCAAAGGTGACTGAGAACAGTCTGGAGAAAATCCACGAGAAGCTCACTAAAGACTTGTTGGGCTGTGTTAATTCTGAACCGCAGAATAAATTGTATGAATTACAGAGTGACAAATCGTTAAGCTCAGTTGATGCTGACTCATTCAAGAAGCTATTCAAGGGTCTTATTGAGAAGGTATGGTGGCAGCAGGATGCAGCATCTGCATTGGCTACAACTGTGACTCAATGCAAATTGGGGAACGGGAAACAGCGCGGTGCTGGATCAAGGGGTGACATCTGGCTATTGTTCACAGGTCCGGACAGGTTTGGCAAGAAGAAGTTAGCATCTGCTCTTTCAGAGCTAGTGTGTGGAGCCAATCCAATAATAGTTTCTCTTGGAGCAAGGCGGGAGGATGGAGAATCTGATGTAAATTTCCGTGGTAAAACAGCACTGGATCGTATAGCAGAGGCCGTCAGGAGGAATCCCTTATCTGTAATCGTGTTGGAAGACATTGATGAAGCCGATGTAGTTCTTCAAGGAAACATAAAGCGAGCAATGGAAAGAGGTCGACTTGCTGATTCCCATGGCCGTGAAATCAGTCTTGGGAATGTTATTTTTATTTTAACTGCAAGTTGGTTGCCAGACAATCTCAAATTCTTATCAAACGGTGTATCACTTGATGAAAAGAAACTCGCTAGTTTGGTAAGTGGAGGCTGGAAACTAAGTCTATCTCTTTGTGAGAAATCAGCAAAACGCCGAGCCAATTGGCAGCATGATGAAGAGAGGCCCTCAAAGCCGAGAAGGGATGCAGGGTCAGCGCTATCATTCGATCTGAATGAAACTGCTGATGCTGAAGAAGATAAAGCTGATGGCTCTAGAAATTCGAGCGATCTCACATTTGATCATGAAGGTGAGCATCTCATTCATAAGAGACTCCTAACTCCTGCACCTTCAACAGCATCTCGTGAGCTGCTGAATTCCGTAGATGATGAAATTGTCTTCAAACCAGTGGATTTTGGACTCTTTAAAAGCGACATCTCCAAATCTATCACTAAAAGGTTCTCCGCCATCTTGAGTGACAGGATTCCAATTGAAATACACGAAGATGCACTCGAGAAGATCATAGGTGGCTTATGGTCAGGCAGAACGGATTTGCAAGAATGGATAGACAAGGAATTGGTTCCAAACCTTCAACAGCTAAAATTACGGTTACCGACATCCCTCCAGGAATCCATGGTTGTTCGACTTGAACTCGACAGGGATTCCGATAGGAATCTCCGAAGTTTTCTGTCAAGTAGTATCAAAGTAATGGTTGATGGGTTTTAGGTGTTGCAGACAGGAATCCATCAGGAAGGTTTTTACTTGGTAATTCTTCATTTCCTGTGGATGGAGATGTAAATATCTTCAACTGCTCTTGGACAGGAAAGAAGAGGAGGACGGTTGAGAGGGTAAAATGAAAGTAAGGCAAAAAGATAAGTGAAAAAAAAGAAAGAAAAAACATAGAATGAAAAAGAACAGAATAGTTAAGAGAGGAGATGTTGATAGATTAATGAACCTTTCTTATAAAAACAGGCATTATCGCAACTTCTTCTTCATTGTTTAATTTTTTCCTAATATGTGCTTGTTACATAGTTCATGGTACTGCTGATATTGAAATACTAATTTAATTATTACATGGGAACAGTGATCAATAAAACTGAGACTTCATATTCTCATAAATATCTTTTTTGGCTACGTGATTAGAAGTAGAGTTGGTTTTGTTTACGGCATTGACATGGCAATATGAATTTGGTTTACGTAAAATGTATCGAAGCACATGCAGTCTGATTCATGAACTGACTTTTGGTTATGCTCTTCGACGAAAAGCATTTTTACCACCTTGTGAAGAAGAAGATACCGCAGCCTTGCTCGTGTAGTCTAATGCAATACGCGTTCCAATTAATCGTGAAAATGGAAGAAATCGTTTGTGTTGACAAGGACCACCCAAGCACACAAAAGCAGGAGAAGTAAAATGTAACAGAATCACTAACCACCACGTGGCTCATGTCTCAAGAAGAAGAAGCCACGAATGAGACAGGAGAGAAGTTGGAAGCTCGAACTTCTAGTTAAATTAACAGAAACAATGAGTTAATAGTTGTTTAATGTTGTTGGGAAGAAAGACTCAATAGTTACACTTGCCCAATTTCTGCAATCCTCATATATAGCATTTTCTTCATTTCTCCATCTACTTGTCTCCTCTTAAGTAAAATTTGTGCCATGAACTAGATCAGTCATATTGAGAATTTTTCTTTATAAAATTTAGAATACGTGAAATTGATTGATGTAATTTAATGTTTTTTTAAATAATTTTGACTTATAAGAGGTGTGTTACACAAGTATATACTAGTGCTTGTCACTTAATTGTCCATAGGGAGTTTGAAACGGCAAGAATGCCAATAATGAGAATGATATAATATCAAGTTCCAATGTAGTGTAGTAACTTCACCCCCCCAAATAAAAACAATGTTTCCTTTCTCGAAGTCGACAATCAGGAAAGTGAAGAAGACGACAGAAACCAACCATAATTAAGATTTCATCTTAATCCAAGCCTTGCATGTGTTCCATTCGTTTAATCATACAACATGTTGTTAATTATTGTTAACCCTACGTTTCAGCTCTCTATAGTTGATGCAATAAATGTGAGAGTAAGGTCACATGAACTTGGACAGTTTAGATTATTGAAATATATTTGCGAAGTCAATTAATTTAATGTCTACATCAATCCAAGAGTGAAAGAAAAAGAGAGAGAAACTTACATGTTTGAATTTTGAAGTAACAGACCAGTATAATTGACAATTGGCAAATTTGGGCGATTGGTTTGTTGGTAGTCGGATAATAACTTCAAGGTCCAACAAGTGGAGTGCTTGAGTTGCATTTTGATAGTTGAAGTGTGATCCATTCATAGTCTATTGCCATAATTGTATTGAAAGGGCATTTTCTACTTACTGGCAAGGACACATTCAATAAATGCCAAACAACATCACAATCTTGTTATAAGGACAAATTTCAAAGAGAAGGGCTGTGTAGATCACCATCAAGGGCAGAGGCCAAAACGATGAGAAGACAGATGTTCCATCCCTGGCTACATCAAAAATAAATGAGGGTTTTTTCCTTTGATTTACTCAAAACCATGCATGTGTTCTCATTTATTGGGTCTGCTCTTCCGTAACTATCTTTCTCGCTGAAAAGTCAAAAGTTTGCATATAGAAAATAGATATCAGCCACCAAGTTGCTCTAGGATTTTCTGAAAAGAAAGAAGATTGAGAAATTCATTTAGATTAATCAATAGCATTGAACATCTCTTGCTTTGATAAGAAGTATTGATGTATCATCATTGTATAAAGATTTATCAACACAAGAAGATGAGGATTTTTTTTAACATGCAAAAGGGTGTATTCTTCTTCTTTTATATATCTTTTTTTTTTTAATTTTCTCTTGCTTAGCTAGAATCAGAGCAAATAGGTATACATAACCGATGTACATATGTTTGTCTCGTGCGGTGAGAAAGTCTATAATTGGATTTTTGGAGACACTAAAAAAAGAGCTGTCCTGCTTTGAGTGTCCTCAGCTTTCTCTGAAGTTGAAGTGGGATATTAGTCAGTCCAACGTGAATAAAATCAACAGAAAAAGAAAGAACAGAAGATACATAGAACTTGGGATAGCAACAAGAAATAACGTCACTTCCAGATAACAATTGGCATGCGAAAGATTGAGAACTCTTCAAGATAAAACTATAGATCAAAAGAGTGGAGTGGTTGGGTTATGGTTCCAACGATGAAAGGTTGGAAATGACACAAGAATGAAGACAAAACGAGTATAAAGGTGTAAAGGTCGAAGGAGCTCAGCTTCTTTACACTTATCTTAACAACCTTTTTTACATACAAACAAAACAAACCTACCTTTTCTTTCTGGTCGAGTGTATACTTTCTCTAACTGTATATCATCTCGTAGTGGACCAAGACCAGATTGGCATGAGCTAGCAATATCAAACCATTAGACGACCACTGAAATGTTTATTCGTTACGTAAATAAAACAACCTAATCCACGTGATACACATGAAACGCCTATATATGGTTGCCAAATGTGGACGGTATACTTGCAGAAGAATTTATTAAGCTTGCTCAACACAGTGTTACGATATAGAAGTTGAATATAGAAAGTAAAAACCAATAGCTAAACGTCAACAAGCAAGTGAGTGCCTGTACTTGTTTTTTTTTTATATATAATTTTTGCTCAGAAATTGTTCTTCAAGTTTACTTGAAGGCCACATTTTCAACTATATATAATATTACCTACCCTCTATCCCATGAGAATTATATATTGAAATGAAGAGAATGAACTGGAGAGGAAAGTTCTCACTTTCTGGTTCTGCCAAAAGAAAACAGACAAAGGTGGTATCACATGTTGAGAAAAAAGCTATGGAACTTTACAATTGCATCTGTTGCTATAATTATTTCCTTTGATATCCGTACAGGTGATAATGTATTTTAAAGCCTGACTTAAATAGGAATTTTCAGGATCTTAGTATCCAATGTTCAAAATTTTAAATTATCTGATATTATATTTAATTAGCCACTTTCTACCCATTATTTGTTATACATATATATATAATTAATCTCTATATAAATTAAAGATAAAGTTACATATTATTGTATTTTTTCAAATTTAGCTTCTTAGTTGTAATGTCAATTTTAATAAAGCCCTTGATTTCTTAAAATGACCTGAGAACTACTGTTGATTTCCACATAATTCCTGTACTGGAGGAAAGCCGTATCTACACTTCCTCATGTACTCGTGAAGAGTATGTTTGTTGACATTTCACCCCTACTTAGCACACACATACTATGTCAATTTTGATCAAGTTATAATTTCTGATACACCAATTATGGCGATGATCGTATGTTGTAAAGAAAGTCGATTGATTCATGTTTTTCCTCTTACCATGGCATTAAACCGGCAACTTCTGGATCCTTCAGGCATTCAAATATCTCCAACCACTCCATTTAAGTTCGCAAGGACACAGACGCAAAAGCAAATAGGTCTCACGCATGCATTTCTCGACGATTTCATTAAATTTCTTGTACTATTGGTTGGTCTTGTTGAGTACTATTGGTTGGTCTTGTTAAGGGACAAGGTCTCTTCTTTTTCTGTCTCACTATCTCCATGCATGAACACTCCCTCTAGCTTTTATTCATGCAGGGAAATTTCATGAAGTTATTTTTATTATACTCATCAAATTTACGTTTAAATATTTAGAGTGAAACCCAGTTGCCAAAATTTCTATTTCAGTTACTAATTATTAAAAATTATAAGTAGTAAAAGATTGGCTTATAGTTGTAGCTTGATTAAGAAAGTGAAATGTGTCACTTGCTATATGGTGACATTTATTGTTACATTTAATAATACAAAATATAGTCAAACCCGGTTTTGCTGACCCTATTTTCCCGATTAGAAATCAAATTGCATGGAATTTATTGTGGAATCAAGATCAGGGACCGATGGAAACCCCTTGAGTTCTATTCCACAGAGTAGGGTTAGTCACGGACTTGGATTGACAAAGACAAATATCTGTTCATTCGGCAACTGAGTACTGTTCATTGTGGGAAATACACGGTGGCTCACAGGGTACTGTTCATTGTGCACGACTGTCGGCTTTTCGGCTGGAACCCGAGTGAGGGATCGGCTCAGACGGTGCGAAACAATAAACTGGACCACCCAACCCCTTATCTATGAGCATCCCGAACGTTCGGCAAGTTTCCCCAAAGGTTTCGGGGGATTGGCAATGGACTGTTATGAAACTAATATAAAAGATTAAATAAAATTAAAAATTAAAGAATAATTATTATTATTATATTAATGGAAAAAAAAACTACTGCCTACTTGGATCCAACCTCTACAACTGTGCCTCTCGCAACAAAATATGGTGTAGGTCCCGACTTGGGTGTACCTAAACCCTTCAAAAAGAAAAAGATTGTCTTTGAAGAAAACCATCAAAGTCTTCCACTGCTTTTAAAAAGTAGAAGCTGACATCTGAACTCTTACGTTTTCTTTAGATTCCTTTATTACTTACGATAAGGGTTTGGTAATCGTTTGAGCTAGCATTGCTCATAACTTCCAACAGAAAAAGATCAAGTGATGTCTTCTTGCTTATTTGTTACATTTTCTTGCAATAGATGACGACAAGAACGTAAAGTGATGGATTCTTAATTAATTATTTAATCATTAAACAACAATATAAGGAGAATGTAAGGTGGTGTGGTTGAGTGACATGAAGCAAGTAGATGACAAACCAGAAGATGCCTTCTTTCTCATCTTTTTAGTAGATATGCATGCTTTTAGCTCCAGAGCACCATGCCTGTCTTCTCCCTCTTATTATATAAATCATTAAATCTTGTTTTTTTATTTTAATCAAATCAATCAACTATCCTTTGGCTCAAGTCATTTGGGATTACTTTCACTAATTGATTGACTTGATAATTAGTCTTCGAGAGCTTTTGACCACTTTATATATAGATTATCTGTTAAAGATATATTTTATGAATATGTTTTAATTTAAAATTCTATTTTTTATTTATGGGATGCCTACTCTTCAGGCTAGTATTATAAAACTCCCTCAATTTGATGCCTACTTTTTAGAGCCATGGATATCTATCTTATTCTCTTGAAAAGGTGTGAGGATAACGCCTCATGCATTATAAAATACCAACACTGAAGTAGAGATCGCAACCATTCCTCATCATGAAAAGTAGAAAAAAAAAGTTGGACAGTGCTTTTAGGGTAGGAGACAAAGAAGCAAAAAGCTAAAGCCCAAAACAAAAGATGGTAATGTAGTGAACAACTTCCTTTAGCCATTAGAACCCTTTCGTGACTCGTGAGTCTAAAAGTGGCATTTGTGAGATTTCAGAAAGGGATGCGTCCTTGAATCTTCTTTAGGTTAAGGACATGAACTTTTTTTATAGGTTAAGAAATTAAAAAAAAAAAGAATGCCTTCTTATACAGTATTTCTAATATACATATATATATATATGTTTGCTTGTAAGTTGAGAGCTAAGATCTTGTGAACCTATAAAGTATGGTACATGTAGGATCCATTTGATGACATTGAGCTGTATATGTTTTGTCTTCTCTATGTTTTGATAGGGATCTAATGCCGCCAGCCTTTACCACCGGACCAAAATACGATTGAAGCTTTTCGTTTACTTTGGACAAGTTGCCCCGATCTAAGAATAAGAAGAAAATGACCCAATTTGGCTGTAATATAATATAATATCACACGTCACCACCCACCCTAGACCTAGAGACAGATTTCCTGATATGTGGGATTTTGCTTTCATTTTTACAAGTTTCGTCCCTAAGAGAGACCAAATCCATGAGGTGTTCATTGGGCCTACAGCTTGCTTCAAAGCCCTAACCCAAAAGTGCTTGAGCTATCTATCCCATTTCAGGATTAAGTCCATCTTGGAACTAAAAAGCCCTAAGAAAAGACCAAATATCTTATAGTCCATATTTTCTAAATATTAAATAATATAAAGAGTTTAAAAAATACTTCACATGTATTTTAAAAAATACTTAATTTTTAAAAATTCCTAAATTTTTTTAAAGAGTACTTTAATTTTCAAAAAATAATGCTTCTTCTAACTTTAAGTTAAAACTTAATTTGTATACTTTACTTTGCATTAAATTTAAATTAATAATTTAAGTTAGTTATAATTAATTATTGATTTAAATTCAATTTTAATAGTTTGATTTAAATTTAAAAATTAGTTAAATCCTCGTATAAGAAATGTTTAATTAATTATATTTTTTCGTTATTTGTTAATCAAAATTTAGGAGAATAAAGAACTATCCCTTTATATCGCAAGAGAATAAAATAAAATAAAACAAACTCCGAATCTGAAAGTACTTATGAGTTTTGACCAAGTCTCATGTGTACGAGACTGTGTTCCTGTATTTGGAGCTGTAGTGAACTGACTTGGAAGAGATAATGTTGATAACTGTGAAAGAAGCTGCAGCTACTTGCTTCTGCTCCTCCGTGTCTTCCTTCAATCACTCTTCTCCATCACCAACTTCCAATCACATTTTTACCAGACCCTCTTATCGGCTTAAAACCTTACCCTGCAGAGCTGCTTCGTCTCCCCAAATTAAAACTACCGCCACTACTAAGCCATGGAACACTGCTCCTAACTCCAACGGGTGATTATGCAATAACCCTTTTCAGAATTTTCAATTTCTAGTCTCTTCTTTCTCTAGTGGTGATTACTAAGTGAATTGTGGACCTCTCTGAGCCGTCTCTGTTGGTTCTTTCCCTAGAGTTGTTGCATTCTATAGGCTTTCGTTTTGCTAAAAGGTTAACCGTTTGTAAAGTGCTTGTTTTTCTTTCTTTCTCTTGGAAAATTGTTGCTTGCTATCAGTATTTACCATAGGAATTCTTGCACGATTAATGTCTGGATTATTTATTCAAATAGATGAATTTACGACCATAGTAATTTGCAAAAATGGAGTTTGTAAGCAAAATGTTTTTAGAATTTTGTTAATGGGATCAGAAGTACTATTTTTAGGGACAGTTTTATAAATTATCATTGCTTAATCCCTTTGAGCTTTTGATTCATATTGGTGGAGAACATGCTCTCACAATTATCAGGCTTACTTCCCTCAAGAAAAGATTTTTCTTTTTGCACTTTGAAATTGCTGATTGTTCTTGTACAAGACAATAAATATCAAATATAAACTCATCACTGTGATGTAGAGTTATTTGATAATCTCCTCTAGGCTCCCTCATAAGTCATACCAGGTCCAACTTTTATTTAGCTTCACACCAGATATGTCCTGTAATTCTTATTTTTAAGTAAGTAGGCATAACTGAACTTATTGTGATATATCCTCTCAAGACTCATTCAAATCAAATGTTGCATATTTTACTGTATTCCATCATTCCTCAAGTTCCATAGGTTTGTTATACACTGCAGCCCCAATAAATGCATGTGATGTTATTTGGTAAATGGCTCCATTGAGTCCCAATTGGCACATACAATATGACCAGTTGCTGCGCATGGATTTTCATAACCCTAAGTCCACTTATCTCCAACTCATGAACTTTGTCGGAAAAATTGGATGCTATCATATAGCTTTGTTTCGGCTAAGAGACAAATTCAGAAATTTAATTTCCATCAGCTTACCTGATGTAAAATTGGTTCGTCTACTTTGTTTTGCTTTGTAAGGGCCATGAATAAGTTTTTAGGATGTTGAAGCCTTAGTATTATATTTTTATGATCAGATGATGCAATCAATACTGTTTCTTCCTACATAAAGTTTGCAGATGCCTTCTTACTTTGCAATGGCATCAATATTATCTCTGGCTGACTTTTGTTCTTCTCAGTTTTGAGGCCTCAGTTTTTGATCCATTGGGTATTAGTTCAGATGCACATTCTTGTCTAAATACTGCTTGGGACGGTGTTCTAGCGTTCTTTTCACCAATACTTGACAGCAACTCAAGTACAAAAAGAGATAAATCTTCAGCTCGGGGAGTTGCAGGTGCAATTCTGGTTTGATTGTCTAGCTTTAACATATTGCAATTGGAAATTTGAATTTCAGCTCTTAGCATTAAACTGAATGTTTTAACACTTGCAGCTGCAATTGAGGACAGTTCCATTGATTTTGGGGATTTCTTTAAAGGTCCACTTCCAGGAAAGTTTCTCAAGCTTCTGGGGTTCTTGGCTTTATCCCGTCTTGGAGTATACATACCTCTTGGTGGGGTAAATCGTGAAGCTTTTGCTGGAAACTTGGATCAGAATAGCTTATTAAGCACTTTGGATTCATTTTCTGGAGGAGGCATTGGTAGACTTGGGATATGCTCTCTTGGTATTGTTCCCTTTATCAATGCTCAGATTGTTTTCCAACTTCTTGCCCAAATTTATCCTAAATTGCAAGATCTTCAGAAAAGAGAGGGTGAGGCAGGAAGGAAAAAGATTCTTCAGTATACTCGCTATGCATCAGTTGGGTTTGCAATAGTGCAGGTGAGCTACTCACTGGTTTTGTACGTGTTGTGAGCTACTCAATCTATTTCAGTTTAATGTCAAGTTAACTTTCTTGAACAAAGACACCTCAACTTGATTGGCTTCCATTTGGGTTGTTAGATAGTAACGTTGTTCATGTTACATGTTAAGAGATTCTGAGAAAGTGAGCAGTGAGCTTAGCCATCCCATTTAGGCAAATCTTTCACTAATAGTGCATTTGTAACGTTGGAACATTGAGCTCTCTTTTGGCTGCATCTTTGACTATTTTACTTCTTATGGCAGGCATTTGGCCAGGTTCTTTATCTTCGTCCATATGTCAATGACTTCAGCACAGAGTGGGTTCTGTCATCTGTAACTTTGTTGACACTTGGATCTGTATTTACAACATACGTCGGGGAACGAATTTCTGATCTAAAACTCGGAAATGGAACATCACTTTTGATATTCACAAGCATTATCTCTTACTTACCTGCATCTCTCGGTCGGACAGTGGCACAGGCATATCAGGATGGTAACTATGTTGGACTTGTTACCATCCTTATCTCATTCTTCTTGTTAGTCCTTGGCATTGTGTATGTTCAGGTAATTGTTTCTTGTTTAGCCCCAGAACCTGTGCATTTGAACGAAAAGAAATGTTGTAACTTATTGTATTTCAGGAAGCAGAGAGAAAGATTCCACTAAATTATGCCTCAAGATATGCTAGCAGAAGTGGTGGGCTTGAAAAATCTGCTTACCTGCCCTTCAAGGTTTGCATTCCCAGAATCTTGCTATTGTTTCTCTTCAAATCCTAAGAGTTCAAAATCTTTAACGTGTTTAAACATTATTTGTCACCAATACATCTTTTGAGTGCTCTGTTATGCCATTTCCTTGAATACAAGTTGTCGTAAGGGTGTTATAAAATAAAGATCTTGTTTGGAGTTTTTGTTGTCATTGTATGGTATATGAAATTATATTTGCTTGTAGCTTACCAGACATTTAATTACTGTCATTTTATTTTTCTTACAATATTAAATTGGACAGGTAAATAGTTCAGGAGTGATGCCTATAATATTTTCTACATCAACATTGGCTCTTCCTGGCACTCTTGCTCGGTTCACTGGAATATCTGCTTTGAAGAAGGCTGCATTGGCTCTTAACCCAGGAGGTGAGAATTCTCTACCGGTTGCATCCATTGATAAATAAAATAAATTCTAAAACGTTTTATCATTTACAAATTAATTTTCTTTGGAGCTAATTTTAGGCATTGTCTTACTGCATAAATTTGTTAACTGTTGAGCATCAGCTATGCTCGGTACCCAATACTATCCATTATAAGGTTACCAGGCTAGTCTCTTTCTGTCCTCTAGATTCGTTGTCTCCATTATTAGGGGATATATTCATGGGTCGTACTTGGTAAGGGAATGAATAATTGCTTGATTCATCCTTCAGTCCAGTTCCATTGGTAGAATTCCCATGGCATAATCTACAGAATTGACTGACATTTTGGAAAATGAGTCAAGATGGAATTGAGAGAAAAGAGAGTGGTAATAAAGAATTCAATGTCAGTTTATTCTGTCAATAGTTTGCATTTGGCTGCATACTTTTGCTATTTGAAGAGTTCCATAACAAGGTAGGACATATGCAGGTTCGTTTTATCTTCCTACCAATATCCTATTAATCGCCTTCTTCAATTATTACTACACCTTTCTACAATTGGATCCCGATGATGTGAGTGAACAGTTGAAGCGGCAAGGTGCATCAATTCCATTAGTCCGACCGGGTAAAAGTACAGCCACATTTCTTAAAACGGTAAAGTGGTCTCTTCCTTTTTCTGCCCAATAATTGGTATTGTTAGTCTTCATCTTCAAGTTCCATGTAGAATTATTCATAGTATCAAGTTCCAGCATAAAAAATCATCACATGTTTGACATCATTGCTATACTTATCTCACATTTCCTTGGTTATATTTTAGGTTCTTAGTCGGATATCTGTTCTAGGTTCAGGATTTTTGGCTATCCTGGCAGCTGGTCCTGCTGTTATTGAACAAACCACACACTTGACTGCATTTCGAGGATTCGCAGGCACTTCTGTCCTTATTCTTGTTGGTTGTGCAACAGACACTGCAAGAAAAGTTCAAGCAGAAATAATCTCCCAAAAGTACAAGAATATAGAGTTCTATGACCTAGACAAGTACTGACCCTGAACCCCTGGTTATTCGATGGAGATAGGCTTCATATTTTGAGTGCATGGCTATAACCAGCTTTCAATGCTTATTGTGTAATTTTACGTTGTCTGGTATATTTAGGCAGTGGCTTGTACATACTGCTGTATTGAAGATGACTCCAAAATCCATTTGCATCAATTCAGGATTCGTTACATTAGGAAGTAGGAAGCTGGCAACCTTTATTCTTGCTGTATTTGGCACCTCCTCATTATAGTCTCACCAGTCCCTTAGGTCGTGTTTGATATGTAATATAAATGCTGGAACAGAGGCACTGTTATCGAAGAAAAACATCCCTCATTTCTGATCGCTTATATTGGGTCTTCCTCCTATTAATTTGAAATCCTAACTTGAATGAGATAAATTGATAGATAAACGATCCATCGATCATGGTTCTAATGGTCTACTGAACTGAATTCGGATGCGGGTTAGTATACCAGATACAGCTTTGGAAAATACTATTGCACATAATATAACCAAACCATCTCTTTTCCCCGTTAGGTCTTTGCCTATAGTTAAATGAGATCAATTGTTAGTATTTCTAGATCGCTGAGAAGGTATTCTAATGAGAACACGGAATTGATCCAATGTAGATAGAAGTTTTGTAGTAGTACATACCCTATCCTGATTAAAAATAAGTTAGTCATCAACAGAAAAGTCAGGATCCTCAGGCTTTTGTAACTTTGGCATCTCCATATCTTTGATTTTTTGAGCTCCTCTCTTTGTGTTTGCAGCAAACCTTGATGCTAGTATTGTCACCCCAAGATTCATTTTTGTGTGAGAATGACTGGAACCATCTGAAGTTTCTTGTCCCCTTCTTTCATCAGCCTCACTGTCCGCGTACGGAAAAGATTCTGACTTGGTGAGACTATGTTCTATTGTCCTTTTCTTATGCCGCCTCCAAGCAGCTTGTATGAAGCAGGCTGCCCATGTCCTCCAATGGTGGGAGTGATAGCGGAAAGTATGCTGCAGTTTTTTACTGTGGAGGCGCCTGAATTGGTTTGCGACAAATTTGAGATCTTCAGCTCTCAATGCGAAAGCTTCAACTTCATTCAAAGCCTTCACTGTTCTAGTTGAAGAAGGCAGGTTGAGAGAGGATTTTGGATGTAAAGCCCATGCCAATAGCTCCTCCCCACAAAAGTCTCCAGGTTTCAATGTAATGGTGTTGAAGAAACCAGTACGGCCTCCATTTGTAGTAGAACTGTCTAATCTGCCTCTTATTATAAATAACATTTCGGTTACCGGGTCACCCTCACGAACAATGTAAGTACCTGCAGTGCTCAGAGAAGATACTATACGCTCACATATTGCATCAAGTAGCTGATCATCCATTTGTGAAAAGAAGGGTACCTGCATAAGAAAGCCAGAGTGTTATGAGGAGGGTCAAGAACCTGTATCTCATGGAAGCAAAGGAGTTAGATCAAGTTTGATGGAAATACTAAAAGAAAGTAATGAGGAGTTCTGACTCCTGGCTATAGACTAACAAGAAATATCTGATTCAAAATACTACAGAAGTGAAAAGCTCATTAGACAGCTTAGACAGGAGAAAAAGTCTTTAATTGTAATAACAATCATGGTTTGGTTATATTCCTAGAAATATTTGAGACTGCAAGTTTATCAAGAAGTCCTTAAGACGTTTGTATAATTAAGCCTCTTAAGTTCAATTTGGTAGTTTTTACTAATTGCATAAATCTAAAATTTTCAAGGGTTTCCTTAAGTAACAAGAAAACGTTAAATATAACAGTAGATACATACACGTCGGACAAGGTCCAAACAAAGGTGGCGTTGAATATCACGGCGAAGATCAGCGGGCAAGCCAAGTAGTATAAATTCCTCATCAACTCCACGAGTAGCAACCCACTTATACTGATCAAATCGTCTAACTCGATTTCTGAGTTCTTCAGGAAGTTGGCGATGTCTCATCCACTCCTCTGTGTCCCTTCTCTTAAGCCTCCATTCCTCAAGTCTCACAGTAAGAGATTGAAGGTATGTCTACCAAAAAAATTTGTAATGTTTTAAAAGCCTCAAGCTTTATATGAAAATCATTCTTCTTTCAACAAAAAACAAAAGCAAGGATATAGATTCCTCTTTGGTTCTCAGCTGACTAAATTGGAAAATACCTGCATATTTCCAATCAAATGAGCAAACAGGACCAGACCCAAGATGCAAATGAGTATTGCAAATAATGTCTCCTCGATGTATGTGCTGGTTGCCAAAGTCTGCCCATATGAACTGAAATTAAGGTAACAAAAGATATCAGCTGTTAGCCATAATTAGATGTCACCAAAAACTCTTTCTCCAAATTTCTTAAGCAAAAAGATTGCACATATGCTGTCAACACTGAAAGAGTTGTAGGTGTCCTAATGCTCAGAGAAGCATGAATTCAACCAGTTGAACTACATGTTGGGTTCAACTCGTTGTAGATTTCATCTAATGCTCTGTTTCTCTGGCTCTTCATTTGGCTGGCCAGCATTTCCAGGCTCTTAATTCTTTTTTGTTCTTTCATCAAGAATTCAATGGAAATCCATGAATACTAATAACTCCTCTACAACTAGCAAAAAGATAAAAAGAGTATAATAACTCCTATTTGTTATGATGTAGAATTCCAAGACGACCTTACCATCAAAGAATAGTAATTGATGGCACCTGGTTACAGCTACAATATTTTTGTTAACATCACAACATGGCCTAAAAAAAAAGAAAGAGAATACAACAATA
>JANZLX010000008.1:694697-707984 GCA_025531955.1 Erythroxylum orinocense | reverse complement strand
CAATTCAATCACCACAATTTACACAATGCATATACAAAATATTCATTCTTTCCAAGAAAAAGTTTCGGGGTCCAACATATAACCCACGGTCGAAAGACAATGATAACAAGATTGAAGGTGTCAGCCCGCAGGGCGTAGCTCAGTTGGTTCCGGACAGGCAGATTTGCTCCAAGGTGCAAGGTTCGAATTCCATAGTTTGCAGTATGGGAGCAACATTTTTGAGCTCCTTGTGGGCTTTGAGGGTGGGCTCCTTGTAGACCTGTGGGTTGCTCACCTCCTCTTTAGTGGGCCGCTAAGTACCTGATTTACATCCTCCCAATTGCTTCGTCGGGCCGGGAGATGGGAGACCCTTTGAGTTAGGGATTCATCCTTTTGCTCCAAGATTGAAGGCATCAAAAATGGTTCAATCATTTCCTCTTCCTCAAACGACAAAACTTGCTCTTAAATCCAATATTTGTCTTCCAAAACCCCAAAAGTTAAGCACTAACTCATGGGATAGTATATGCCATGCACGTGAACTAGTTCCATATTAGGGTCCATCCACCTTGACATATGGGCTATATATGTGTAATTTAAAGGTTGCTTATCTTAATATTAAAAATTAATTATTTTTAGTTTTTAATATTAAAATAAATACATATAAAGAATCCCATATGTTTGTATTTTGGAAACAAATGACAGAAGTGTAGTAATTTAATATTATATTGAATTTTCAAGGTTATGAAAATACCAAGTTGGATTGGGCTAAGCTTTTTTACCAAATCCAAATCCAATCCCTAAAGCCTAAAACTAAAAGCTTAGCTCAAATCAGGCTTTAGGCCATATTACATGAGCCCATGTCCATTCATATAATAAATACATCAAACATTATTTGTTAGGCAACAATAATTTTGAACATTTAATAAATGCTTTTTATATAAAAAAATATTTATAGATTGAATTTATAACTATTAATATATTTATCAAAATATTCAGTCAATTTAGATATTTAATTAAAAAGTAATAAATAAAATAAAATTTTTTAATTTGTAGTCCCTTATAATTTTAATAAATCTGCTCTTATATCTAAAAAATATATTTATTTGTAAAAATATTTCAAGTGGTGAATTAATTATCCTTTTCTTTATTTTTTTAATCTTAAAACTTTCCTTTCCTTTTACCTAAAAAAATCCGTAGACCTTGGACCGTCTGACAGAACAAATCAAACATACGTAACACGTGCGAAAAAACATGTGCAAGCTGTTAGTCGCATGACAATTACATACTGTCCTTATCTGCCAAAAAGCTTGCATGGTATTGGGGCATGACCATTTTGGTTGCTTCTAACTATTTATTAATACTTAATGGAGTACACGCAAGGAGAAGTGAGAGCTTTCAAAAGTGTCAATCAAGGTGACTTTTTTACTCGGAAAGACGACAACTTTTCAAGAACCCAACAAAGACTTGAGTTGAAGAATCAGCTAGAGACACCATAAGTACCAGTTTTGAGTCTCATATCAAGGTTTGTGGTCTATCTTTTCTGGGGTGTTCTTTTTTGATTGTTGGTTCATAGGAAAAAGGTCAGAGGAGTTTTTAGCGAGGGAAAGAGATATGGGGAATGGGGAGTCAAGTTTAGATGATGAATATGTGCAGCAACCAACTCAATCTTATGCAGGGAGTTCATATCCAATGCCTGATGATCACCATGTCCATGGACATAGGCAGCATCCGAAGCAGCATCCGAAGCACCATCCAAAGTTCATAGCTGACAATTTCGGTTCTTTGGATGAGGTATTTTCTCTGTTTCACCTTTGAACCTTTTTATTAGATCCGTATGGTGGCTCTCTGGTTTTAGTCCTATCTGCAGATGATTTAGCCTTTTCCTTGATCTTGATTAGAGGGAAATTAAACGAATATGAAACATACGATGGAAGCTTCTTGTTTACTCTCAAGATGAAATAATCATTGGCCAACGTGGTTACATGCTTCTAGCTTTCTGGTTGGAGTTACGATCTAATGATATCTGATTGTGGTTGAGGATGCTATGATAATTTGGTTCTCCAAAGGATTTGAAGTGTAAATCTTGAACGAATTCGGTGAAGAAGTACTTCACTTGACAATAGATGTGAGGTCAACGATGGATAAACGGATCTTTCTCCAACTTAGCTGAGGTACAAACTGTGTTGGTCGCGAAAATGAGTGTTTCAGTGTTGAGAGTCATGTTTAACAGCTTATTCATTTTCAGTGCAGCCTCAGATTTGGGCAGAAAACCTTTTTACTGTTTTCTACTCTTATGGTTGCGAACGAATAGCTGGTAAGATAAAGATCTTATCTTTTTGACAAATCTTTTACAAGAGAATGGCTTTGGAGGCTTTTCATTCAAAATTGCTGATTGTAGTGAGAAAATGAAATTCGGTAAGGTTTAAATTGATTGGACTAGTTACACTTAACAGACTTTCTTCTAGATTGGGCTGTGGAAAGCAGGAGGATGGTCTGGAAGAACTCTTTTTTCTCTCTCTTTTTGTGGGGGGTGAGGGTAAAGTCAGGTGTGTGTGGTGGTGGGTGGAGGAAGCACCGGAGGGGGATGTCTGAGTGAAGAAGCAAGGGACAATTTCCTCTGTCTGACATCTTTTTAACCTGCACTTATGGTGTTGCTTGCCTCAACTTTAGGGAGTCAGGTTATTCGATTTACATCTTTAGGTTCTTTCAGATATTTGGGTTTGTCATCTTCTGTATTTCAAAAATGGGAAGAGTTTCAAGTGTATGGCTTGACTGTGGAATACAGCTTCAAGCAGGATACTGCTTATAAGAACGTTGTTGAAAGAGGCAGAGGAACACACCCCAAGCTTCAGGCAATGATGTACTTATAAAGATTCTTGGTAACGGGTTGAAAATCTGTAGTCACAAATTCACAGTAGCAGAATAGTTCAGTTTGCTGGGTTTTAAAAATTTAGATTACAAATAATGGACATAACTGTATTATCATAAACATGGTATACTTGAACTTCCAGTTTCCTGAGGACTTTCGGTTGTAAGATGATAGGCCCTTAAATTGAGAAAGTTTATAAAAGGAAGAAGGGGCACGTGGGGTTGAAGGTATATTCTAGAAGACAGAGAGAGGGGCTGCTGCAGGGGGAAAAAGGGAGGACAATCCTAACTAACTTGGCAGCAGTAGGGCCCACTGGACAGGAGAGAGAAGGGGGTATTTCAGCAGAACATGAGGTAAGGAAGGAGGAGGAAAAGAAATAGACTGAAGTTGGGAGAGTGGCTAGCCTCTCGAAAGCTAACCAAGGAAGGGAGAAGGTGCTATCCATTCAGGGAGTTCTTGGAGGAGAAGGGCCAGGAGGGGTCTTTGTGAGCATACATTACTACTATACTTCTTTTCTTTCTGTTTCTTGAGCTAGAGTCTAAGGAACACACTGTCATTTACTTACTAAGCACTGGGTGTACTGGGTGTTTAGATACTACTCACAGAACCTATATCAATAAAGATTGCTAGTGTTCTATCAAAATCCATGAATAATAATAACTCCTCTACAACTAGCAAAAAGATAAAAAGAGTATAATAACTCCTATTTGTTATGATGTAGAATCCAAGACGACCTTACCATCAAAGAATAGTAATTGATGGCATCTGGTTACAGCTACAATATTTTTGTTAACTTCACAACATGGACTAAAAAAAAAAAGAAAGAGAATACAACAATAGAGGAAGCCAATCTTAAGGATTGATGATTCTATTGATTGGAAGTCAAAGAATACCTTAGCTGCTGTAGACCCCACCACAAGCAATAGAAATACTTCTCAAGAAACTTGGAGGAGACGACATTTTTTGTCATTGCAAGTTCAAATATGCCATAGTCAAAAGTGATATTGTTGTTGGGGTTGCAGTTGCTGAAAACACTGGTACTGTTTGCCCACATCTTCCGATCATCATGATCAAAAGCATCACAATCTAGATATTTTGGGAGACATATGAGTCGATCCTTCTCTTTTCTACATGCTGATTTCCAACAAGATGCATACCTATCAAGTGATAGCAAATACCATGCTGCACCCAAAACCTGCATTAAGAGAAAAAAGGAAACTTTTTAACTTCTTGCACCAGAACAAGCAGGTGGTCGACAACAGGAAAGGCCTAACAAAAAAGCGTACATGACTAGCCAACATGTATAGAAGCAAATTGTATGCAGCCCCTGCCCAAGCTGTCTTAGTCACCACTCCAGTTGCCTTAACAATTTGAGTGCTCAATGGAAAAATCAGATACAATCTGGGGATATATTGAATCAGAACAATCAAAGCAAGAGCATTGTTGTTGTGGTCAGACCCAGAAGTTTTTGCTGCCGGTATGATCAACCAGATGACTATCTGTAAGTAATAAGAAGTAACTGTGAATTCTTTACATTGGCCAGCTAATTCAATGATTCATATTGAAAGGGTGTGAATTTTGTGTTGTACCATCACCGAGTTGAAGAAATGTACCTGAGGGAGAGGCAGAGTGGCAATGAAATCAATAAAGAAGTCAGTTTTAAAGTATCTCCGAGCAATCTTCTTTGGGTCCATCACAAGTTCACCCCTTCCAAACACACGGGAGCTCGGTGCAATATAAGCTGTTCTAAATTTTATAAACACGTGTAAGAAGTAAAAGAGATCTGCAATAGTACGGAAAAAGGTAACTACAATTCGCAATCTGAAGTCTGTATCTACGCATGACGTGTTAGCATCCCCTCCTATAGTAGGCAAGTAAAAATACAGAGGATCAACAAAAAGCGCCATCAAACAGGTAACAAGGAAGATCTTGTTCCACCGCAGCACAATATCACTTCCTGGATCAAGTATTCTCTGAAACCACGATCCATTATACTCTGAAAGAGCCTTTGGTTTACCAACTTTGCAAGTTTCAGATAGTCTATGTTTACTCTCATCCATCCCATTTTCTGCTTTCAGCAATGAAGCTGAAACCTTATCCATGGGAGATGAGTTCTCAGCATGTATTTGGTCACTTTTTCCCCAGAGACTTGCCTTATGGTGTTTACCATCAAAGTAAAACCTACAAATCCAAACAACAGACCTTGTTACAACACTCACGATTGTCCACATAAGAATTTCCAACGATAATAAGGAATAATATACATTGATGTACTGCTTTAGGTAAATGAATGAGAAACATGATGAAGAGCAACTTCATGCTTAATCCAGCAGTCCAACATGGTTTTAAACAAAACATTGAAAAAAAAAAAAAAAAGAGGTCTCGTGCCTATCAAGGAGTCCAGGACTTTGATGATCAATATCATTGCAAATTTGGAATCAAGGAAACCATAAAAACTATATTTTGGGAATTAAGGAGAATCTTAAATAGATCCCGCAACACTGGTTTCAGCATACAATTAGTTACATTTCAAGGGAAGCATATCATCCTTCATCGTTGATGCTGTTCCCAATTTCCGAGCAACTCGAAGGCGAGATTTCAGTTCGGCACCCGCTTGCTTAAAGTGCTCCTTTTCATAGAAATCAAATCACCAAAGGTTCGATCTTTTTACACGTCCATCGGTACAATTGCTAAACTAAGGTTCCAACTTTTTACACATCCATCAGTACAATTGCTAAACTATTTGGTCTTGTAGACACAAAAAGACAAAAATGAAGAAAACCCAGAAAATTTTTTTCCACCAAAAAAATGAAACGGTTAAATATCACCAACCCCCTGGCCCAGAGATCCTCTTATTCCTTCTTCTTCCAAATAAAACAATTTCCACAACCAACAACTGGGACAAGCTCAAGAGATGGCAATTCAAGCGCCAAAAAAAAAAGAAAAAAAGCCAAGAAAAAACATTTGCACAACTCCCACCATCAAAGCTTTCCGGTCAACTTTCCATGGAAAGAAACAAAAGGCCAAAACGAAGATCAGGCACTACGAGCTGAAACTTACCTCACAAAGTTATCCTTCTTCAAGTCCATTGCCAACAAGAAGGTTAAGTTAAAAATCCGATCTTTAGACAAACTACGCCATGTCCAAAAGCACTACAAAAAAATATCCGGGCTATTGCGAGCTCCTGAAAACTGGAAATGTTAAACGCACTTCAGAAGCTGTCGATTAATGAGATGGAGTGATGTCAGAACTTGGGAATCTACTTTCGTTTTGGTTTTATCTTGTGCAGTTGGCAATGGAGACCTTGACCAAAACCAAGTATTACACAATATAAGTCAAACCTACCTCAGATACAACTAGGAAAAAGCAGTAAAATATCAATATCATTAATGATTTGTTAAAGCTAAAAAGACAAAAACATACCAATAAAAATCATGCTGTATGTAAACCTTTTTCTTAGCATTTTATTATGCTTTGGTCTGATTTTCTTTTTCGTGAAAACAAAAAATTTCTCACAAACATAAGTGATTCTGATTAGGTACTGTTCATTACTAAAAGCAAAAAATATTACAAGCAGTGTTACATCCAGATCCAGAACGTGTTCTGTTATTCTCTATCAGTCATCTTCTTGCAACAACGTGGGATCATGTTACATTGCTAACTAAAATCTTTTGTTCGATTCAGTGGGAAATACGTTACTAACAACTTGGCAATATCAATGGCATTAAAATGAGTGGAATACAACTTTTGCTCTATTCTCTAAGATCCTAAGACCATGATCAATATCAAAAAAAAAAAAAACCATGACTCCGGGTGGTGTAAAGAACTTTATGTAAAATGTATGGCAAGATTAGCGGCATAAATCTCTTCTAGAACTTTGAGATTTTCTTTTTTTTTAACTTATTTAAGTACATGTACAGATCCTTTTCAGCTTAATATAAAAATAAAGTAAGGTTCTACATGGATCTTGGATTATTAAGAAAACTCTCTCTTTTCTATTTATTAATGGAAGTAAAAATTTAAAGATTCATATGAAGAACTAAGCATCCAATGTGTCACGAGTTCACTGAATGGGCTTACAAGAAAAATTGGCCTGTCAAAATCTCAAGAGTACCACTGCTCAGGGCAAGCAGCAGGATCCTTTCAATGATGCAAAACTGCCATTTCAGAAATCCCTTTGTTTAACAGTTCTGATTCCTGAATGTTTATATGCTTGTTCCAACCATTTTGTTTTCATAATATGTCCAAGGTTGCATTTTTCGCAACTTTTGAAAATGATGGTTGTAATCTTAAATTTTACAGGAATCTTGAGATTGTTGCTTGGATACGAGGAACTATTAAGTCTTAAAATCACCATCTCTTTTTGTTGAATAGCTTATGATTCACACTTCCAGATTGCAAATAGTAGCAAAAACATAATTACTGGTAGAGATTTTCCAGGATCTGTTCTCTACTTTTTATATCAAGGCCTTTGCAGATTTGGATTATTTCCGGCTGATTCCATTGGGTGGTGAAGCTGTGAAGAAACGGTATTGAAACTGTAAAAAGTTGCGTGCTTTTATTACAAAAGGATGATATCCACAAGAAGAAGCGTGAAAAGGAAAACCTTTATAAGAAATTATTCCCAAAAATCATGGGAAACAGTCTTAAACTGTAAAATTCTATGTATAAAACTTCAGAAACTGTGACTTGAGGTAAACTAAACTTCTGTACAAGTCTTTTAACTGTAGGAATTAGCTCTAAACAAATTTCTGTCATCCTATCAAGAATGGGATAGAGCAAAACTGGAGCTCCAAAAGTCCTGATTGTCCTTAATTGTCCACTTCACTATGGTCACTATAGAGAATGTCATCGCCCAGATTATAAGCATTTTTTATTCCTACAGGAGATATTGTAGCAAGGGTTTGAAGTAACTTTATGACATCAACGGTATCGTCCAGGTAGTATTTTGCCATGCTTGGCTTCTGACCAACGGTGCAGGCAAAAACCTCTGCAATACTTGGCAACGAGGGATTACGAACATGATTTTCGATACTATCAAACATATCTTCATCTGATCGATCGTCCCCAATGCAGAGCAGAAAATCTGGTGACTTGCCTTTGCTTCTCATGGATGAGATGAGTTTTTCCAGAACTATACCTTTGCTTACGCCCTGATATTCAACAGGATAGACAACAATCACAACCCAGAAGATTATGTAAGCACCAAAGAGAAAAGATCTAACACATGGTTATTCAATCCATCTCAATGCGATTTAGTGAACTAGTCTGAAATTCTATCATACCTGTGGTTTCACTTCAACAATATGATTTCCCCTTTTAACAACCACAGGCTCGTTAGCAAGAACACTTTCCAAGTGATCAAGGAGCTCCTTGGCCTGAGATGATCCAAACACGGGGTCTGCTTCTTGATGGTGCCACACCATTGCACTCTCTTTGTTCTCTATAAAAGAGCCATCAGTTGTCTCGGTATAAAGCATCATCACAGGTTCCACAATCTTCTTCCACTGGCAATCTTTAGCCACTGAGCAAGTCTCCCATTGAGAATCCCTTGTCCACCTAAAAATGGTAGATATAAACATAAAAAGATGATTATACAATCATCGAAATCACAAAAGAAAAATTAAATCTTTACCTGGTAAAGTAACCATGTTCAGCTGAAATGCCCAGTTTCTCACATGGGGAAAACCACTTACTCAAAGGATCCTTTCCTCTGCCACTGACAACAAAGACTGTGTTTTTGGGATCATCACATAAGCGATTCAAGATGGAAATGACTTCACTGCTGGGAGTTTTGTCCACAGAGGCCTGTGGCATCATAGTGCCATCATAGTCCAAAAGGATCAACCGACTGTTTGTATCGTGATATGCAGCTGCAATGGGTTCCAAAGCCAGCTTTCTGAAATTTGATCCCAGAGCTACAATTCTAAATCCCAAACCAAACCCAACACCCCAATACCTTTTCAGATAATGCTCCCCACAAGCTCTCACAAGGTCCTGATCAATACTTCTTGCCCAATAAGCAACATCATGAGAACTAATGTACTTGTAATGCTTCTCGTGCCTTAGCCGCTTCTCTTCATCCCTCATTATGATCGCCTCATACATAGCTTCAGCTACAGCATCAATGTTCCAAGGATTAACACGAATTGCCCCACTAAGTGATGGAGAGCAACCAATGAACTCAGACACAATCAGGACGCTTTTCCTTATGTTCGAACCCTCAACAAACCCCAGTGCCTCGTCCAGAACAGAGCTCCCCTGTCTAGAAACTGTATACTTGTACGCAACCAGATTCATTCCATCTCTTACAGGGGTGACCACACAACATTCTGAAATCGCGTAATAAGCCACTTTCTCTGAAAAACTAACAGGGCCATTGATGAACACAATTGGCTCGTACCCATCTTTACCATATTTTTCGTTTATCTCTTTAGCAACAAGATTACTCTCGCTTAGAACATCTTGTACATCCTTACCACTGCTTCTTGCAGGGTTAGCTATCTGAACTAACACAACTTTCCCTCTTAAGTGCTCGTGCTCTTCCAAAAGTCTGCCCAGTGCTTCAAACTTTAAACTAATGCCCTTAAACAGATCCAAATCATCAACTCCAACCATTACAATTTTCCCTTCAAATTTCTCCTTCAATTCTTTGGCTTTCTTGGCAGTATCTTCCATACTCAAAACCGATTGAAGCTGTCCCATATGAATTCCAGCAGGCAATATCTTGACACTCACATTCCTACCATAGTAATCTAGCCCAATGTAACCCCTCTTGGACTCATAATCAAGGCCCAGCATCCTGCTACAGCATGACAAGAAATGTCTTGCATAATCAAATGTTTGGAACCCAACAAGATCACAGTTCAGCAAGGACTTTAGAATCTCCTCTCGCATCGGTATAGTCCTATAAATCTCGGAGGATGGAAACTGACTGTGCAAAAAGAAGCCAAGTTTAACTCTAGGGTACCTTTTCCTCAGGAACGTAGGTAAGATCATGAGATGATAATCATGAACCCACACCGAATCCTCATCTGGGTTCAACACTTCCACAACTTTGTCTGCAAATTTCCTATTAGCCGAAACATAGGCCTGCCACAGAGAGCGATCGAAACGTGCACCGTGGCTCGGTGACATAGGCAACATGTAGTGAAACAAAGGCCAAAGATAGTGCTTACAAAAGCCATGGTAGAACTTGTTCTGTAGATCAGTCGGCAAGAACACAGGCACGCACCTACAATTATCAAACAACAACTGGGACACCCTTTGTTTATCATTTTCTTCAATATCCGCTATCAAAGAACCCACGTACCACACCTCTGTATCTGGAGGAAAGCCATCTTTGAGCTGCAATAAGATGTTGTCTTTATCTAACTCAAAGTTCCAATCTTTGGTATACTCGTCACGAGAAACGCGTATCGGAAGCTGGTTGGCGACGACAATCCTTCGTTCTTTCGGCAAAGAACTCAACTCAGAACCAGAACTTCCTTCAAGAGCATCCTCAAATTCAGAAATCACTCCCGGTACGTTCATGAGTCGAGGCAGACGATTCAAAACACGAAAATCGTCGACTGAGATAAGATTCAGACACTCCATGCAGTTTGATAGCATAATAATAGAGAAGTCGACGAATCCGACGAAACAGAAAGATCCAAGAAAGAGAAAGTATGTATATTAACAAAAGAAACCGAAAAATATTAGAAAGCTATCCTCTTTCTGATAGAAATAGAATTTAGATGGTTAATGAAGGCTTTTAGTGATGTGGAGAAAGAGTCTTATAGAGAGAAGCGGAAGCCTCTCAGTAATGAGAATCGAATATACTGATACACCTTCCAATCTTAGAGAGAGAGACGCTCTCCAATAAAATGGAAGGAGAGTTACAAGTTACAACAGAAACAGTGAGGATAAGAACGAAACGTAGAGAGAGAACGGTGAGCAACTAAGAGAGAGAGAGATGAGGGCCGACTTGGGAAATATTTATATGGTGCAAATTTTTTATTTTTATAAAGCCAGAAATCTTAGTAGATTGGACGGTCTTGATTTGATGTAGACTTATATAATATACAATCTTTTACCATATCAGTTATAATGATCATGATCATCATGTATCTTAGCGTTGAGGTTGGTTACAAAAATCTACATAACGTCGTACTATATGGTCTTATCCTTGTATCCAAAAATCAATAATATCTAGTAATTAGAGAGCAATAAAGGGTTTTTTAAAATTTGGTAAATTAGAGAAATTAAAAAGTAATGTATTTTAAAGCACCAAGCAACCAACCAACCAAAACACTGTTTTTCTGGAGTCAAAGGACACGTGTGTGTGTACGTACCTTTACAGCTGTGACATGGCTTACTCGGTCTCATGAACTGGAACTACTCACTACTCACTACTCCTAGATCATATGTGTCTGTGTGTGTCTTGTAGGCCCTATGCACGGTTGGCACGTGTAGGGGCAACAACTCACGACCTGCCCACCACCTTCTCGTGTCCTTTTTTAATTTCAATTTTCTTTTTTGAATTTATTTAGAGCGGCTAAAACATTGATTTTATTGTGACATTTGAGAATTCGAGAATAAAGGAGGATGAATTAAAACACGTGGAGTTATTTCAAGGCCGATGCGTGACGTGTCTGCGGACAAAGTCAGGGGGACGTGTGTTTTTTGACTGGAGAGTTCTTCTCGGTTTTGATACCGCGTATCCGCGGCTGCTTTTGCGACCATCCCTTGCCCGACACGTCGCTTTTTAATATTTATTGTAATAGCTTAGTTTCGAAAAGTTCCGAGTATACGAGTAAAAGGTTAGTTTTCTTTGCTTCTCTGCCTTTTTCTGTTTTTTACGTTAATCTTGATTTTATTTAAAAAAAAGAAAAAACAATATTATTTTTGAGGGAAGAAACACGTCTCCTTAACCTTTCTCATTTTTTGAGATTTGCAAATAACAATTATGTCGTTAGTCATTGGTCATACAATTCTGGAATTATTTGAAAAGTCCATGCTCTTGAAAAAGGTTTTCATGTTTGAAATATATTATTATTTTTTAATGAAATTTTGTTTTTGTAAAAATAACATAAGCACACGTTCTTTAAATTACAATTTTGACATAAAATAATAAAAACGAGTCAAAGGTGTAAATAACCTTATCCTAGACCCTCTTTTCCCTTCTTATTTTTTTATGTACTAATAAAAAATGGAATTTGTGTAATAATCCGTTTCTGACAACAGCAATTGAATGTTCAAAAAAATGTATTAGAGCAAGGGATTACTCATATCGTTTAACTTACTTCGAATTTATGTTTTAATCATATATCCATCAAAATTAATGAAACAAGCTTAAGAAGGAGAGCGTTTGTCGGGACGAGAATCATCTCTGGTAGTAAACGACAGCAACACACATTTGAAACGGCAGTAAAATAAAAATACTTTATGAGCATGACGTGGATATCACAAGCGCCACGTGTTGAAACAGGGATAAGACTCCAGTCCAGACTGGACTCGAGGTAAGAAGAATTGCAGCGAAATCCAATTGATCGTTATCCGAATAAACCTTTTGGCGGGCCCCACGTAATCGGCCACGTCGGCAATCCGGACGTGCTGTGGGTCCCACATCATCGGCAAAAAGTAATGGCCACATCCCGCACGCATTCACTAATCTTCGGTATTTTTCCTCAAGGAAAGCGTGCATGGGGGCGGCTCTTTATTGGCTATATTTAAATTAATTTATTATATTATCGATAATGATAAATCAGTAAAGAAATGCGTGAGAAGTTGTATTATTTAGCTTATCCAAAGGGACCCATGTCAGAGTGTATTTAAATACTTCTCTTTTCTTATTGCTTAAGTTTTAATTATACTATTTCAAATTATGAAAATATCATCTTTTAGATCAAATTCCATTTCGTAGATAATCAAATCCTATTAAAAGGATATACGATTGAGTACAAATTTTTTGTCCAATTTTACTCTATTTTATTTTATTTTATAAAATTTGTCATTTATTTTATGAGCTCCACATAGGTTTCATGCGAGTTTCACATAAATAGATGACTGAGATTTATTAAACACAATAAGATACTATAATATTAAACAAGAGATCTGAACTCCGTACGACTCTATTCTTCACCTTTTGTTGAATGCATATTTGCCTGTTTCTCACGCACTATGTACCTTCAAAATATACGTGCGACATCGCAATTTACAGCTTTCTTTCTCTAGTGAACATTTACGGGCTCTACTCTACCCTTTTAGACCCTAAAATTCAAAGACGGCCGTAGACGCAAACCTACCTCGCAAGCTCGTGTTACCTTCATTATGGTTATTAATTCGTCTGCTTTTGGTTGGTTATCGATAGCAAGAAAGATTTAATGTGAAAGTGGAAACGAAACTTCATTTACTTACCCTTGTAGGTCATTGAATTACTCCATACTATAATCTCCATG
>JANZLX010000008.1:666626-682657 GCA_025531955.1 Erythroxylum orinocense | reverse complement strand
AGCCTCCCATTGATAGATGGTAGAGAAGAAGATACGGTCACCATCTGAGACAAAGACGCAATCTTTCTTTCGTTCTTCACCGCATGTCCTCGACAGAAGCTCTAATGTCTATCCGTATTGTCCAATTGCCGTCTTCCAAGGCTTTAAGATTCGGGCAATGTTAGGTTTGTTTCTCTAACCATGCAAATAAGTTAAAAATAGCAGTCGGAATAATGGAAATAGTTACGAATAAAAATAAATATTATTATAAAAATAGCAGTCGGAATAATGGATATAGTTACGAATAAAAATAAATATTATTATTATAATTATAATAGTTGATTAAGAGAAAGAAATAATAATTATTATTATTGATAATTGTTAGTTTATAAAAAATATTAAAAAATAAAAATTAATTAATTATTATATATTAATTAATTAATTACAGTATTATAATTAATGAATGGATTATATTTTAATTAATTATATTGTTCTAATTAATTAATTATAATGTAATTAATTGATTATAATATTTTAATTAATTATATTTTAAGTAATTAATTAATTATAATATTATAATTAATGAATGAATTATATTTTAATTAATTATATTGTAATTAATTAATAAATAATAATATTAGTTAAAGAATACTAAACCTTACTAAACCAAAAAAAATCAAGCATGCTTTGAGTCGTAAGGTAGGAATAAATAATGATGGCAAAGTTACTATATTGAAGAACAAAGGATGTTGGAGGAATGACTTTCATTCCTCTAGCAATATTCAAAAATTAGGAATGAAAGTATAATCCATCCAGTTATAACCTTTTACCAAGTTTTATTTTTTATTCCATAATCATTCCTTTATGCTCATACCCACCAGACAAGCCTGAGGTAATTTTCAATGCAAGCATAATACAATTCTGATAAGTACTTTAATTAATTATATAAAATATTGTTATAATATTATATTTTAAGATTTTTTTTCTAAACCATGATATTGAGTTACTCAAGTAATTTAAATACTTATAGTTTTAATTAATTAAGCATTTGGAAATACTTATAGTTATATTTTTAACATAAAATTTAGAATTTATTTAATTTTACCATAAATTTTTAAACCATCCAAAAAGATTTTCAATTAAGCATAATTTTAAGATATATTCTTAATTATAAACTTAACCGAAAAAATATTTGTTTTAGCGAATGGATGATCAAATTAACTACTTATTTTATAAAATGGAAGATCAACGATTTTCCCAAAAAGAAATGAAGTGAGAACATCCAACTAACTTCTAATTTTGGTAGCTCGAAGGAAACAGTTACTATTGGAAGACTTTGCCTGGGGTCCTAGAATAGCTGAACCACAAGCCACCATTGAATAGTACCACAACAAGACTGATTCACAGTTAATTGCTAGTTTTCAAAACTCCTCATCTCATCAGCAAAATTGCAGCACTTCACATTAGCAAATATGGAGATTCTTTGATCCTCAGTATCTGAATGTTATACGGTTTCAATGCAAGGCACCTCAAAAGTTATGTAAAGCTGAGGAATTCAATCACCACCAATGCTTGCTTCTTATTCCTCACATTTATAACAAATGTATTTACTGAACTTGCGATTGGCTCTTTGTTAGATGGAATGGTTGTGGAGACATCATTAAACATAGATACAGTTCACAAGGGTTCGAGATCAAGTTTGGTTTCACGATCGGTTACATGTATAAATGTCATTTATTCACAACCACGCTTGCTCAGGAGGTTGGTGCAAAATGCAACGCGCAAGTAATGGGTAGTTAAGCCCGAATAAAACATGGCATCGCCAGATAGCTTGTTGCAAAGATTGAAGAAAACCATTTTTCTGGTTTAGTCCCAGTACGGGCGAAATCAAGGGTTCATCAGTTCATACCTGCATTTTCACATTAACTCAAGTTTTAATTTTCAAAAAGCAGGCATTTGCATGAAAACCAGGCATTTCGTTTGTACAAAGTAGGGCGGTAACAAATCTAGAAGTAAGATTTTATGGTTTACAATGGGATCTTCGGTAAAGGCAAGCCGGAATAATAGTTGAACTAAAGGTGAACTGATGGAAGGAAAAACACTAAATTAGGAAGACGCTTCTTGTGCATGTAGAAAAAGGTGGATGTTCTTAAAAGAGCATAACTGAGTTTATGTTCCAAAGACACCTTGAATAAGGGAAGATAGAGGTTGGTTTGTGAAGGAATAAACAAAATTCCAAGTTATACAACAGAACAATTTTCGATTCAAAATGTCAACCTACACACATGGAAAATAGCATACGACGTCAAAGAGAACCAAGTAAGGGCGACAATCTTATATGAAGTGAACCTAACAGCAAAGTACAGTGCAGTTGAAGTTTATGCCATGAATCTCCTGAGATTATTTGCCCCTTGGTTCTGACGATTAAGATTTTCGGATAAACCGTTCGGAGGATGAATCCATCCAAAGAGTTTACTGGCTAAAAGTCCTTATAGTATACTCAATGATCAAACCTACCTCAGTGCATGCGACTGCTTTAAGCAGCCAACAGAATGTTTTCTCTTGGTTCTTGCAAGTATCAAGTACAAGTTCCTGCAGGAGTTCAATGATCATAATACAAATATGAACTTGAATATCTGGCTCTTATAAATAAACTTAGACCATTCTAAAACTTCTTTCAATCTACAAGTAATTCAAAATAAGACCAAATCTCAGGGGTAACATCCCAAAAGAATATTTCCAGCTTATCCACATCAATTTGAATGATAAATATCAGTAGTCTTCAAGTGTATCCTAACAAAAATTTAAGTTACTAGATTCCCTTTAAGTCAATTTCCTTTTTGATTTTGTAGGTCATATGAAAGATAACAACATTCTGGTTTTTTCCCAACAATTCAGATGTCTAAATCAACATTCCTTTTGGTTGACAATTGCGACAAACTACTCGAAACAGAAACAGAAATATAACAATTGAACCTCCAACACATTAAGCAATTTGTTGTTTCGGGTCGAAACTTGAAATCTCAGTTTGATATCAATCACACAGATAAAATCACAAACAATAAAAACTGCTAAAATTATATGTTTCTATTCATCGCTCCTGGTGTTATCAATCATGAATTAAACAGATAAAGTCCTAAATTCACATCCATGAACCCAGGTAAAGATCAACAAGTATCAACAACGGCAATCATTCTTCAATTCCATCAAAGACTTGAAAGAACCATTCATTCAATAACCAAAAATCTACTCTTCCATAATTGATACAAAACTCAAGAAAAAAACTTACAAAATTTACCAAACACTCAACTCATTCCTCCATCTGGAACTCCAGAAAGACCTATCCTCTGGCTGATTCCCAACGTCCAACCGAACTCGTGTTCTACAAACGGGGCAAGCAGGCACCTTTACGAGCCACGTATCCACACATTTCCGATGAAAAACGTGACCACAACCCAACAATTTCCTACACCATTGACCTTGCCTAATCCCTTCCAAGCAAACAACACATTCAACGTCAGATGTTCGTTTGGGAAACCTGAATTGTGGGAGTTTCTTCAAGTCCTTCAGAAAACACCCAGTATCGGAATTTGCGGGGCTGGAGTGGCGGTGGACGACGGCGGTGGCTAGTAGGAGAAGGATAGCGGCAACACCGAGGAATAGGAAGAAAAGGGTCGTTATAAAAGTCATTATTACCGCCTTTAGTATTAAAGACAGGAACTTTTGGTTGGGTTTAGGCGGTGGGTGGTGTTGGTGGTGGCGGTGTTGATCGTGAAAAGAAGGCATGGCTAAATTAGAGAGACAATTGATTCTCAACGACCCAGAAAGCAGATACAACGTTGGATTGGATCTATATGTGAATTGGCAACTATGGATCAGAAAAGGGAGGAGCTTTTGCAGATGGATGGATAAATATGGAGACGTTGGTGGGACGTCGAGGGATTGTATAGGAAGCGAGTAATGTTGTTACATACAGTTAAGGTTAATCAGGGGTTTCGGATCCAAAAATCAGGTCGGCGTAGATTTGTCGTACGCGAGTTTCTCATCAACCTTTGACCACTGATTAATTTCCTAAGCCAATTTGAGTGCAATATAATATATAATTATTCGACTTTAATAATATTTATTATAAATTTTAATTGGTTAATTAATTAAACTAAGTTTTTATGTAACAATTTTTAATTAAATTTAACTTTTTAATGAATAAAAATAATGTATTTTTTCAATCTTATTTTAAAATTTTAAAATAAATATTTTATAGCATTATTTAAGATGCATAATGACCAATAAACAATATTGGTCTTCGATCCATCTTTGAGAGGCAGAAACTTGGTTCGGGGGCCTGTTTGTTTAATGATACGGACTCCAAGTCCGACCCAAAAGGCAAATGAAAGCCATATTGAATTAAAAGCCCAATCATGTGTAAGTCCCTATATTAATATCAGATCTTAATTTGGATAACAGTACATGAAATCCAATTTACTTGCATTGTATTGAAATTAATCAATTCCTACGAATCGCAAAAACCAAGTCTAGGATTTTGTTTTCCTGACAGAGACATTGAGAATTCGATTATATTCTTGTTGATTATACCATGCACGCAAGTGACTTTAATTTCCATAGATATCAGATTTCGTATGTATCTGCATGTGCAGTTTGGTTCGTTTAACACTTATCTGCTAAAAAGTCAAGCAGCCAAGCGAAGATTTTGTGCCTGTGATACTTTTTTGGATATAGATTTTGACTTTTTGCGTATTTGTCTTCCTACATTTATGCTTCTTTAATACATTAATGAACGTAATTTAAGGAACCAGAGGAGTTGAAAGTTCATACTTTGGACTTGGCAACAGTAGTTTCATCGATCCATTATCACCCCACCTTAAGGGATCAGAAGAAAAAACAATGGTAAATATCAAATCAGGAAGTTATCTTTTAACGAGGCAGTCATGTAAAGGACTGAAGATTAGATGGACGATGGCAGAATTTTAGATAACCCATTAGGATTTTATTTTCAAGCCGTTTAAATTAGGCAATGAAGTTTTTTTTTGGAAAAACTTGATTGATCAGATCATTCCACAGCAAAAAAGTAATAGTACCGTCTTGGACCAGATAATAAGTAGAAGAAAGGGATATCGATGAACTTTTATTCTGCATAAAAGTCACAGTTTCTCTACGCAGAATGCGTGTTAGGACTGCCAACAGCACTAGGTCTTCTATAAATAGGGAACATTAAGACCATGCACTGACAAGCTATTAGTGTTGTGTCTATCGTTGTGCTTGAGTTTTACATCATAATTACTGAAATATAGGAGAGATGACAATGGCAACGCGTGGATTGGTCTTCCTGGGGCTTGTCATGATAAGCCTCGTTCCAATGGCATCTGCCATTGCAGGAACTGCCACTTTCTATACAGTTTATGTTCGTGAGTATCAATTCTTAATAGTATAATAATCCTTAAACCTTTAAGAAAATTGCCTCCTGATCTTAGCAGACATGCATTAACAGTTGCCAGGCAATCAAGTAGCTAACTAACGATCTTTATTTGGTGTGTGCTCATTGTAATAGCATCCGCTTGCTATGGATTCCAAGATCAAGGTGTGATGATAGCAGCTGCAAGCGACGCACTGTGGAACAATGGAGCAGCATGTGGCAAATTCTACAGAGTTAGCTGCACAGGCGCGACAAACCAAGGCGTTCCTCAGCCGTGTAAGGGGGGCAGTGTCACCGTAAAGATTGTTGATCGGTGCCCATCTCCTGGTTGTCAAGCTACCATCGATCTCTCTCAGGAAGCCTTCTCTCAGATTGCTGACACTAACGCTGGCAAAATTCAAATTGATTATAACCAGTAAACCTCTCATAATTAAATTCCCTACGTCAACTTTCGGTTTGATAATTACTTATTATTTTTCTTGAATCTTGCAGGGTCTAAAATTCCAGGGGAGCAAATTGAATAAAGGGGTATTGGAAAATATGAAATTTTCCTTATGAACTTGTACGTTATGTTGATCAAGTTCTTAAAAGTATATGGAATAAGCAGTTGACAACTCTTTTCATTCATATCTTTTTTGCATATATTGCTACTTTCTCGTCATTATTAATTCTTATTTTGTAGACAAATCAGTGCAATTATTCAAGATAATATAATACCATTTACCACTCAAATAAGAAAATAATAATAATAATAAATCAATCCTTCTTCTTGTTGTTGGATTTATATTAAACCAAAAGTGATCTAGACTCTCAACAAATAATGAATTTGGCAAAATTTACCACAATGGACTTAAGTTATAATATATCAAATGCAAAAAATAATAAATGATAATCAAGTGAAGAATTTATTGATTTAAATGCAAATTTTATAGTTTTGGATATGACTCAACAAATCATCATCTTCATACTAGTCTGAAGTCCCGCAATAAAGTAGGGTTTAGGGAGGTTTGATAATTCGCAACCTTATCCCTACATAGTAGAGAGACTGTTTCTAGTAGACCCACATGTAGATGTGACAATAAGATAGTGATGCAGATTAAAGAGGAAATAAGTAAAACTGGCACGCTAAATAATTATATAAATAAAATTACAATAAATACATAAATAAATAAAATATAACTTGACTTTTAAAAATAAAATATATTTTAAAACTATATAATGAAATATATTATCTCTTTATTTATAGAAAAACACTAATACCCAAATAATAAGAGAGCAATGAAGCATCAAAGAATTCAACTTTGACTAAAAAACATGTAGAAACACAAAACGTCTGAAACCATAAGATTATTAAACATAATAATTCAATCTTAACATAAACTCAACAATATCAGATACAAAAAGATCAACGTAATCAAGCCCAGAAAACATTAATAAATATGTCTCGATAAATATGATTCTTAAAATACTGTGTAACTAATTTTAGTTTATTTAAAAATAGCTTGCGTTTTAAATAAAATCAAAACCTTAAGGAGTTTATCTAATCTTCATAAATAAAAAGTGCCAAATTATCGATAACAACCTATACATTTTCCAAAGGCAATAACCTCGGATTCTAGAATGAAGAAAAGTCGGTGTAAGCTAGCTTTGTAGGTTATTGATGGAACCTCGTGCAAAGGGGCTCGGTCCAGCGTTTGAGTGAGGATCAATGAAATCAATTTTTTTGGGGTCAAAAAAGGTTGCTGGTGGATGATGAAGAATGGTTATGAATTCTTCAAAATGGAATTATGTATCAGATGAAAAACAAATTAAATAATAAGCAACAATTGTCAGTTTGTCAATTAATAACAAATGATAATTGCACCATTGAAAAGAAAATTTGTAGGAGGATATGTGAATCACTCTTTTCATGTTGTTACATAAATCTGATAAAGCTATGATCTTCTTAAATACTCCTTTTTGATGTAGTTATTGGTCAAAAACAGAATGTTCACAAGAGACAAGTAGTTACTACAAATTAGGTTATAAATTCTTTTATTTGCATGCTATACTTGAATAGTGATGAAAATAGAGACCATCTTTACTTCCAATGCTATTGAAATAAGGAATTGGTACGATCGGTAATGGGATTGGCTGAATGCAAAACTATTTATAAAAGAATTAGCAGATGAAAGCATTTCATGTTAATTGCTTCAAATATGAAAGCACTTCATGTTAAATTGCTTCAAATATAACAAAATCTAAAGAAATGTTGTGTTTTGTTACTGTTGCAGCCCTGGTTTTGCACACTAGTTAGTGTTGTGACATAAGCTGGTTCAAACATAACACAAGTGACAAAAGCTGATTCTATTAAACTAAGTGGAAGCTTAACTTTTAGGTCTAGGGATCATCAACAGTGCGCCTTGGTATGGTGTATGTCAATGGCGTATTTGTTCCTTCCTGTAATGATCTCAGCCATCTCTTTTAACTATAAGGAATGATAAATCCAGCAGTAGATTTTGCCTCTCTTGTTCTTTGTATGATGACTAAAGGCATTTGAAGAGATGAATCCTCATACTTTTAGCATTTCCAGTGTTGAGTTTTCTTATTTGAATAATTCATTATGTACTTTACCTGATTCATTAGTTTCTTGTTTGTGACGTGTCTAAGGGATCAAACTTCCTTGATGGGGATGTTGCTCTTGCATTTGTATCATTGTACAAGCAGGCTCAGTTAGATTCCAGAATGTAACTGGTACTTTTGAAACGTGCATGTTTTGCCCTTGTCTCTAAAATATACAAGCACAAATTGTCGTCGCAACTTTTGTCGATTGGTTTGTTGCAGCGTTTTTCACTTTTCTGTGGCTAAGAATTAAGTTGCAGACTTGCATGACAAACATCCAAACCTGCATATCTGGCTTGCACTTAGGAGCCTGCAGTCTTCGGGATGTAATTGGAACGTAAGCAAGGTTTGCTAAATTGTACGGAACTTGCATGATTCTTGGCCTTGATCTGGACTCCAGTGGCAAGTGCCTGCTAATTTCCTAGCTATGTGAAAAAAGTGAGCAGTAACTGAAGATGTTGCAAAAACAGCTATGCAGAAAGGTGCACCACTTAACAAATATAATTCAAGAATCAAGAAGAATATGTCAAATGGCTGATTATGATAAAAGTCATGTAAAGCATAAATTACATCTTTGAATAACCCCTGTAGCCGTCGTATTGTTCCATGAACTCGTCGTTGAACTTCTTGAAACTGGACATGATTGCTGGCATGTCTTCCTCAGCTGGTAAAATAGTTGTTCTCAAGTGAAAGACCCTGTAAGGAGAGGACAGCACAGGCAGTCATTGATGGCATTTGTGAAAGGTAAGTGCAGAATATAAAATTCTTTCTTAAAAACATAAAGATAAAAAGGATATACAATCCTATTGATGTCAAATGCAAACTTCTAGGTTAGATTGTAACACTTGAAGCCAAGGAATGCTATGAGATCATTGTGTGCCAACTACAGTTAAGAGAAATTCCACTGGGCAAAGTTTCAATCTTTTTTTCTAAATGTTGCTCCAGAAAGCCTTTTCTTAATCCCTGTGATTATAGGAGGAATAAAGTTAGAAGCCTTTACCCTTCTTTCTGTCCGAATGCTGAACCTGGGATTGTGGATATGCCAGTGGCTTCCAAAAGCTTGAGACAATAAAATACATCAGGAACTTTTCCAGCCTTTTTGGCAGCCTCTATTGCGAGGGGTGGCAACCAGATTTGAGGAAAAGAATACATAGCACCTGATAACAATTCATTATGTCAGTATAAGCACCATCAACTATAAGATTAATGTAGTCCATGAAAAGCAAGAGAATAATACATTTAACAGCAAACTAACTTGCCCTCTGTAAAATTGCAAACCACATTTCTGCAGCTGTTGAATCCATCAGTCATTATCCTTGCTCTTCTCCTCAATGATTCAAGGATACCTTTGCTGCAAGTTTTGATGTTCATGTAAGTTGTTAGTCACTCATATGGTCACATCCTTGAGGTGAAAAGGAAAATAACACACCTATACCCAATAAAACATAGAGATTTCACTTGACTCTTTCATTCTTATTACAGAGATTGGGACAGAAATTTTTCTCGGTTGATGAATTTTTCCTCCCAATTGATATCCGTGTTGAAAACTTTCATAAAAACAATATGATTAGCATGAAAAGAAGCTCCAAATGAATAAAATCTCAGCATGTGTACCTTTCCCTAACGTACTGCTCATATGAAACATCTCCAGGTTTGGGTGGGTTAACCATTAGTCCTATCTGTAAACAGAAAGCGATAACTTTTAGCAGTGATAATTTGAACAGAGAGAAGACTGGAGAAAGTTACAGATGGGCTACGTAAACATTCACATCCAACTTACAAATATCTGAGCAGCAACATTTGCACTGTGTGATATTGCTGCAACCGTATAAATCTTGTCAACTGTCTGCAGCATCAATCAGTAATGAACAACAATAAATTGGAGGCTACAAATCAATTGCTATTTGACTCTAAGGATCACTAACATGTACCAATTGTGAATAGGCTTTGAGACAACTATGTTTGATCAAAAGGATAACAAACAAGGAAAATAACATAAATCTGCTTTATATGATTGAATAAAGCAGTGCAATCTTCTTCAAGCATGACCTTATAGAACAAAATCTAGATAACAAAACCTTACTATTAAAAATATGATACTCGGTCTCGTTTAACTTATTCTGTACTTTATTGGATTTAGATTCTATTCCAAAGAATGCATCAATCATGTTTGCATGACATTGCCTGGCGTATTACTCAAGAAATATAAGGAAGCAAACCTGTGGAGGGATGTTAGTCATCTCAAAGTACCCTCCACGCTGCCCACATTCACCCCAATATCCTTTGGAAACAGTGTGGAAAGAAACAAGTTGTATTTCCTTGCTTATCGGTGGCCCCATGTCCATCAAAACCTTCAGAAGTTGCAAATAAAGTGTTTAAGCCAGTTGAAACTCCTACAAAAAAATATTAAGATCTAGCAGACAAAAGTACCTTTTTAGCACTAGTAAAGGGCCGCTCATCCTGATATATGTTCTTTTGATAAACTTCATCTCCAAGAAGCACCAAGTTCTCTTGGTAACAGAAATGTATTATTTCTTTCAGGTTAACTTCACTAAGGCACTGACCAGTGGGGTTTCCAGGGTTAATAATCACCATAGCTCTTACCTGGTCATGTTACAAGACAAAAGATATTTACTTGGTGGTGGTGAGCATCATATGACACTTGTAGTCAGGAGAACAGTTTTCAAAGCACACACCAAAAGAAACCTGGATGTCACAATATAGTATGCAATAAAAAGATATTCATTGTCAATTCCTCAAACGGACTATGTTATGTACTTTTGGGAATAGGTGGACAATTAACTAGAGGTTTCTATTGTATCAATCTACCCTTGAATAATTTTTGTTGAAACAAATATTTGGGGATGCTTGCTGGGCAAAGGTTTCAAATGGACTCCCCATTCATTAGATAGGGGTGATCACCGAGATTGGTAATGAATTGATTTCAGAGGATAAATGCTCAAGAACAGCCAATGATACTAAGAACTGAAATCTCAATAGTACAAGAACTGAAATCTCAATAGTACAAGTGAAGAAATCAGCTCTTTCATATTGATCCATTCACTTGTTTTCCAAAGTTTGACATTATGGTTGGAACATATTCCTATACCTCTACACATTGAAAGCATAAACAAGCAAATGTCAAAGCGTACTCACAGTAATTCCTTTGGAGTGAGCTTCTGAAACTGCCTGCCTGAGATCATTGACATCAAGACCCCAGTTTGCCATCTCTTCCAGGAAATAAGGGACAAGAGAACCACCAAATAGAGATATAGTAGCAGAGTAAAGTGGATATTGAGGAACTGGAACCAGAATCTGCAATATGCAAACTATTTTTAGGAGAAATATCAGAAAATGGTGAAACAGGATTAGATAAATGGCAAGAAAAGGATGAAGCAGAAAAAGCAACCTGTCCATTCATGATTGAAAGAAACCTATGTTCTATAGATGAGGAAAACAAGAATTTTATGAGTTACAAATTTTCATTCATTGTACATAAGTATATTACCCCATCCCCTGCACCACGGATAATTGTATTTAAGAACTGCATCACACCTATGCTGGCGCCACCAGTGAGAAAAATGAGTTCTGGATCACTGTAAAAAAATGACGAAATGTTTCGGTTTGAGACTTTGCTCCAGGGCAAAATTATCTTACCAAAGCTTTTACAGTTTTTTTGTTTTCCTGGGATGGGAGTAATAGAGACAGATAGCAAAGAGAACATGGAGCAAAATTGCATTATCACCTGGGATATCCGTCACGTCTTCCAATGAACTTTGCTACCTCCTTTCTGATTCCTGGAAGACCTCTAGAATCAGTAGCATAAGCACCTACATGTGATAGAAAGATTACAGTTACCTAACCAGTTATCAATGTGATATTGCTTTAGTCAAGCATTACAAGCTTGAATCTACAGAACATATTCATGTAAGATAAGGGGAAAGTTAAGAACAAGCTGATATTAAGTAATAACAACCACTTGGAAAATATCAGTTTTGATTAATCAATAAAGACCAGGCTATTAATAAACTGAGATGGTGGGACAGGCTAGAATATTTGTCACAACATGAAAATAAACACAAGGCAATGATACCCATGGTTCTTTTGAAGTATGATTTCAGATAGCTTGAAGCATTTTTTTTTAAATAGTAAGCAAAATGTGAGCCAAAAAAAGAATACCTAGACCTCCAGAGGTCATTGCAAGATAATGTTTAGCCCTTGCAATTGCATCTGCAGGGAACAGCAGTCCAACATTATCATCATCTAGGAGAAATGAAGCTTGGCAGAGAGCAACAACCTGTGAACAAACATTCCTTGTTTCAGACCAGGTTACATAGCCAATTATGCATTAAGGTGATACTGATTACCATGGAGTACATATTCTACTTATATGTTTAGAAATATAGAATATTCTACTACATCAATACCTGACGGGGAAACGTCAACGGCTTCTGACCTAGAGCATGAGGATTGCCAACATTTGTGAAAATAATCTATGACCAAAAATTTGAAGCGTTGGAAACACATAATCATACTAACCATGATAATGGAATACAAGTTTCTTAAAGAAATAAAAGTTTTGAATTTGCGATGACACCAAATGTTAGAAGATTCATTGATTGGCTAGCTTCAGATAATAGGCAACTATCAACAAATTCCACAAAATGATATGCTACAAATCTTTGAAATCACCTTCTGCCAAGGTATAATGTATTATTTTCTGATAGCACTTGTAACTATTAGAACAATTGAAGTAGTTGCATGGACAGATAAGACATGGTGCTAAAAATATAGTGTAATGCAACAAACCAATTAAAATCAAGTAAGAAACTCAAACAAAATTAGCAAAAGCAGCACATACATCAATTCCAAGAAGTACTTCGGCATAAGCACCCCACAACTATTGGATGTGAGAACCAAAGCACCCAGTGATGCTAGGTCTGGTTCTTAATGTTATAGGAGAGCTCCCTCTCAATCAATCAATACACACCGGAAAAATGAGGAACAACAGAAAAAGTAATGCCTGTGAGAACTAGAAAGACATCTAGGAAGCATCCCAGTAAAACAATTGAAGCATCACAAAACAAAGAAAAACAAACGATAACTCCAACTCCAACAGCAGAGTTGACCAGAAAGAATTATTCTGTTGAAACTATCTGGTGCTCTTAAGAGAAGACCCATATAGAATTAACAAACGAACTAATGTAACATTAGAAATGCTTCCAAACAATAGATCCAACTAATTCTTCAAGACACATACACAGATATGTATTGATGCATTGATAAGGCAGGGAAAGTAAAGTATTTACCTTTTTCCCTTCCTTCTGCAGCTCAGAAGCTCGAAGGTATAGCTCTCCTCTAACAGCATATTGGACCTTTTTCAAATTTTCATTCAACGATTCAAAGTCTAAAGGTTTAGGAGCCATGGCTGGTAACGTAACGTCTTACCAATAATCGATTGCTGAAGAAAGCCAAATATCAGATAATGATTATGGGTGTCATTAAAAATGAAAAGATTACCACTTCTACCCTGTTATCAATCATTACCGGACTACTTAGTTGCTAATCTCCCCAACTTCATCAAGCAAATCAAGAAAGCATCAATTATACCCTCGTAATACTTATTCTTATACGCGAAACGGATTTAGAGAACTGATGAACTCATTATAAAAGAACAACAAAAAGAGTATGGAAACAGAAAAGTTCAACGCCAACAGTGAGAAACCAAAAAAAAAAAAGAGTGATTATCCGATAGTAGATGATGCATTTCTAGAACTAGAACTTCGCAAGCTCCAAAAACCGTTTGCTTTTCTACGCAAACGGAATAAAAATGAAGAGAAGAACAACAGAAAACGAATGTTCTAATGAGTAACAAAAGAACCAATTCAGAATCATCGAAACCCGGAAAGTCTAAACAAAAGGACAAGTGACACCCGTTTGACCAACACTCCAAACCCCATTCCTGGGACAAATCAAAAGCCAAAACTTGGTACAGAAATCACAGTTCAGATGGGCACCTTTGAAGAAGTCAGCTGGTAGTGTTGGAGCCAGAGGATTAAACTGAGAAATGTGCTTACAACTGATAGATGGTTGCTAGTGCTTTCGCGTCAGACAGGAAATCTCGCGGTCGAAATATGACGTCACAAGCGCCAGTGAAATGTGGTAACACGGAACAGGTTAATTTAAAAGGTAAATTTAAACTTTATTTAATTTTTAAAAAATAACGTTAAATTATTTTAATTTTTAAACTTTTTATAAAATAATTTGATGTTAAATTTTTTATTAATATAGATGACATAATATTGTGTTTATGTTACTACAAATTTATTATTTAATAAATAAAAATATCATAATTATGAAGTAAATAATTATTTATGGTTTATTTTAGTTTAATAAATAATAAAATTTATGTGACATAAATATCATTCGTAATAGTTAAGTAAAAAAATTCTAATTTAATTTAATTATTTTAATGAAAAAATTAACGTCTAATTATTTTTATTAAAAATTAAAAACTAGCATATTTTAATGTTATTTATTATAAAATTTGAAAAAAATTTAATTAATCCAATAAATTATATACAAATCATTTTTATTTATTTATTAGTAAACTTGAGTCATTGGATATTGAAGGTAGACTAGCCACCTCATATGTACTAGCCATATGCAATAGTAAATAACTTGGTCTTGATCTGGACTCCAGTGGCAAGTACCTGCTAATTTCCTAGCTATGTGAAAAAAGTTAGCAGTAACTTAAGATGTTGCAAAAAACAGCTATGAAGAAAGGTGCATCACTTCAAATATAATTCAAGAAGCATATGTCAAATGGCTGACTATGATACAAGTTGTCATGTAAAGCATAAATTACGTCCTTGAATAACCCCTGTAGTCGTCGTATTGTTCCATGAACTCGTCATTGAACTTCTTGAAGCTGGACAAGATTGCTGGCATGTCTTCCTGAGCTGGTAAAATAGTTGTTCTCAGGTGAAAGACCATGTCAGGCTAGGACAGGCAGTCATTAAAGGTATTTGTAAAAGGTCAGAACAGAAAACAAAAGCAGAATATAAAATTCTTTCTTAAAAACATAAAAAGGATATACAATCTGTAAATCATTTATCGGATCAACAATTATTTGCGTACCTGTATCTATGATTGTTATTCGTAAGATATTGATTCCTTTGATGCAAGTTTATTTCCTCTCGTCTTCTTTCGGTAGAAAATTTCTCAATAGTTCAGAATTGTTTCAGAATCGTTATGATGCAATAAGTTGTTTCAACTTATATAGCATCTCCAATGGACATGTCCTTTGGTAAGTGAAAGAGAGAGGACAAGGGTCCGTGACCCATTTGAAACTCATTCTATAATACCCAATAATCATTATCTTGGGTGCGTTTCTTAGGACTCAAATCGATAAGTGACATGGGACATAAAATAGTCTAACATTTTCCCACTTGGCCCATGTTACGACTTGGTGATCCAACAACTTTAAATGCACACAATACATGGAATCGATCAAGTCATCCTTAATTGAATTAAGATGATGGGATCATGGCGGTCACAAGTTATATAACTTCATTTCTTCCATGTATCACAGAATCAACTCAACTCAACAAACTTTAAGTAGGTAATTCGATAATTGTTATCTCACAAATAATAATTATTGTATACAACATAATATGGATAACCAGTAAGTGAATAAAAACATATGATTATAATTGAATTCACAAGTGTCATAGCAATTCGAGCAAAACACTTATATGTATATATACATATCAGAACACTATGCTAACAAGGACTTATTTGTAAGGCCCATCAATTCAATATGACTAATAAATGTTTTGGGCGGTAAGCCTTTAGTTAACGGATCCGCTATCATAAGATCAGTACCAACATGCTCAATTGACACTTTATGTTTTTGCACTTCTTCTTTCACAGACAAATACTTTAAATCTATGTGTTTCGCACCCTTTGAATATTTGTCACTGTTCGAGAAGAAAACGGCTACGAAATTATCACAATA
>JANZLX010000008.1:604622-621580 GCA_025531955.1 Erythroxylum orinocense | reverse complement strand
ACGTCTATACTAGTGTACGAGCTAATCTTGATAACTAACTAACTGAAAAAATAACTGCTAAGTAATAAATATCATCATCCCCCCCTCAAGTTGGAGCTTGTAAGAAATCGAACAAGCCCAACTTGGCAAGAAAAACAGTAAAAACAGGAGCGGCAAGGGATTTGGTAAACATATCAGCCAGCTGAGTGGAGGACGAACTATGGGACAAAGAAAGAAACCCACAGCGCATCTGGTCACGAACAATGTGACAATCAATATCCAGGTGCTTGGTCCTTTCGTGAAAAACAGGATTAGCAGCAATGTGAATAGCGGCCTGATTGTCGCACTTCAAAGAAACAGGGAGAGTAACTGGAATCCGAAAATCACGCAAAATATAAGAAATCCATAAAAGTTCACAAACAACAGAACTCATGCTGCGATACTCCGCCTCAGCAGACGACTTAGACACTGTGGATTGCTTCTTCGACTTCCACGAAATCAAGGAAGAACCCAGAAATATACAGAAACCTGAGACAGAGCGACGAGAATCAGGGCATGCCGCCCAATCAGCATCGCAGTACGCCGTAAGCTGAAATGAGGAACCAACAGGATAAAACAAACCCAAAGAGGGACAACCCTTCAAATACCGTAAAACATGCTGGGCTGCCTGCCAATGAGTCACCGTGGGCGCATTAACAAACTGACTAAGCTGATGAACAGCGAATGTTATATCAGGACGAGTGTAACCCAAGTACAACAAACGACCAACCAATTGGCGATAAGGCTGAGGATCCTCAAGTAGTAATCCATCGGAAGCAGTCAAAACCAAGCCCTTCTGAAGAGGAGTAGTAGCCGGCTTACTACCCATTAAACCTGCATCAGCAACCAAATCCAGTACATACTTCCTTTGGTTAATGTACATACCGCGGGAAGATCGGGCAATCTCAAGACCCAAAAAATACTTAGCATGCTGAAGATCTTTAATAGTAAAGACGTTATCTAAAAATACCTTGACCCTCTGAATCTCCTCCACAGAATCACCAGTAAGCAACATATCATCGACATAAACCAATAAGATCAGAAAACAAGAAGAAGACTTCAAAGTGAAAAGGCAGTGATCATTCGGGGACTGCTGGAAACCATAAGATTGGAGTCGAGCAGTAAGCTCAGCATTCTACTGTCGAGAGGCCTGTTTCAGACCATATAACGATCGCTTCAATTTACAAACCAAATTGGGACCAGCTTGTGTAAAACCATCAGGCGGACGCATATAAACTTCTTCATCTAGAAACCCATGAAGAAAAGCGTTATTTATGTCAAGCTGGTGCAAAGGCCACTGATTAGCAGCAACAAGGGCAAACAAAACTCTTACCGTCACGACCTTAGCCACCGGGGAAAAACTATCATGGTAGTCCACGCCTGCAATCTGATTGTAGCCCTTGGCAACCAACCGAGCCTTAAATCGATCAACCTCCCCATTAGGTTTCAGTTTTACCTTGTAGACCCATTTAGAACCGATAGCTCGCTTCCCTTCAGGTAACGGAGTAAGCTCCCAGGTACCGTTAGCCTCCAGCGCAGCAAGTTCCGATTCCATAGCTGCAACCCAATTAGGATCTTTGCTAGCTTGGAAATAGGAGGTAGGCTCGTGAATAGTAGAAACATTAGCAAGAAAATCAACATGAGAGGCACTGAAATTAGGGTTGACAGTAAAGGGAAAAGTATTAGGAGTATAAGGAGAAGAGGAAGGCGCACTGGTAGAGGGAAAATACGAAGGCCGGTGGTCAATTTGAGAAACAAAGTCACTTAACTAAGAGGGCTGATGCCGAAGACGACTGCTGCGCCGAAGAGGAATCACGGGATCAGAAGTAGAAGAAGAAGACGGGCAAACGGGCTCAGTAACATCATCATGGGCCGAATCACCAGCACCAAGCAGCCCGAAAGAGGATCCATTAGGGTCAAGGGTAGAAGATCCACCATCTATCCGAGGGTCAACATATTCGCCAGAGGACGATGGAAAGGGACAAACATCCTGCACAGGAGAAGGGAAAGAAACAGATTGTCCAGGAGGAGTATTATGGACAAAGTGTTTAAACGGATAAACAGCCTCATAAAAGCAAACATCCCTAGAGACAAAACACCGCTTCGTGCTTAAATCAAACAATCGATAACCTTTTTGACCAGGAGAATAACCAAGGAAAATACTCTGAAATGCCCGAGAGTCGAATTTGTCTTTGTAGGGTCGAGTATTTGTAGCAAAACACAAACATCCAAAACAACGGAAATCAGTATAATCAGGGGACTTGCCGGAAAGCACCTCATAAGGCGAAATCCAATCAAGAACCTTACTCGGCAATCGATTAATAAGATACACCGCATGCATAACACTCTGTCCCCAAAATCACCTGGGAAACCCAGATTGAAATAACAAAGCTCGCGCTATCTGCAGGATGTGACGATGCTTCCGCTCCACAACACCATTCTGTTGGGGGGTGTAGACGCAAGTCCGATGATGAACAATACCTTTTTGCTGGAACATATTCTGAGAATGATGACCCAGAAATTCCGCTCCATTATCCGTACGGATAACCTTCACAATCCCGTCATACTGTCTTTCAACAAAAGAAAGAAATCGCTCCAGAAGATGACTAGTTTGAGCCTTATGTTTCATTAAAAAAATCCAAGTACACCTGGTTCGATCATCAACAACAGTCAAAAAATAATGCGCCCCACATAAAGACATTTCCTTATAAGGGCCCCAAACATCAACATGCAACAACTCAAAATTAGCATCGGCTCTGGTATGACTGATCAGAAAAGAACTGCAGACTTGCTTAGAGAGAGGACAAATGGTACAAACAAATTTCTCATTAGTAACAGAAGCGCTACAAATTGGAATATGCTTCATTACAATATCAGATGGGTGTCCCAATTTGGAATGCCATAAAACAGTGTCATCAAGGCGAGTATGAACATTACAAGCAGTCGCAGTTTTGTCGTCAAGAGGTGGACGAAAAATACAGGGAGTAGTACAATTAGATAGGTCATACATGAAAGAATTGTTGTCAAGAAAGTATAGATTGCGAAGAACTCTGCCTGTCGCCACAGCCTTTTCAGTCTTCTGGTCCTGTAACAAACAATGTTCAGTATAAAACAAAACATTGAAAGAGGAGTTCTTGGCTAGTTTGCTGACGGAAATGAGGTTATGGCTGAAAGTGGGAACATATAGGACCGACGTCAAGATCACGTGATCACTTAAAACAATGTCCCCATTATACAATACGTCACTCACTTCACCATTAGGCAAGAATAGCCTCGTAAGTTTCTCAACAGGAATCAACGAACGAAACATATCCTTATTGGCACAGATATGGGACGTAGCACCGGAGTCAACAATCCAAGTGCCAGATTTCTCAATAGACTGAATAGCAGGATTTAGAATAGACATACCTGCAAACTCATTCTGCACCAAATGCAGGAAATGAGAGTCACCAGATTGCTTCCCTTTCAACAACTTTGCGAGCTCCTGTTGAATTAATGCAAACAGCGAGGAAGAATTACTAGCTAAATCGGGTCCAGACTCTATGCCTTGTTCAACAGCATCCACCATATTCACAAACTTCCCTTTTGAATGCGCCTTCTTTGTACCATCTCGTTTGCCGCGCAATTCGGTGTACCAGTCGGGGTAGCCATGTAACTTGAAACATGTGTCTCTCTCATGACCATCCAAATCACAGTAATCGCAATGTTTATCCTCCCGTCGTCTATTATCTCTCTTTCGATTACCAGTTTTACTCATAGCCTCCGTAGTGATTGAACCCTTCTTACTACAGTGAGCATCTTTCACCATCATGGCTATAGCGCTAACGTCGTCAGTCAACATATTCACCTGCCGTTGCTTCTCAATTCGTAGTACAAGGGAATATGCTTTACTGGCGGAAGGAGGCGGATCTTGCGCTAAGATTTGGCTTCGAATATGATCATACGAGGGATTCAGTCCCATCAAAAATTGGATCAATTTATTCGCACCATCTATCTCCATTAACTTCTTGTGAACCCCACAATGACAATTTTGACAACTACACGCCGGTATAGGCAGAAGTTGCCCTAGCTCATCCCAGTATTTGTTAATCTTGTTGTAATAAGCAGTAATAGACGAATTACCTTGCTCCACTGAATTAATCTCCCTCTGCACTTGGAAAAGCTGTGGTAGATTGCTCTCCCCATACACTTCTTCGAGCTTATCCCATAATGCTTTCGAAGAACTGCAAGTAATATACGATTATGATATGTCCTTTGAAATGGAGTTCAGAATCCACTGCTTGACCATGCAGTCGACTTTCCGCCATCGTTTGTAACGCACGTCGCAGGCAGGGGCCGGAATAGTTCCATCCACAAACCCAAGCTTATCCCTTGCTTCCAAGGAATTCCGAACAGAAATCCTCCAAGAATAGTAGTTTACGTCAGTTAATGGTGCAGTAACCAGCACCATACCAGGGTGATCTGAGCTATACAGCTGTAAGCACTCATCCTGTGTCTCATCGGAACCTGTAAAGCGCGTTCCCATTTCCTCCGTCAAATCTTGATCAGTCAACGCAAGACCGTTTACTGCTTTGATACCATGAACAAATTGTATAGAAGAAAAGAATTGTGAGAACTTTCTGTGTATTCATTCAAGTGTATTATCTGTACATCGTCTCTTATGTTTTTATATACAAGAATATACAGGAACGTCTATACTAGTGTACGAGCTAATCTTGATAACTAACTAACTGAAAAAATAACTGCTAAGTAATAAATATCATCAGGGTAAACCAACAACAGCAGCAGGATCAACATCCGAGGAGTCCACATCATCCATCACTGCTGTCTCTGTTACTCCTGCATAGTCAATTAAATGATTCTCATATCCATCTTCATATACGATTCCACTTCCACTGCACAGAATTTCCCGAGACATTTTCAAATAGAATGTTAGCACAAATACTTCCACTAAAACCATATTTCAACAAAACATCATATATTTCTTTGATATCCAGGGAGATTCTAACTTCCAGTACTGTGTAAAGTTCCTGAAGTTACTCATTTTACCGATTTCTGAATTCTGAATCATATTTGACAATGATTCAATTAGGCACGCACAAAAGTCGCAGGAAGCTAACTCCAATTGGGTTGTCATGATATCAAACAGAGACTTCAACACTTTCATGCAAACCATAGTGTTCCAAGCACATTGGAGAATATGTGGCAAAGTAAATTGAAAAATAGGAGTTTTAGCAACCTAACAGAGGAAAAAAAAAAGAGCAGCTAACCCTTAGTTGTTAGGTGTCATTGCCAATAAGATGCTAATATGTGGTATTAAAGCTGGAAGGTAGGATAAAATGGATGGTGGATGAGGATGTTAGCCTTATCCACCAAAAACTTAATAGGCCATATCACGGGAGTGAGTTATTTACTTATTTTACATAAAGGGCCACACGTTATCCCTTTACTGGATGAAGTTACAAAGTACAAGACATGGGATTGTACCTCATCCTCTTGCATGGAGTGTTTCTCTGGTTCTACATTCCAGTTTTCGAGAAACCGTTCAAGCAGCACATTGTCAAGGGACATTGAACCAGGAGTCCTTTTCTTTAATTGGCATTCTCTAAGTCGCAAGTTGTAGTGAACAAAGACAATGTCATCTAATCATTTCTACGCTAAGCGATGATGCCTCTGGCTATGGACCTGATCATATATGCTCCAGGAGTGTTCACATAAAAAGGAAGAGCAAGTCTGAGCACCAAGCATCTGGTAGGGGTAGAAGTACATATTAGACCTCGAAGTATTTTGCCACAAAAGCTCATTAAATTCTGCGTTTGGAATCAATGGAGAAACAGAATACGAGGGAGGGTCGGAGGGATTTGTAAACAAAACGCAGCGGGAGATCCTCTGACCCCTTTCCCTGTCCTTATTCTGTCCCCCTCTCATCTGAGCCACATGAATGGATGGCTCAGATGAGAGGGGGCAGAATAGGACCAGGCCACGTGAATGAATAGCTCATATGGGAAGGGAATAGAATAGGGACAAAAAATTTGAGGCCAACGCAGCGGGTGGATGATTTTGTTTACATTTTTAAATTAGTTGCGCAAGTCCTACGTAACAACAAAATAATAAAGCCTGACATAAAAGACCCACAAAAATATTTTAAAATATCAGATCAGCATTAATCTAGCATTTAATAGAGCCGATTAAATTTTTCGTTAGGATAGAATTAAAATTTAACGTGAATGTTATAATTGTCCACTTTAAAATGTTAGAATTAAGATTATGTGAAAAAATTAGAGTCAAAGGTGACACATGTAAATGTTTGAAAGCGTCGCAATAAGTTTAACATTACATGAGCCAAACTCTCATGTTCTTGGCCTCCTTATTGAGATGATCAATAAAAAAGTTTAGGAAGTGTGTATATGTACAGGGATATCCATGCAAAAATGTTCAGCAATAGTAAAGCTCGACTTGGAACTGAAATTTTCATTAGGAACGCATCTCAAACCGAAATAAGAAGAGACTGCACTATAGGTGTGGTCACAATGTTTGATCCTTGACCAAGAAAGAGGATTGATGTGAAACCCACTAATCAACTATGCATCTTTATACAGTTTAGGTTCTTGGACATAATAACTCAAATAAGTTCAATAAAGAATTAATTGGAATTTGGGGCATTGGAGGTATTATACAGGTATAGAGACAAGATTTGTGCTCAAACAACAATATGTTTTGAGCACCAAGGGGACGTTCCAATGATTCTATGTCCTATTTACAACAGAAAGGACATTGAATACATAAAAGTACCTTTTCCGATTATGAACAAAAAGGGATGTTAAACAACATAGCTCTCTCTTCAAGTCAAAAGAATTGGAAAATGGAGATTCCTTTCAATGTCAGCAACCAGATCCTATAGTTACATACTGATTGAGCATTGATATCCAAGATCTTCTACGCTCATTAGTAGATGTGGATCGCCCGTATCTTGATCTTGAATGTCTGACCAAATGTTCGCGTAGATTACGATCAATTGTGCATGGAACTAATGAAGGATTTGTGTCTGGAGCTCCAATGCAACGGCTAGCATTGAAGTTCATAGACGGGAACTTTTGGCAGCTTAAAGAGCGGAATGATGACGAAAGTGGGGACATTCTGGTGCAGCCGATTTCTGGCTTGCAGAGTGGAGTGGTGATTGATGCAAGTTCTGGTTCATCAACTGAACATGCACAAAATGAGAGTGACAAACTCGTTCGGCTAATTGCTTTTATTTCTGGCCTGGTTTCTGGTAGTTTAATGAACGAAACTATGCCATGGCGGCAGAGCGGACAAGCAACTGAGCCAGGGGGACCTTGAGCAACAACTGAGTTGCATATTGCAGAGCACAGATATATTGCACACCATGTACAGAATTCATGACCACAGCCTGCAACATTGAAGAGATATTATATACCATAATGCTGCTAGTAGGTCTTCAGATGAAAGCAAAAAAAGGAGCATCTGAACATGCAAATATATTAGTAGTAGTAAGCATAAAGGTTAAAGACCATTAACTCACCAAATACAGAGTAAAGTTCAGACCATTCAGTTATTCACAAAATTGTTAAGAATTGTAGAAGTGAAAATATGGGTGAGCAGTTCATTTAACTTATCCAACTGAAAGTCTACCAGAAGCAGCAGCTTCAGCCTCTACAGCAACAGGATCACCAGTTCAAGTTATAAGTTAGAAAAATGGCAGTTGATGGAGAGTCTACTTTTGCTTTCGGTTAAACTATCCTGCCCGCAGATCTAATTTATTCTTTCATCAAGTCTAAAAGCTTTATGGAATACCCGGAGGTTTTTGATAATCCTGGGACTATGTAGATCATTTGAACAGACAATAATTCAAGCAGTAACTATCAAGACACAGATATCTCATTTAATTGGTGCTCTGAACCTTGAACCCATCAACTCTTTTGTTGCGAGGCCAAGATAGTTACTGTGTGTTTTGTACATCAGACTATAGGAATAACAAAGATGCCTAATTATATCCTCAAGCAACTATATCTTACCTAAGCAGATTCAACACATAAGTTGTGACAAGTAACAAAGATGTAAAGAATATAAAGGAAAATTGGAACTTATTAGCTCATGAAAGTGATTTACCTTGTGCAGCAACCGTGCACTTCCTTTCTAGACAAACAACACATGGATCCTCACATACAGGCTGCAAATCATTGTTCCTCCACCCACATTCTCTACACACTCAGAAACGAAGATTGAAATGAGATAATGATATAGTCAATTATGGTGGAAAAGCGAATGGAACACACAAAACAAATAGATTATATGAGTTAAAAGGAAATTGCAAATTCATACACTATAAACACAAACAAGGCTTTTTCAAAGCAAGTTGACAGACATAAGCACCCAGAGAATGAAAGAAAGATTATGTCCAAAGATATTATTGTTAAATTCTTCCACTATAGACAAATCATAATAACCATCATAAAAAGAATAATATAACATGGTCATCAACTGCATTTAACTATACTTAAAAGGCTCATGAGGATCCACAGATATAATAACTTAAGTACCAATTGGAATATCTAAACTTTATTTACCTTGCAACATTGACAATGCTCTTGAGGGGAAGAGACAGAAAAGGTGAAGGATACAGTTCACCAGGAAATTCACTTTGTGTGCTAAGAATTTCCTCCAGTTCGCTTCTATTCCAAGAGCGAGCAACCATCAAGGGAGTACATCTTGTGTTGAAGAAAAAGGATGTAAAAGGGATATGAGTCAACAACTTTCAATCAATATGGAAGACTAAAGCACAAGAATTTTTAATTAAAGACAGATATGTTAACCTCAACAACCTTTCTACAATGCCTTTTTATGGTTCACTAAGTCCACTGTGTCAAGAGATCAAGGCAGAATGGAATTATGCATAGAACCAAGTTCTAGCACATGAAAATCATCATTTCTGTTTGATTTTTCATTTTGATATGACCAATCTTTTGCATGAGATAAACAATGTAGGCATAAATGAGACACAACTACTTTACTGAATCACCATACCAAGAAAATTTACTCGTACAATTCAGTGAAAAGTTCAAGTAGGCGTATACAACAGATATCCAAAGTAAAAGCTTATCTGGAAACATACCCGTTTGCATTTTGAGCACTCAGACTGGCACCCCTTGCTATCAAAATCTGAACCACAAACAAAACAAGGACATGGAAACTTCAGCATCTATACAAGGTGATGAGACTTAGATCTTGTTAACTAGTGGAAAACATACTTGACAACATTGTGCATTTCCACCACATGCAGCATAGTGAAGAGGAGTGCTTCCAGCACCTGCAAAGTCACAACAGCAGTCCACTTAATCAAATATGCAATTGAATGCTAAGAGACCTACTAGAAAAGTGGGAGGTTTCAGGTAGAGCATTCGTTTACCATGTTAACAATATTAAGAGAAGCATATTTCAGTCAGTAATGCACAATTTTATCAGTTAATTAGCATAATATAATATTATGCAAACACAAACTGAAAACCCATTTAACAGAAAGCAGGAAACTCAAATTGCTTCAAGAACACCAAAACATTCTCTTAAATGCTTCAAACAGATGTACACTATCCTGAAGTCATTATTACTATAATATTACTATCATCCTTATCTGTATTTCAATATGAATTAATTAATGCCTTCAAGATTCATATGATTGTTGAACTGTGACTTCAAAATCTCTTTTCACAAATAGTGTTGTAGATATCCGTTTTGTCGACTGTATCAAGTTTTTATTCTTGCACCCAAGCCAAGTTGTCAATAAATAACAAAAGATATGATATAGGTATGTAAATGAACAATTCTGTAGGTGATTTTGTTAAAACCAACTACAAAATGGACAATAATCAACCATGATACGTTTGGGCAATTACCAATTAGATCAATTGTGGTTCCATCTTCCATAGTGACCTTTAAAACAGAAGCTCCCAAGTCCAATAGTAATTGTAGTGCCTCGAGATGCCCATTTAGTGATGCCATATGCAGAGCAGTGATGCCTCCATCAGCAGGTCTATTAATTACCTCATGGAGAACTCTGGTTGAAAAAAGAACAATTGCATGGAAAAGGAAGTCAGAAAAATGTGATTATCATGTGATGATGACATGAGTACAAAATGAATTGAGATTTGATAGTACTCGTCATCAAACTCCAAGATTGATTCATCATTCTCTGATTTCTTCATCAATTTGTTCCAGAAATTAGGAATACTAGGTATAAAATCTGCGAGAAGGAGACGTATGCATCGGGCATGACCATTCAAAGCAGCAAAGTGAAGTGCAGTACCCCCATTAAGATAATCTGCTCGGTGAATCTGGAGTCCAGTATTCCAATCATTTGTCACAATCACAGACCATAAACCTCTAAACCAACTCCAAGAACAGAATAGGAAATTGTTGACTTAAATGTAAATCACTTACATTGGCATTAAAAAGCATCAGCGTAAGAACAACTTCCCAATGACCATATTGACAAGCTTGCATCAATGCGGTCTGTGAAATGAAAAAAAATTTTGAAATTGAATTATTTCTGATAAAATTTCTAAAAGTGAATTTGAATATTAGCCCAGCAAGTAATCGAATGCAAAACACATTGACAATGTAACCAAACCTTAGAAAGAAAACATTCAAAATTAACTTGAAAAGAACGAAACATAAAGAGTAAGAGAAATAGAACACAGAACAGAACCCAGAACCCAGAACCCAGAACCATTGGATGAGCCCAGAACTTCCATATTACCTGACCACGATAATTCCTCAGATTCATATCAACTCCAGACTCAAGCAGGAGAGAAACAATCTAAAAACATGTAAAAGCACAAACGCCACAGTTAAGTAGGTGGAAGAACTTATAATCACAGAATGCAACCGATCTAACAAGAAAAACTTGCAAAACACGACCGGAAACCTGATACCTCATGGTGACCGTGAGCTGCAGAGTAATGGAGAGGAGAGTTTCGAACACCAAAGGTTGAATACCTCGCAAGCCTTGGATTGTATTCCAATAAGGCCTTGGCTTCCTGAAAATCCCCATCTCGTGCCGCCGAAACTAACCGCTCACCAGAAGCTGAACAACCGAAAGAATTGCCCATGATGCTAAGGAATTTCATGGTTTCACCAAGCAAAAGCAGGCCTACTTTCGCTAGCTCCACATGAAATCCCTTATTCCATTTTATTTGATCAAGTGGAACAGTGGTAAGTGCCCTCAACCCTTTGAAGCTGGTAGAAAGAAAATGAAGGGGAAATGTCGAACCTTGAATATGGACACGGACAAACTAACGTATCTTCCCAAACAATGATCAAAAACAACAAAAACCCAGATTAAAAATCAAAACTTGGCTTCTAGTGCTGGGATTCTCAGACCCTTTTAAGAGCTATGACTTCGAGTTATATTAACACAAAGGGGTCGAGAGAAAAGGAGGTAGTTATATGGAAGAAACTGATGCTGACAAAAGAACAAAAGGCAGACTCTCCCTAACTGCTCTGTAGGGAGATGGGAATATTAAATTTACAATCTACAAGTGATCCTGTAAGAATTTGTTAAAAGTCTCTCGTGAACTCCGAAAACTCAACCAAACATTACCAGACAAAAATTAATTTCAAATCACATCAACAACTGCCGATTTACCTTCTCCTTCTGTAAAGCTCTCTCCTCCATAAATGCCATGACTACACTCCAAATTTCCCAGCAAAAGTACAATTATCCATCTCCAAATTCACCTTAACCTCCTCGACAAAGAAAAAACTCGATTACCCAGTTCCAAGTATTGGTGAAAGAATCAAATTTTCATTTTCCCATCTCCCATTTCCTTCAGAGAATTAAACAAACCCACTCCTAAATTCCTAAAGGAAAACAAAAAAGAAGAGTTACAATATCCTCCAACTCCCAACCAAAAATAAAAAAGCTATCTTTAACACCCAATTTCTAAAAGTTCCAACTTTCACGGGCTCATTTTAGAATCCAAGCCTACAGAGATCAAATTATCTCCCTCCAATATAATTCAGGAGATGGTGATCAAGTTTCAACAAAAGGGTGTCAAGTAAACTAAAAATAGATTTAAAAAGTAAAAAAATGGCTTGCCCAGAAGAGGAAATGCGATGTATTTACATAACAGATTCTAAACTTAAAACTTTTGCCCACAAGTTGAAAGCCACGAGAGATAAGAACAAACAATAACTTATAATGATGGAAATTTCGTCAACAGGAAATGGTGTGGTGGGGGACAGCGATACTTTATTACATCCACCTCAACCAACGAAGCAAATACATGAAAAGGCGACCCTTCCCATTATTGAATAGTTTTGTCTAGTCAACTTCGGTTCTCTCTCTCCTCGTCTAAACGTGCACCGAAGAACAAAAGGCCTTTCATTTCGAGGTTTTTATGTTGTCCTTTAATAAGTAAACACCGATTCAACCCAAACAAAAACATATATGTGTGTATATATATATTTAAGCAAATGCTTGAGTTAAGTAATTTCATGAAAGGAAAACGATATATATTGATAAAACACATTAGAAAACATTTTATAGATAGTTTTTATTTGAATATTAAATATGATAACAAATGAAAATTATGAGTGTTTGGCTAATAAATTTAGTTACCTCATCGAACATGTTTTGAATAAATAATTAAAAAACGTTAATAACATTAGTGTTTTAAAAAAACAAATAAGAAGATAAACTGTTAAAATAAGAAATTTAAATTTTAAAACGTTTAATTAATATTAAATTACAAAAAAATTATAATTTTATTTAAAAAATTGCTAAAAGAAAATTAATTACTTTATTTTAATTTATAAAAATTAACCAAATAGTTAGTAAATTAATTAATTTTAATAATAAAAATTATTAAAATAAATCAAACCGAAAAATTGACAGCCAAACTAAAATATTAAAAAGCTCAAAGCTTTCATTATTAATCCTCTCAAACTCCTTTAGTTTTTTAATCATTGACAAACATTATTAATCTTATTGTACTATAATTCTATCACTTAATAATTTAATTACAAGATGAGCGAATAAATATTAAATTAACCAAGTATAAATAAGAGAACTTGTCAATAGACTCAATACAAATTCCCTCAAAAAAAAAGACTCAATATAACTCAAAATCTTTTTTTAATATAATATCTCATATTTATTGATCTTATATAAGATTTTCTTCCAGAAAAAAATGATCGAGTATGAGATTGCAAATCTCAAGCTTATTTAATATGTCGAAAAGATCACAAATTTAATCGGCGATAAACTTGACAAATTATTTGATATTGACTTTTTTCCTCCATTTTTAATAACAAACTGGGCTAGAATAATTTACTCATTTAGGTAATAAAGCGAATATATGGTATATTTCGATAATTAATTCCTATATTATTCTATTAAAACTTATATACATATTTATGTGAGGTTTACATAAATATATTAACAAAATTAAATAGTATAGAATTAAAACACATGATCAAAAGCTTCTTTTTTTTTAATTCGAGAAAACCTCATAAGTTGGTCAAGCGGGCACACTTCTCAAAGGACTCAATTGACACATCACCTCACAGTGGGGTTAAGTGGGTGCACCTCATCATTGAGGGCCCAACTAGTTCTCCACCTACAGGTAAAACTCTGACTGCCCTAGGCTCTTACAAAAAAGATTAGCATGAAATTGAATCTGAGACTTAACCAAAGACAAATCCTGCTCTCAACTATGGAGCTATATCTCTAGAAGGCAACGAAAACAAGTTACTCCAAGGGGGTAACAAAGTTCAGCGTGGCTAACTTATTCTATCCAATGAAGGCAACGAAAACAAGTTACTCCAAGGGGGTAACAAAGTTCAGCGTGGCTAACTTATTCTATCCAATAATTGCTCACATTCTAAGAAGAGGAGGATTTGTTTATGAAAGTATTTATTTTTTAGATGAAGTGCTAACTTATTATATAACAGCATTTCTATGCCCATATTAGCTAAAGTGCAGTATTATAATAAAACTTAAAAAATCACTTTCCCGTAAAATATGCATATAATTATAATAGCTTGGCCACCTTGTGAAAATGGAAAAGGCAAAATAAGACCCCACCATGCCCACATGTTAAAGTTATGCTTAGCGGTGGAATATCTTTTCGTGGGATCCATGTGAGCAAAGCAGACAGAATCTTGGTGCTTCGTTACTCTCTGTCACAGAATAAAGAGAAGATTAGTGAAAGAAAGAACCTTTATCGTCTTTATACAATTGTTGATTTATATAAAATCTGATTAGAATATTTTAATTAAATCAAGTTGTAACTCTTTAATCGGTCTTAATTAATAATTAAAAAATTAAATCAGTTCAATCGGTCTAATCTTAAACTTGCTAATTTTTTAATTCAATCTATAACTTTCCAAATCGATTTACTTTAATAATTTTTGCTATTAAAATCTTATGAGTTTATTAATTAACTAGTTAATTTTTTAAATTAATCAATTTTTATAAACTAAAATAAATAAATTAATTTTTATTTAACAGTTTCATTTTTCAACTTCAACCTTTTCAATACGTAACGATAATATTATTTAATTATATTCAATCTTTAATCAATTTTATAATAAATTAGTATTTATTGAATTTTTAAATTTTAAATTTTAAATATCTTATTTTTCCAATTTAACTTTCGACCTTATTCTCAAATCATTAATTTTAACCTTTAAAAAAAAGGTAAAAACTCGATTAATTATTGGCGATTGAACTTATAAAGGATGGGAGCTATGTTCGAAAAAAAGAAATGTTAAGCTTATGAAATATGAACCATTTTATATTAAAATAAAGGACCATCTCATATATGTTCTTACAAATTGTACACATTGAATGTTTACATTGAACAATTTTATACATGAACAGGGTCCATTAACATAAAAGCCCAATCTATTATCTACTTTACCCGCTGGGTTTTGTCGCCGGCCCACTTAATAACAATAACTTCTGGACGATTGAGAGATGAGGGGTGTCATAACCCTGCAAATAAAGTAATTTATAATTACATTGCAAATCACACTAGTTATCTTATACAAATTAAATAAGTTCTATTTATAAAAGGGGGGATTTTCTGTTCAATTTTATTTTGTCTAATCCTATACAATGCTCAGAGCAAGGACATTTTGGCGATTGGATAGTTTTAAACTCATGTCATCCAAAACGACTTAGTTAACTGCTGATGGCGAAGTACGTAAGCTACAATCAAAGCACCATGACACAAGCACCATACGGCGAGTGCTGGCACAACCCACGTCGCATTGCCACCAGTGAGGTGTCCTCAAACCACCGCCTGAACATGCTTGTAAGCATCAGGAAAGACGAAGTTAGGCGGCAGATAGCCAACATATCGCGTTCATCTCAGTCTCTTCAGCAAGATTTCTCCAAAGTGGTGATGAAATTAATGTTTGAGGAGCTTACCTTCAATATCATGATGCAAATCGTAACAGGTAGGGTTGATAAAGACTGTTAGACATTTTTGCCCTTAAGGGCATTTTTGTCTTTTTAATAGTAGACAACTATTAATTGTAATTTTAAATTTTAATAAATTATCGATTAAGTTAAGTAACTCAATCCAAATAAGGGTAATAAAGTAGTCCAATAAATGATCTATATTAATGAGTAGAAGTCTGGGTGAAAAATGGATCATTTTCAGTATGAACCTGATCCATATCGATCTTGTGATGGAGAAGTCTGATATGAAAGCTATATAAAAGTTAAAATCTTTTACAGTTACTTATATCAATCGTACGGTACTCTAACCTGTTAAGAGAACTTGCGTATTAAAAAAAATGTAAAAAGACCTAACTTCTTTCTACACCTGAGTGCCGGTGAACAACTTTCTTACTTGTTCTAAAAAGATTGGAGCTCGTTTCGAAATCAAACATTGCTTCGGAACTTAAAATGAATCGAAATCAGCTATTTCATATTTTCTTCATTTTTACCCTTTCATGTAAATTCCAGATTAGGGTCTGTAATACATATTACAAAGAGAGAAATGAAGAAGAAGCAAAATAGTGGGCAGGTTGATGGAGGAGTTGGCTTATTTGTACGGGACATCGAATCGTGCAGACTTCTTTCCCCTTTGGAATTTGATTGACGGAGGTCGTTTTAAGAGGAGGGTGATTCAACTTGCCGAGAAAACCGATGTTTTCTTGCAAGGCTTGGCTGACGAAACCAGAAGCAAAATAAGTTCAGATAACCTCAACTCTCTAACTTATAATCTCCTTTTGTCTTCAGCAACTGCAACCTCAAAGGGTTCATATCGGTCAGTCTTAAAGTTTATTTTTACTTAAAAGTTGTTGAAGTTGAGCTGAAACAGAGAAAGACTTCAGCAAGGTTTGAAATTCAGGTTATCTCCAAATGCTTGGCTTCAAACTCCAAAATAGAACCAGAAATGTGAGTTGAATCTTTAGCACTGCAGCAGAATGTGTTAACTTCAAACTCCAAAACAGAACCAGAAAAGTGAGCTGAATCTTTAGCACTGCGGCAGAATGTGTTAACTTCAATGACTCTTTCCAAATACTCAGAACTGAAGCTAGAAGATGGATTTGAAATTCCAGCAACAATTTTTAAATTTCAGCTCACTGATTTGAACTTCACAAGCTTCAACAAATCAGAAATTCACAGCTACGAATCTGCACAATTTCAGAACTTCAATTCCTCGAATCTGCACTTCTTCAGCAGCAACTTCGGATTCAAAATGTGGCTATCAATATCAGCAGCGATAGCAGCGAGCACTTCAGCAGCAAACCAAATAAAACCAAATGCTCCAGCGGAAAATGAACTTCAATATGATAAGCAACAACTTCGGATTCAAGAATGTTCAGCTATCAATGAATGAAGACTTTGAAGATGAACAACATTTTCATTTTGTAGGCTGAATCCAATTTCTAAAATGGAAGGTTGT
>JANZLX010000008.1:592809-604522 GCA_025531955.1 Erythroxylum orinocense | reverse complement strand
AGCTAATAGAATCCGCTGGTCAAATCAGCTAATAGAATCAGCTATCAGCTAACAGTTGATAAAATCAGCTAACAGCTAATGTAATCAGGTGTTTGCCAAACAGCTGCATAATCTCCTTTTGTCTTCGGCAACCGCAACCTCAGTATTAAAGTTTATTTTTACTTAAATGTTTATTTTTTTCTTATGATTGTAACTATCTAAAAGTTCGAGTGTTGTATCGTTACTCATTCTTATTGTTATTACTTTGTAAAGTGCTAAAAGATAATTCACTTCTTGTTCATTGGCTATTTTATAGGTTATCCTGTTAGCTGGATCTGATACTTCTTCTGTGACCTTAGAATGGGCAATGGCTAACCTGCTGAACAATCCTGACAAATTGAAGAAGGCTAGAGATGAACTCGACAAAGAAGTTGGACATGACCGCTTAGTGGATGAATCTGATCTTCCCAAGCTACGATATCTTCAGAACATCATCACCGAGTCCCTCGGGATGTATCCAACATCTCCCCTTCTTAGATCCACACATGGCGTCGGAGGACTGCGTTATCAGAGGTTATTGTTAGAATATATTTTATGGGCTACAATCAATTGTCATTTTGTTTTTTTAAAAACAGGCTAATGATATAATCCCTATTAAGATACTTATGGTCCACTATTATTGTGATCTCTATTGGACTTAAAGCGCTTTATATAGTTAGTGTGGTTAATGGTGTAGGCTTAACCTTTAGGCCCATGATGGGCAGGCCTTGGGTTAATATTAATGGCTAAATCACCACAAGCAGTCCCTATTTTCCTATATATATATACATCTATTTTCTTTACAGTTTGTCCTATCGGTAACTGTTATCACAAAAGACAAAGGAGATTTGCTGTGAAAGTCTTAGCCATCACCAAATACTTGAGCGGTGTCTTCATATTTCATTGGCAATGTCTTCAACACGTAAGTATTGGTATTCTTTATCATGTATGATTATTATGATTATGGTTTTCTTACAGTTATGACATGCCTAAAGGCACAATATTACTAGCTAATGCATTTACTCTACATAGAGACCCAACACTTTGGGAAGATCCCGACAATTTCATACCTGAAAGATTCGAAACTGAAGGAGATCATTAGCTCACAAACTCATAGCTTTTGGAATGGGGAAGAAGATCATGTCCTGGAATAAGTTTGGCCAACCATAGTCAATGATTCAGTGCTATGACTGGAAAAGAATCACCGACGAGAAGCTTGACATGATCGAGGGTGAGGGAATTACCATGTCTATGATCGTTCCGATTGAGGCTATGCGCCGACCCCGACCACTCCTGAGTAAAGTGCTAGCTCAAGCTGAGCAGTGACTGGTTCGTTTGTCTGTAGCTTTCGTTCCAAAACTATCAATCAGATGATATTTCAGAATTAATGTAGTTCAACTGCGGAAGCACTTTATACTAGGCAAAAAAGCATTTTAGACTTAGCTTTATTAATAAAATACAACATTTAAATTAAATCTAAATGCAATCAAAACAATCCAAACATACCTTAAATATTGGTGAAAATTTTGACAAGAAGACCCACTTTTATAAAATTTTAATTGTAAAATCCTTTTTTAATACATTTTTAAAAATAAACCCTACGTGTCACGTAATAGTAAGATCTATTTTTAATTAAAAATAAAAACAATATCACGTTAATGTTAACATAATATTTAATTAACAGAGAGTTAATTCTGATAAATGTTCTATTTAATTAGGGTTTATTTTGAATGTTTTGAAAATATTAGTATTCAATTTAAATATTTCAAAACATTAAGAACTTTTTAATATTTTGCTGGAGTTCAAAATGCAAATTTAAATTTAAATTATATATATTTCTTGCAATAAATACTCAAATGGTGGTTCAAGGTGCACTGCTTTGTTATTGTATCAAAACTACAAATGAGAAAATAACCTTGAAAATAAAATATTTTATAATCACATTGCGAATCACGCCATCTACTTTATACGAGTCATTTACAAGTTCTACTTAGGAATCTATTTTAAATAAACTATTATCTATAGAATAATGTAATTGACATAATAGTATTGAATTTGATTCACTTGTAACTTTTATTTGAAACATAAGTTGGTCTGTATATATTATGATAGACTAAGCTCTTAAAATTATTGATTAGTCCAAGTCTCCTGATGGATTAAAGATTTTAAATTTAAACAATACACTTAATCATTAAAACTTAATCAATTAATTATTTTTATTTTAATCGTGTGAATTATTACTTTTTATGAATGTTTTTATGTTAAATTAAGGAACTTGCAAAGTAAATTTTTTGAAAATATTAAAAATTTAGGATATAAATTATATTTTAGATAAGTTATTTAATAAATCATCGTCCATTATTTTGATTTACGTATTTAATAAATAAATTAAAAATTTTGAAAAATTCCTTTAGCTCGAGATTTTAAAGAACTCTTACAATGTCTTGGTCCAAACCTAAAAAGTTTGATGGAAATGTTCTTTAACTCTAAAAAAGTTTATAGTGATCGAGTTTTACATCGGATATTTTTGGTCAGTAAGAGCTAGCCTTTGACGATCCTGCTATATGGGACCAAGGAGTGGTTAATATGAGGAGACGAGTGTTGGATTAGTTGAGCCGAGAAAGAAGAATAAGATCTCCTCCTTTTACATATCTCAATGACTTAACTGCCACCAAACACATGCATTTTTACTTTGTTTGACTATTATTTTTACAAGGCGTGGATCTTATGTTTGTATGAGAAATTTTATGTCATTTCGCTTCAGGTCCTTTTCAGAGGTAGAAATGTCACAACGAGATGAGGGTTGACAAGTATCCACCTGAAAGTTATGATCTTTATTTGCTCGCCTCTCGACTAATCAAAGAGTATAAACTAGTTCTAGTTTGAGAGATTTTGTCATAGAAGAAAGTATATCCGCGTGACAATAAGAAAGTAAAGTTGCGATCTTTATCTTTAATTTAACAGACATATGGAGTAACACGAGGTAGGATTTGAGGTCATCGAATCCTCAAATTTATGGAAGCGTGGAAAGTTCATTAGATACATGAAGGTTTAGACTTTTTCTTCCATGCGGGTGTTTGGTTCTCATTGACTTTCACTTTAGACAACATAGAAAAGCTAAGTAACAAAATCCATGATTGTCGGAAAGCAAAAGGTGTCACTTTCGGGCATATTTGGTCCAGCCACGAGCAACTTCTCCAACTCGGGAATGTTAATTCCATATACAAACAGGAAAAGCATCCTATGCTCTATGTCACACTTTCTGGATTATCTTCTTTCTTGTCTTGTCCTAAACCAGGAGAAAAGAGAAACTGGTACTACATATCACGGGAGTTTGGAATAGAAGTCCAAAGAAGAATATGATCAGGACAAGTACAAACAGAGAGAATACTGTGGAACTAAAAGAAAAAGGCTTAAAATAAAAGATGAAATGTGGAAAAAGAAGTACACCCTTCTGAGTTACACGTTTCGAGACGGCGTAGAATGCATTTGTTTTGTTGCGAGGAAATAAATGGTCATTGAAGTTGATACATGGGGCTCAATTTCTTAAGTCAAACTTAGGTGTCAAAGTCATCTTTCCAAGACAGTTCTTAGATGAAACTGGCTGTTTTACTTTACTTTTTTATTTTTCACCATAACTACTCAACTCGATGTAATAGCTAATGAGATCCCAATTCATTTTGTTGTGGATTGTTGGTGGTAGATTTATTGCTCTGCTTTTCAAAACTCACCTTCTGGCACTGGGCATGCCATTTATTTGCCTATTTGCCCTACACTGAATTCCCCTTCTTCATCTTCTCTATCTATCTCCAGTTGACTGGCAGGTTCTTATTATAGTAAGCAGAAATTTTCTTCAGGATTCTTGGTTGGAGCTTGAATTGTTTTTCGTATCACATGAGATTCTTGAGGTCTCATTTTTCAAGCTTAAAGCTTCAATCTTGGTGAGTTCTTTTCATTTTTTTTTTCACATAGCAAGCAAAACATGGACTTGGTTTTCCTTCAAATCAAAGAGAACACCTTTCTTTCTCCATCTCAGCAACCATACTTATTTTCTCAGTCACCCCCTCAAGAAAAACTTGATTATGATCGTTTCAGCTTGGACGATAAGGTTAGTCCTAATGTATTGATTGTAATCATAATCCTTGCTGTTTTTTTCTTCGCTGCTGGTTTGCTTCACCTCTTGATCAGATTTCTTCTAAGAGCACCTATTAGGGGTCCTGACGATGTGGACAATGTGACTGCTCTTCAGGGGCAGTTGCAGCAACTTTTCCACCTCCATGATGCTGGTGTAGATCAATCATTTATAGATACTCTACCAGTTTTTCAGTACAAAGCTATTATAGGATTGAAGAACCCTTTTGACTGTGCTGTTTGTTTGTGTGAGTTTGAGCCTGAGGACAAGCTTAGATTGTTGCCAAAATGTAGTCATGCCTTTCACATGGAGTGTATAGACACATGGCTACTGTCGCACTCCACTTGCCCTCTTTGTAGAGATAGCTTACTTCCTGATTTCTCTCCAAACAATGGCTGTTCTCCCATCATTCTTGTTCTTGAATCTGGCAGTGAGAGCTCAAGAGAGATTGCAAATGATTCACATCTGGCGTGTCATGGAGATGGTGAATTGGGATCGTCGCGAATAGAAAGTACACGCAAATCATGTGAAATCTTGGCAAAAGATGATCCTGTTCCAACAACAGCAGTGAATTCAGGAGAGAAAGTTGTTCCTGTTAAGCTAGGAAAATTTAAGACTCTGGATACCGGAGAAGGGAGTAGCAACAGCAATGTTGACTCAAGAAGGTGCTATTCAATGGGGTCTTTTGAGTATGTGTTGGATGAAAGTTCCTCATTGCAAGTACCTATAAGGACTCCATTGAAGAAACAGTCAAGTAAGAAGCCTTCTTTGCCACTAACTCCTGGTCACAGACAAGCAATGTCTGAATGTGACTACGAAACAAGGCGAGAATTCCCTGCTTTCGAAGGCATTAGACGTACTGAACCCAAAGACACTGCTAGGATTGTTACTGGCAGTGGAAGCAGTGCCATTAGTACAAGCAAAAGAGAGAGCTTTTCAATATCAAAGATTTGGCTAACAGGGAAAAAGGAGAAGCAGAATTCAACGGCGGACAATTCCAGGAGGACATTGTCGTCTAGGTTTCCAGAGAATAAGAACATTGTCGGTGATGATTCAAAGGTAATTTATGGGACAAGGAGGACTATATCTGAAATGGGCATTGGAAGGTGGGACAACAGAATCAGCGAGTTAGGTTCTGATGAGGAAAATCAGAGTTGCAACAGCTTGGAGTATCAAACCAAAACACCATCATTTGCGAGGAGAACTCTGCTTTGGCTGGTTGGAAGACAAAACAAGGTTGTTCAGTCGCCCTTTACACCTGAAGCTTAGGTTCTTTTTGCTTTCTAGATTCTTTTTATTTTTCTGAAAACCATGTCTGTTATTCCATTATGTAAGACAAAATTGTAGTATCTTAGGGCAGATGTGAATACATGTAGTTCAGTAGGGACAACAAGAAGGGAAGCAACAAAAAGCATCTGAAACACTCAAGTGCTTGAACTTGCACCGTATTATCATCCTTTGACTCGTGTTCTTTTTGTCCTTTCAAGTCCTGCAAATATTGCATTTCATAATTTCTCATCGGACTAATTGAAGGCGTCGATTAGCAAGTTCAAAACTTTCTGGATGGTGGGTTTTGCTGGGTTAAGATGATGGAGTTCACTTTCCAATTATATATTTCTAATTTGATCTGACCCTTGAATTTTTAACCTGATAATGCGGTAGGACAAGTTAGAACAAATCCCTTAAAGAGAATCAGATCAGGTACGAGGAACAAGTCATCGAACTCGGAGAAGATACGGATAAAATATGGCAAGTGCAACAATTGTCCATTCCGGCGACCAAAGGAAGGACATTTTGGTTTTTCCTTATCATCTTTAACGTAGCAGGCGAATGCTTCTGTAAGCACAAACTTTGTGAATCATCAGTGATGCAATTTCCATGCGGGTACCTTTCATAGGGACACTCGACTCCAAGTCTGGTTAATTTGACTGATATTTCGACGGTCACTTAGATGATGATTAAAGATATGAATTTGATTATGAACAGGATTTTCTATATATAAATAAACAAAGAACCATAAGTTAAGAGATGAGTACCTTGCAGCTTTGTATCAGAAACATTTCACAGGAACAGCGTCTCTTTCGGTAGTTGTTGTCCCGTATTTAGTAGGTTGTTGATATAATAAATGCAAGTCAAGAATCCAAATTCAAGTTTTGCAAAGCCAGCTGCTACTCATTATCACAAGGCTGGGTTTGCAGTTAATGAGATAAGTAATACGAGGACCTATAACATTTAATGTGATCATGTCTTTAGGTGTCACGGAAACGGTTGGATTGGAGGACCATCGTACAGTTTCATTTCATATTTCATAGTGACACGTACCCCCATTTTAACTCGAGCTTGTCCTTCTTAATATCAAGTCCAGTCCAACTTCATTGCATACCCAAGAATTAAGCTGCTTCTCCAATTATATGTCAAGTCCATTCCATTCTTGGGTAGTTTTGATCTTTTGTTCCTTTAATATAATTATAAACAATACTTATGTTTACAATGAAAAGATCAAATAAATTTCATTAAAAAGCTCTTTGAATATCTGTATCAAGGACACACATCACATATGGACAAATTGAGACTTCGTCACTAATGTAACGAGTGTTTTCGCACAACCAAGACAGAACATGAACCATGCATGTCATTTGACAGAAGAAGGTCTCCTAGTAATCCCAGTTCTTGGAACTCACACCATTCTCTTAAACCATCAGTTTGTGTGGTCTCTAAATCCAATTTGTCCCTTCTTCCAACTATAATCATATCATATGTAGCAGCCATCGGCTTCACGATCGAAATGGTCGTCGTTGCATCGTTAGCGGTCTCTTCTCTATATGCAACAGACTTGTTATCCTTAACCTTCGATAGGACCATGTTATCGTATGCCAGTTCCAGCCCATTCACGGACAGGCGGTTCGCTGCAACCAGACGTACTACGGTCAACTTGATTCTAGAGTCCAAAGTCATGCGAATTGCGAACGTTAATGCCTCCCTATCATCTTCACCTCCAATGAAGATCATGGCAACCTTGTAAGTTGAAGAAGAGATGAACGAATTTGCTTCGTGAGATACTCGAATTTTGGAGTGCTTGTGGTGACGATCAACGAGAATTCCTACACTGCAAGGTGCCCTCTCAAGAATTCTAAGATTCAATTCCTTTATCTTATCGTCCTCTGATTCAATAGACCCATCTCTAGTAGACCACCTAATGTGAAATGGTAGTATGACCAAAGCAGTACGCTTGTCGAATGCAACGTAGCATACATCATCGTACATGAAATCTGGTGAAGAGACGGCTGTAATGGCATTAACAGATGCAGCAGATGGGTTATTGTACTCGAATCCGTTGAAATATTTGATGACGTTCTCTGATTTCGGATAACCGCAAAGGACAATGCTCGTTTTCCTGTGGGGAATGAACAGTGGATTGGATTGTCCTGCGAGTTTGATGAGGTGAAGGACGGTAACGGAAATGGGGCTGTCCCTGGTACATGAGACGTTAAGAAGTTTGATCATTGCATGTACATCTCCAGGAACATGGATGCAAGACACAATTTTCAGTTCAGAATCAGAATTTGTATCCATAATGCTTCTTCTCTGATATCCAACGAATTTCTTTGATGGATCGTATAACATTTTCACTCCAATTGTTGAAATGATCTCCAGGACAGCAACCAGAAAGAGCATGAAGCAAAACAAATCAGGCTTTATCATCTGCAGGTTCATTGGTGAAAATGATTAGAAAAGTAAAGAAAATTATTGTGTTGCGTAGATGGAAGGAGAGAATTAGATCGTTTTCTTACCATTTTATCGCTGAGGAATGAAATGTAAGCCAAATCAACAGCTCCTTTCGTGCACATAATGAGAGCAAAAGCACCGGCATCTCTTTTTGGCATGTTCCAACGATAGATTTGTGGTAAGAAACATACAAAAAATTTGACAAAAAGAATCACAGAAACCATGGACAAATGCCTTAGTATCTTGTTTATGTCTACGTCTCTGTGTTGAAGGTTCACCCTCATGCCACAAGTTGTTAGAAAGAGTTGGAAGAACAAATCTGAAACGAATTCAAACTTCTCCACCAGGGCAGTACCTATCGGTGGTCCTGCTGGAACAGCCAGACCAAAAACAAAAGCCCCGAAAACACTGAATATTCCATAAAGACGAGTTATGTAAGCACAGGCTAGGAACAAGGCAATGATGACGTAAATGTGTGATTCCACGAGAATCATACCACCATCTCGTACCCTTTTGGCCAAAAAGTTCAACACTGGCCTGAGCACCAACGCAGTAAAAGCAATGAATGCCAAATTGACCAATATCTCACCGCCTCTGAGCAAGTTATAACTCCGAAAGTTTGGATCAACAATTACGTTCGATAAGTAAGAAGCAAGGACGAACTGTAGGCTCAAAAGATCACTGATTAGAGCCGTCGATAATCCTAATCGGCCAAGTTCTGTGTTAAGAAGCTTAAGCTCATTGAGGTGGCGAATTACCACAGGAAATGCAGTCAAAGAATATAATGACGCATAGAAGAAGCAATCTTTGATACTATTTTGGCGGATTAATGATGGAATCGCCAGAGTACCAATTAGTGTCGGTAATGTCACAGACAGAAAGCCAAGAACAAAAGTCTTTCTTCCAACATTTTTAAGCACCCCAATGTCCATTTTAACTCCACTGAGGAACATGAAAAAATGGTAGCCTAATGTTGCTGCTGTGCCAATATTATTTACACTGTCTTTCGTGAATAAGTTGCCTGATTTGAACAGTGTTGGATTGAAAACTATGCCCACCTGATATCATAATCATGAACATAACTTTTCATTCCAGGAAGATAAGAGATGATACAAACGTTTTATACAAACATTAGGAAAAGAAAAAAAGAATCAGAAGTAGTTAAAGGACGTATGTACCAGGATATTTGCGACTAAAGTTGGCAGTCCCAAACATTTAAGCAACGAGCTCAAGCATTGGGTGGCTAAAAGCATGACGCCCATCTGAAACTCTAAATTTGGCAATGCAAAGCCGAGAAATGGCTCTTCCAAAGTCTCAGCAAATACACCACGAGAATCTACCTTGGGTGGTATTTCAAAGCAAAAGGTACCGTTTGTAAATTGTCCATCAAAATCCGGGAAGTTCATTTTTGACGCAAGCTCTATCAGTCGCTCGACGGGCTGCTTCTGTATAGAGCTGCGTCTACGAATTTGCTAAGGACGAAACAAGAAGATGGTTGATGAATGAGGAATGGCTCCAAATAGAAAACTGAGATGATTGGTGATGAAGAATGCTAATGGCAAGTTATTTTAAAGTAACTTGAAGGTAGGGGAGAACTCTTAAAGCTGGTAAAGACTGTTTCCTTTTGTTAGGTGGGATGTTGATGCTATGCAATTGTTAATTGTAACAAATGTTTGTTAATCTTTTATAGTTGCGACTATATTGAGGTTTAACTCCCATCTTCCTAACAATTTGAAAGATGTTTTCTTTAGTTACACTAAGAGGAGAAGTTTCTATTGTTAACCCTTCCTAAATATAAGACAAGTTGAAACAAATAGGGGGAAGTTCTGGTTATTCCCTCTGATATATATAAGATTCTGTTGTCTGGCAGAGTGTCTGCTGATGTAATAGCAGACACTGATGCTGTGTGATTGCTGTTAATTGTTATTTTTATTGAGTCCACACATGTCAAGTTCTCTGAATCAAAATATTATAGGCAACTCTCAATTATATTGAGCATACTCCCAAGTTTTGACATGGCTAGCTATTGATATATACCTATCTTTCTATATCCACCATGAGCCCAACAGCCATTAGCCAATTTATGCTCTAATATCCATCCAGAAAAGACGAGGAAAACAATGAGTCCAATCCAATTTCACTTTCTAATTGCATGTGGAGTTGAAGTAAAATTGGCAAAGAAGTCATTTTCTTGTAGGCACGCACGAATTACAGGCAATTTTCTCGGACTATCTGAGCTTGTGTAAGGTTTGGACAGACAAGGGGACATGGAATACAGTAAAAGGTGGCAACAATGCCGTCTGAGACGTCTAATCAACTCATAAATTCAGTTAAAAACGCGGATCGTTGTCCAGTTATTTCATCATTAATCCTTATACGGTGAACTTGAGGGAAATTATCCAAGGCCTGTAATGTGGTTTTTGCAAGTTGGTCTACTTGACTGATCAAATCGAATGTACATGCTTTGAGCCTCCACCACTTTGGATCTTTTGAGAGATGGAAGTTCAAATACTTGTACTTTGCATGCCCATAATGAACAACCTCCTCACAAGCTTATCTGGATTTTGCCGGATCATTTTGGAGAGATTGCATGCTTTTGAAACAGCCTGGAAAATCCATGTCCATTCCTGTTGGTGGGTGGATAAATGAAACCCACTAGCTGCGCCAAGATTAGGTTCCTGTAATGGAAAGCAAAAGGTGTGCGAAGGACCACATATTGGAACACATGGTTCGTGTATTTATTTAAACAAACTTTCATGCTATTTATGTTGAATTTAAGAATAAGACATTAACTAAAATAAAGTAGAATAGAAATGAGATAATGCAAGAAGCAATTTGTAGGTAGAATATATTTTATATTGAAATTAATAAATAGGTAATGAAAGGTAAATATAATAAATCAAATTTTTAATAAATAATAAATAATAACTTTATCTTTAACTGATAAATTTTTTTATTTTAATAAATAATAGAATTTATCTTTACTACTTTATCTTAATATTTCTAAATTTTACCCTTCAACAAATAACACATTTTTTTACTTTGAATCATCCTCAAAAAATGACACCCAAATAAGACAAACTTTAATCCGTAGTTAAAGTTAAGAGAGATTTGGTAACTTAAAGAATATATCTACCTAGCTGTGACTAACAAATCCGTAACAGCTTGCCTATAAAACTTCAGGGAACTTAAATCTGCAAAAGAAGATCGTTCTGGAAAACTGAGAAGGACCGTCAGACAACCCATTGGTATGCTCCATCTCTTTCCCATATTGCTTCATAACATTGTCCATGAGTGACTGTAGCTATATATAAACCTGGCCTCTATTGTCCTCTTGACTCTCTATACACTTCTCAAAATATCCTCTCGACATTTCTCAGTTTCTTTTTCAATCACTATGAGCAGAAGATACCACGTAAATTCAAAGAAAATGGCAAAAAAGAAAGTGAAGTAGAAAATTTTGCAACGCAAGGAAATCTGGAGACCCTAGGAAGGATGATTCCAAGTTGCCAGCAGGAGATAGATGTTGAAACCTTGTTTCAGAAGTCTATTCACCAGTACAACATTTTTTTCACTCTGTAATTGCGTCTTCATACTTGTCAGTAGTTAGGTAGGATATACGCTACGTACAGATTTTATTCCTTTTTTATTGTACAGCTTGTGTATATAAACTGTAACATCCCATTACTAGTGGGAAGGTTAGATTGGTAAATGTGAGTAATTAATGAGAGTTAGGGATGCATTTCCATGTTCATGCATGATATGCCGCACATATATATATGAAAAGTGAATTTATTTGCACATGAAAATAATTGTACATGCATTCATGAATAATTT
>JANZLX010000008.1:507477-523743 GCA_025531955.1 Erythroxylum orinocense | reverse complement strand
TGAGATAAGAAAAGTGATTAATTATGAATCGATCGGACAAATTGATTATATCTTAAATTGATTGAGAAAAGTGATTGTATGATTAGATAAGAAATATTATGTTCTTAAGTGTGAATTTCGAGGATGAAATTCTTTTAAGAAGGGGAGAAATGTTGGACTCCGAACTTTTGATGAAAATTATAAATATTAAAATGAATTTAAATGAGAAAGAAATTGGTGAGAAATTTATGGATTTATATGAATTTAAGAAAAATTGATGAAATTAAGAAAAAGTGATGAGAAATGAGTTTGAGGATTTATATGAATGTATAAGAAATGATTAAGATGAATGAAGTGAAAAAGAATAGAAGTATATGGATCGGTTATGTTTTGAATGAGTGGTTATGATTTGAATGAGATTGAATAAGATGAGAAAAAGAAAATAAAAATTCAGACCGAATTTCGGATAGTTTGAGTTTAAGGTTTCCAACGCAACGTTTTGTTTTCTAGATTTTCACTCTCGAATGTCGGCATTTGTTTCATTGTTTTGAAACGTTCGTTTCGTTCTGCTTCCGTTTCTGTTGCGAAACCTCTGTGAATTCTATAAGAAAATCCGTTCTTTCGATTTCCGATTTCGATTTCGTTTTCCGTCTGTTTTCCGGTTGGGATCCGGTTCCTGAGATCGGGTCCCAACAAATGGCACTCTCTCCTCTTCCAATGTCTTGTGGAATTCAAAAAATCGTTCAACTCTACAAATCAATTCAATTGGTTCCTTTTGTCTGCTATATCGAGTAAAATCCAATTTCACCAACTTAGGCATGTAGGCATTGTTGGAAGAATCTTCAAGGTTAGCTAATGCATGATTATTGCGTCACCATTCATTATTTCAAGTTTGGCCATGAGAGCTTTCTACTACCTGACTTTTATTTGCAGAGATAACATCCAAATAAGCATTGATTGCAACAAGCACCTCCTGCATCTCCTTTAGAATCTTTTCCTGCCCTGCGGACAAAGTGGTAATTTCATTATCCAATAGTCCCAATCATTGCTCCTCCATGCTTGTCTTTGATACCAAGTTGTCGTGTGTGTGAGATCTAAAATTATCTTATGCATGAAATCTTGTGATTGGACGATTAAGATAAGAAGGATCTCTCTTAAATTGATATTGCTTATGCTTCCCAATTTTGATTAATTGTAAATAGAAATAAGGAGTAGCTAAAGAACAAAATAAGCAATAGTTGGTTACTTCGAGGGAACTAAAAACTCCTAAGAAACTCAAAGAGCTAGTTTAGTGAATGAAAGAATGCTCCTCCTTTATTCATGTGATTCGTTGGCAATAAATAGAGGAATAGTTTAACCAATCTCCAATATTTCAGTAACTACATATCAGGAACAATAACAGTAACGTTGACTAATTCAAAATTCAAATAACAACTTACTAAGACTTATTCAAACTAGAATAAGATAAGTGGCTAGTGGAGTTAACAAGTATCCACTCTCATCATCTCAGCTAAGACTTATTCAAACTAGAACCAGGACAAGTGGCTAGTGGATTTAACAGGTGTCCACTCCCGTTAGTTACCTGACAGATTAGCTCTCTAAAAACAAGTTTCCTCCTACTCTTAACTTCAAACATGAAATCATATGGTATCTTATAACCAGAATTCATTTACATATATTCATAATGATATATTTTAAGTGCGCATTTAGTTTGATTTTAATTTGACTAAACCTGATTTTCATCAAGCTTCATCTTGACATGAATTTCACATTGGGTTTAAGCCCAGTATGAGTTCCATGGACCTGTCTCTTAGGCCTACTTCCAAAGATTCGGGATTGTTATGCCCAACTTTTGTTTCCCCCCTAAATGAATGGAAAATGCAATATGATCCGATCCCTCTACCCAAAAAATAATTGCAATGATACTGAATAGTTGGTTTCAAGCGTTGTTCCACGGAAACAGGACTTAATTGGGGTCAGATGATTCATAAATCATTAAGGTTGCCATCAAGTGATTGTCAAAATACGCATCAAGTGCACAATTGATTCCTAAAGTTTGGGTCCACACTCCACATAGTATTGTTTTGTTGTGCACCAAAGAATGGTAGTTGAAAATACATAGTTAGTTTGCCATCAAACGGGCTCAAATATACCTTCACTTTCTAATATTAAAAAATTATAGTTGTCATTATTTCAATTTCAGAATTACCCCCATTCAAATTTTTTTTTTTCAGAATTACCCAACAAGATTGATTATGTCATTCAAATCACGTTTGGAGTAAGTATAGATGGGACCACAAAGTCAGACTCGTGATCTATAATCAATTCCTCCACATGTAAAACTATCTTCTGTCTCAAACCACACATCAGCCACTCGTTTCAATCAATGGATACCAAAAACCAGAATGAAACTGCAAATTATACAGGGGATCGCTGTAAATTATAGCAAAGACGAAGCATAGAGTGCTATACAAGAAGCAACAATCCATAGTAGTAGTAGCAGTTAAATACAAATATAAATCACAACTATGTGAGTGCAGGTAGAGGCAGTAGTCGCTAGCTAAAACCTACTCAAAAGCTAAGATCCATCCATTCATACCATAGCTATGGCTAGCTCAAGATCAGAGACTCTCTAAGGGTGCTTCCAATATGCATTGTCTCTTCTGTTGTTCCTGAAAGCGCAGCAACCGACAGAGTAAACAATGATGAGGAAAACAAGGAACACAATGTTGATCACAGCCACCTTCTTCCAATCGCTCTTGATCGTATCCAACAGTCCTGCTTTGCAAGCATTGCAATTGAAACATAGAACATCTGCTTGGTTCTCCCAAGCTGCACAATCGGTATTCGTTGAAGTTGTAGCAGTCGTCGTCCAGTTGGTTGGGCTCACGTATGTGAAACCACAGTCATTCGATGGCTTGCAGCAACCAGACTGTGAATCAAGACACGATTTTTATCACAACTCAGTTCATGCAATCCCAAATTAAGACGATAACAAACCAAATTATGATAAGAACGTCAAGCAAAAGGGCTAATCTTTAATGATGATTAGCACGGATGGATAAGTTTCCTATCTGCTTAAAAAGTCTTTTGGCTTTTTTTTTTCCCTTTCACAGGAAGAAAGGATAGGAAAAGTAAAGAAAGAATCAGAACTTCTTGAGATAGATATTTTTTAAAAAGAATTACCTGAATAGCAGACAAGTGTTCCTTGTAAAACTCAGTGACCGTATCCCGAAGATATTTCTGATTAAAATCAGAGCAAATCTTAGCATCAATCAAGCAACTCTTAATCTTATTCCAATTCTTGGGACTATTAACTCTCTTCTGCAACCAGTTAGAGTAATGTCCCAATCTATACTCCTTGTACCCCCTGTCCGACAACACCTGGCCAGCGCCTTTGTTCGTGACGACGAAAGCGAAGATGGTGAAGCAGAAGAGAACCATTATCAAGACGAACATTACGAGAAGATACACCCAGAGAAGCCAAGACACGCGACAGCACGCGCCTATGAGTCCAGCGAGAGAGACGAGCAAGAGGAACACTCCGAGGATGATCACCGGAGTGTCGAGAAACTTCTCGCACTCGGTTGTACCACGGTTGCGCAGCCAGATCCCCGCCCATAAGATGGGGATTGACAGCAGGAAGGTAATGAAGTTGAGGATTCCAACTAGATTGTTACTGATTCGGAACATGATTGCAAGTTATTCGAAAATTTATCGACGGTGTTTGGGCAGTGAGAAAGTAGGGGTCTTGTGGGAGATATAAGAAGAGAACGTGTAGTGGGGAGGATAAACCGTATGCGCGAGGGAGGGGGTTACAAGGAAAGTGCAGAGAGAGAGACGGTTATAACTTCACGCGCTTCGGTCACGCGTATTCCTTAAAATTGCTGACACGGAATTAAATACCTTATTTAATTATTGCCTGTAACGGATACCAAGGGTCAACGAAGAGATGCGTGATTGTTTCGATTAAGATGATTTGAATGAGAGATTTTTATTACCTTTTTTTAAAATAAACTTTAAATTTATAAATCATATTTTGATAAACTTCAAATAAAAATTAAAAATTATATTCGAGGACAAGAAGAAGTCTTTGAAGACGAGAAAACCTCACTCCGTGTAATGTTTACACAATTATCTCACAAGACACAGTTCCTGTCCATACATTTCTGGTTTCATTTTCATATTTGCTTCCATAGGGATTCCCACACGTCTGCTTTGACTGAATAAAATGGGAAATATATATAATCCAAACTAACAGCTAAGAAGCACGGACACACTAAAATAGAGTCGTGTTCGCGTGTCGGACATATGTCCGTGTCAAACACGTACATGTCCGTGCCGAACAAAAGTGCATATATTTGCTCTATATTTTTTAAGAAGGGCTTATAAAGTATAAAAATATGTATGAACTATCAAGATATTAAAAGTTTTGAAACACATCAATCAATATTTATTATATTATGGATTTTGAATTTTTGTTTCTTAATTCTAAATTTTATAATATATATATATATATATGCTATGTCCGTGTCCACAAATTGTAAAAATTAGTGTGTCCTCATATTCATATCGTGTCACGTGTCCGTGTCTATTTCCGTGCTTCTTAGGTTAAAAGATAATAAGCTAGTTTTCACACTAACTTGGTATATTCAATGCTTATGTAAAAGCCAAGGTTCCGATGCATAAAGTTTACTCAGCTTACAATGTTCCTCGTAATTGTACAACGTCAACGCTTGACTTGCTCCTTCAGTTTGTGCTTTTCACGCTTTCAGAAGACTTGTTCTGTTTCTTCCTCGCGACGAGAGGAGTTCTTAATGTGGCAGTTTTGGACACGCTAATTTAAAATGTTCGTGAGGTGTTCAAATTGGCTACCGTCGCTATCTTGGGTCCAAACAGAACCCAAGTAATTAGTTCTAATCCGAAACACCGTCATCTCGTACCACAGGGTGTCGTAGACGCAAGAAACAACCCATAGGTTGTCGTCTTCTTGACTTTACAGGCTTTTTAAAGTCACGGTGGTTAAGATAAAAGAGCGGTCTTACCCATAACAACTGTGAAATTAAAGCCAAATTATTTTAATTATAAATTTAAATTTATTTTGATTAAATTAATTCATACATCTTAACGTAGGTTTTACAATCATTTTGTTGCTTAATTGAAGTTCAATTTTATTTCTGGGGTATAACAGATTTTTTTTGTTTGGGTTGATCATGATCATAGCTCATATGTTACCCATCAAAATCATCAAGCAAACAGCCGACTGAATAATATGAATGGATTTTTGTTTTTAAGCTACGTGGTATCATTGTCATGTCACCATGACAACTATTGGTACCATATTGGTGTGTCTATTTCTTCTTGTTTTTCTTAAGTTGATGGACCCAGATGATTCCTTTAGTGAAATAGTCCATCTGGTTTCACATTGCATATTCCTGGTGTGCGGAGAGAAAGTGAATGGAAGTTTCAATGCCAATATGAAGACATATATAGGTAAGTGTTTTAAGGTCAGAAATGGCACAGAAATATGGTAAGCGAAAAATAGTTCAACAACTCCACAGACCATTCCATCACAAAGTTTGTCCTAGTCAATGATTTCAAAACCCAATTCATGATTTATATCATAGGGAAAATGAAACAGCAGAGCAAGAGTTCACATTTTGCTTATTAATAGGCTTTCTTTCTTCTTTGTGGAAGTGAGAAACTCTTTTGCCCATTCCTCTTCCATGTGGCTTCGTCAGAAGTTCAATGAGATCCATCAATAGTTGTCGGCTATATGGCGACTGACCTTAAAATATTTTGACTTAAAAGCCATCTTTCGTGCTTAATTTTCAAATAGCAAAACAAACATGTAGGAGAGATGACAACTTAGTAAAGATCAATATTCAACGAATTAATTTCAGTTTAATCGAATTTGAATCTGAATTTAATAAAAAATATTTAGATTGGACCGGTTTTACAATATTAATTAGATCATCTGAAATTATTTAAACAAATTATATTTGATTAAATTCAAATTCAGATCTGATTTTTTTTTTAATTTCAACACGTGTCTCAACAAGCAGGGTACAAAAAGAAACCTAAAAGGAATGACAAATTAAAATAACAAAAACAATTTAAAAAAATCCAGACATGTCCTTCACACTATAAGAGTCAAAGGAAACACTAAGCATTATTGATTCATTATCAATGGACAACCAAGACGTACCAGAAGTACATTGAGCAATGTCACCCAAGAAGATTCGTCCGAGTGCTGGACAGAGATCAAAGAGGTCCGGGAAACGTTCCATTCTCTCTCTGTTCATTCCACCTCTCAACCTGCAGCAATTTAAGAACATCGAAGAAGGAGCAAAATGTGACTCGAGGAACAGAGAATGCTTGCTTTCGTTATACAAATTGAAAACAATCCAACTGTAAGGAACTTATCTATTCTAAAAAATCCATCAATAATGGAAGAATCAAAACTTCTAGACATTAACACCCTATAAGCTTACAACCAACAAATCAACTCATGTCTACTGCTGGATGTAAAATTGGATGAAAACACAACACTAGCATTATATAATTCAAGTGTGACTACAATAGTACTGCATTAGTCAAACAAATAAAAGAAATCAGATGATGGTAGTCGACATCCAAACAAAACGTCAAAAACCCATAAATCATCCAATCAGAATTACATTACTTTTTTCAACTTTCTTAATAGGGATAATAGTCCAATCTTTTTGTGTTTTTTTTATTTGACGTCCAAGTTTTTAAATTTTTTAATTGACTAACTTTTTATAACATTACAATTCACTTCAAAATGTTATTTTTGTTAATATTTTACTAATTTAACTAACGAAATATCTTTTGTCCATAACAAGTAGATATCTACATAAAAAATTAATTGCTAACTAATCATTTATATAGACGAAAACACCCAATAGAATATGTTAGTCCACGTAAATGGTTAAGTGGCAATTAATTTTCTACACAGACGCCTACATTTTATAAACACTGAATTGAAAAAAATCCTAAAAGATTTGACACTTTATAATTTGTTATCCCTTATTTATGTTACCCTTGAAAAGCTTGCAATGGCAAATATTGATTCCATTAGCAGACAATAAGCAGAAAACAGGTAATGCAACAAAATCATCACAAGTTTATCATATTGCATGAATCATCAAATCCTACACCACCCATGATCTACCACTGCTCTTTAGAAACTAGAACAGCTGCAACTAAAATAAAGTAGCAACACGAATACCATCCAATTCCAATTGAATGCAAAGTTTAACAATTTAAAAGATAATCTAGGTTTCAAAATATTATGAAGTGACTTCTTAATCCAACATGGTTAAAGGTAAAAAGTGATCTGCTCACCCATTCTCCAGGGCAAAGGGCACGATAATATTTGGCAAATCTTTCACAATCATTAGATTCATCACCCTTTGCTGCCACACACCTGTATGGTATAATGCGAGCTCAAGTATGATGACTTTATACACACATACATATATAACAAATTTAAATGAAAATCGTACAAAGAAGGTACCTGTGAAACTCGATGTAGCGAGTGAAACAGTGCCTAGTTTGATTTGTTGTAGGGAATCGAAAGTCAGCAGGAGCAGTTTTCAGCTCAATCTAAGAAAATGTTTATTACACACACACACAAAAAGGCTAATATCATAATTATCGACGAAACAAGAGAATGCACCTAATGGCTACGATTAAAACAGTTTGGCCAACATGGGGAAAACGAATAGTTTAACCATCAGAAATCTCAAGAGAAAAGTTGAAAGTTTTATCAAACATTGTCCATTTCTCGAGAACCAAACGAAGGATTCTATAACAAAATCAAACATAAACTTATCTAGAAACATAGAAAGAGCGAGAGAGAGAGGAAAACTGACCTCGTCGGCCATGGCTAGTAACGATAAAATCCAGTCGGAGTAATTTGGGGTTGGATCGTTCGTTCGTTTGTTTAGCGATTCGCTGAAATTTCTCAACGCTTACCGCCACTTAGAACTCTTAACGTAGTGGGACTCACAATCTGAAAGTGGAGTACCACGAAACGCTGCGTTCTGGATTCAGGTAGCAAGCCCAAGTAATTATAAACAATACAGCATTACCCACCCGATCCAATACCCAATTTTTCCTAAATAAATACTAAACCTTGGTCCTTTTTTTTAATCGTAATTATTATTTTTTGAGTATGTAATAGATAATAAATTTAGGTAATAGCACCTAAATTGCATATTATATGTAAACTACTTAAAAATTGGCGATAAATTGTCAAATAACAAAATCGATCCAATATTTATAAAATTAAATAATTAAACTTTTAATTAGTTATAATAAATTGAGAAAACAGATCTTAAAATGTCAAATTATTTGAGATTTTTTAATTTAGCATCAAATTTTTACAAATTTTCAATTTAGTGACTAATCTTTTAAAATTTGTATAAATCGATTAAAATATTATTTTTATAGATGTGATTAATAAATAGGTATCTATGTAAAATATGGGAAATATGCTATATCAGCAAAAATAAAATTTTGACTTGATTTAAAATGTAAAAGGTTCATCAATAAATTGAAAATTTTTAAAAGATTAGGCATTATCTAATTTGTTATTCTAAGTAAATTTAATCATGGTGTTAGAGAAGTTTTTATAGTCCTTAAATAAGGATTTTGAATTACAAATTGAGCATGTTATCAATTATTTATTGTCTTGCTTGTTCGATTTAGAGATGGTAACGAGTCAAGTTGGATTTGGGTCTGGGTTGCTAAGGGCTCCTGCTTAGGGTAGCAAGCTCAAGTTTGAGCTCAACTGTGCCAAAGGCAGCCTAAGCTCGAGTCGTAGCTTGACTCAACCCAACCAATTTTTTTTAAATTTAAAATGTTAAAATGACATCTTTTTTAATAAAATGACGTCATTATATATAAAAATCGAGTCTGGGGTTAAGATGGACTTAAGTAACTCGAACCTAAGCTTAGCCCCGGGCTTAATTTTTCTAAGGACCTAGTCAACTGAGGCACGGCCCTTGACTTCAGGCTAGGATCGGGCAAGTTAGGTTGAACTTAGGCTTAGTTGTCATCTGTATTTCGATCAACTCAAAATTATTTATATTATTTTTTGTCTCAAGAGGATCTTAGCTCAATGTTTTTAATTATTTTATCTTCATAATAACTAGGATATTGTCCTATTATTACACACGCCAATTTAATCTTCCCAAGATAATGGAATTTTAGGGTATACAAGTATTTTTTTTAAAATTCGGGTATACAGGTTATTAGTTAAAAGACATTTATAACAGCCGTCGCATGTAAATTGTACAAATCTGATTATGTCTAGGCTTAGAACAAACAAGTAGGAACTTTACCTTTCTAACAAGATCTTCTTTTGAATTAATCTAACATCACAATCATTTGATATTTTAACAGTTTTGTTGGTTTTGACTAAATCTACCAGAAAGTTTGTGACGAAACAATCAGATAAATGTGTCAAAACCAAATCTTTCTCTCTATTCTTCCTAGTATCTCTCGAACAACTTTTGACTATGGAGGAGTAATCAGCAATCTCATCACTCTTACCTCTTCACTCTCCAAACCATCCTCATGACCACCACTTGTCAAGATCATAGCAAAACACATGTTATCAGTTTCCCATAACATGAAGTGGGATACATAGAAGTGTGAAGTGGGATATATAGAAGGGCTAATTCACTTTTTTGTGATCATTCCCTGACCCTTACTCAGTGATTCACATGGCAGAGAATCCTAAAGCTGTGGAGGCAATAGCAGTAATGGCGGCACCTGCAGAAGAACCTAAAAAAACTAAAGCCAACAACGAAGCTCCTCAAGGGAAGAGCCTTTCGGGTCTAGTGTCCATTGTCACTTGTATTCTTTCTCTTCCAATTCTTGCGTCGGCCATATGGCTACTGTACATGAAAGATTATGATTGTGAGAAGCTAATAAGATTGCCCTCTTTACAAACTGGTCTTGGCATTGGCTTGATCTTCCTGTTCTTGGTCAGCAACGTCGCTGTGTTCTTAAGGTCTCGTCTACCAGTTCCAGGCTTGTTTATGGTTATGGTGCCGCTGATCGTGATCCTCACTATGGGGCTAGCACTTGTGGGAGCGAACAAGTTGGAGAGTGGGAAGATAGTGGCCACCCCAATGTGGTTCAAGCGCAAGATTCATCAAAGCCATAACTGGGAGAACATCAAAGCATGCCTTTATAGCACAGAAATATGTGAGGATCTCGCATCTAGGTCATTGGCACTGAAAGGTTTTGACTTCAGCGTCAAGAAACTATCGTTCATAGAGGTAGGTAGTCCGATTGTATATATAATCCGCATTAGTTCCGTGTGTTCCTTACATTAAAGCACTTGATCAGTGTTTTTAATAAACTAATACTTGTTCTTGTTGCTGTGTTCTGTGAATGAAGTTTGGATGCTGTAAGCCTCCTGAAATATGCGGAATGGAGTATGTGAATGCCACATTTTGGAAGAGAGATGGAAGTAGAAACATGAACAATCCATATGTTAGCGACTGTAATAAATGGAGCAATGACCCAATAAAGCTGTGCTATGATTGCGACACATGTAAACAAGGGTTTATGAAGACGATGGAAAGCAAATGGTGGAAGCTTGGACTGTTCCTCATTTTGACATCTTTACTTCTAATCGTTTCTCATATATTGCTATTCGTTGCTGTAATGTTGGAGCGTTATGAAGGGTAGTAGAACCATTTGAGTCCTGAGGGAAATTGGCCCTGTAGTGTTCTTTTCCTTTTCTTTTTGGGTTTTTCTTAGAATTCGTTTAAGTTCATAGCTGTTCTTTTTTTGTAGGTTAATAAAGTAAAACGATTGGAGTTTTTGTTATTTCCTTTTCCTTCATTAGCTTTTAAGCTTTTTTCTCCTTCCATGTTTGCAAAATCTTAATTGGTATCAGATGCTTGATTATAGCATTATTGAAGTATGTATGAACTGATTGGTACAGTAGGGAAACATATGAACTTATGGAAATCCTTGAAGATATGAATTTGCTGAGTTTTGACGAATAGAAAACTAAAAATGTCGAATTACGTCATATCAGCTATTATGCCAATATTACAAACGTAGAAACAGAATACAATTCCTCAAAAGACACGAATCTTAACCCTGTCAATTACCACATTAGCTTGCATGCATGTGTACCAATTAATTGCCAAGAAAGCATCCGGTCTATACTGTACAAATAACCTTAATCTAAATTGTACACATGTTAAAAGGTTGCAAAACCTACGATAAGCCTCCACAATCTTTACGAGCGGGCACAAATAGAAGCTTCTTTAATTCAACAACTAGCCATTTATATAAGGTGAGATTGTTCAACCCCTATGCTAGACACCAGAGAACAGAAAATGATGAACTTTAAAGCATAATTAGTCACGTTTTCTGATTAGGCACAGGCTCAGAAGGCTCTCCGACAGCCGAGTTGTCACCGTTATTAGACAAAGCTACACCGGCAACAGAACCAGAGGCAGCTACAGTATTGGCAGTTGTAGTATTGGCAGCTGTATATGGCACTTCTACGGGACGCTCAGCATCCATTTGAACAGGGGGCCTTCCATATGCATCAGCGTAGTTACTGCCACTATGCACATGGGGTGTGCATGAATGATCAGCACCTGCATAGCTGCTACCATATGCATTTGGAGCTGGTATGGCAAATACCAGCAGTTTAGAACAAACAGGAAAGAAAATGCGATGTGTAAGTTTTAGACCAAAAATAACCACAAAAAAGTTAAGGAAAACCTACCACGAACTCTTATCTCAGCATTCATGACCTCAGCATTCAACTTTTCCACCTCTCTTGCCATCCCAATTAGATCCTGCTCCATGGCCTGCATTTGCTGGACCGTCTCTATGTTTGTTCCTTTTTCGTGCTCAAATATAGCTCTGCTCAATCCAAGGAAGAAAAGTAAGTTGTCTAACACACACAAAACAATACAGTGATAACCATGGCATATCTACATGTCAACTATAAGATCAGTGAAAGTACAAGCATCTATGCTTACAAGATAACCACTCATCAACTAATATATTATCATTTAACCACTCATCAGAAACTAATATAGTATCAACCCATTACACCAGCAGTGATGCAAATTTGGTGAAATAAACCACCCTCTTCCTTCACCTCCAATGCTGATTCCACCTCTCCCCCAGACCCCGGCCTCTAAAATTATAAAACAAAGAGGTAAAACATTTATCTCCCATTTTATTTACATCTTCTAAGGCACCTCTTCATTAGAAATTTATAATACAATTAATTCAAGTAGAAGCAAAGGAATATTCACCAGGCAATTGATGAGACGACAAGGTTGAATAACCAGAAGGGTAAGCATGGAACAGTAAGGATTAATGAGCAGCAAAATACTGATATATTGGACAAAACACTGTATTACTAAACAAACAGATACAGTTAGGGACCAAGTCCAGATTCTATCGCATCTTTATATAGAGGATAGGTGCCAGAGGAGCATTTCAGATTTTCAACAGATCTGTCACTTAGCAGTTAATACTTTTTCTTCTCAATAATTATCACATGAAAAGCGGAAAGAAATTTTGTGATCATAGTACACTCAGGACTCGTTATAATGAAAAGAATAATCGTAAGAACATTCATGACTTACCGTAACCTCTTATATTCACGCTTCACATTGTCACGCTCAGCAAGCAAATCTGGTAGACTCCTAATATCAGTATGCAGTTTTTTCAACAATTGTGGCGCCTGTAAAAGTTGTACAGCCAACGCCTCTCGTTCTTTAAACAGGCTCTGTGCCTCCATATGTGCCTGTTTCAGCTCATTTTTCACATGCTCACCAACCCTAATATCTGATTCCATTTTTGCAATCTTGTCCCGTAAAATCATAATCTGAGCATCACTTTCATTTTGTATGCTTCTTATGTGTGTCCTGAGTCGTTGAGCTTCCTGCTGAGTAGCGACAAGGTCCTGCTTCAAGGCCACCTGACTATCCACAAGTCTACGATTATCCAAATCAAGTTGTTCAATTTCAGCTGCCTGAACAGCAATCTTATTCTCTAAAAGATCAAGAGGAGGAGATGAACCACGTTGTGCATGGACAACACGCCTCTCTACTGTTGACGGGATATGACCTCTTGCAGCCATTAACGTGAAAGTTCAATTTAACTCAAACAATCACAATTTCTGAAGTGTAAATCCCTGTTTGCAGCAAAAGAAAAGTTGAACCAACAATAGCTAATTGAGCAATATCTTGGTGACTTAAAATCCACCGAGTTTTGGCTGCGGAGGCTCTAACTACGAGCATAAACCACTGCAGAAAATGCACACATACTTTAAAAAGCATCTAAATTCTCAGTTAACTCATCCCCTAAAATCGCAGCAAAGTAAGGCACTTGACGTTTAACCAAAATTTTGAAAACACTCTTCTGATAACGTCTAGCATATACCTAAGTTAGACATTCACTTCCTTTGAGAAAGGACTACAATGTCACTGCCCAACAGTCCCCATGTCCCATCGTCCCATCATCATAAACTTATATTCACAAATAACAGCATTACAAGTTCCAGATTCTATGTCAAGCATTGCAAGCTCTAGTCTTTATGTCCCTTATGTTATATTCAGTAGAACAAGAAGCCAAATTTAGCGAAAAGTATCATCAATCCTACAAAACAGAGACACAAATTCGCGAATCTAAGAAGGACGAAAGTTGAATTTGCGAAAGCTTTCGACTTGAACGATTCCAACTATCGAATTTTTGAACGAACGAGTTACAAACGACTCAATACATAAGAAAATCTTCAAGATTTTGATTTTCGAAGCAATAACCTAAAATCTAGAATCTTTTAGCCGATAATGTGAAGGAAACAGCAATAGAAGTGAAAAAGATGATGCACAAAGTGAGAAAGAGTCAAAGTACCGGGGACGGGACTCGCCGGTGGCAAAGAATTGGTCGCCGATACTAGAGCCCAGACTCAGAGACTCTCGTTATCAAGGATTTAGATTTCCCCTCCTGACCAAATATTTCATTTGCTAATTTTAATTTTAAAATTTGGGTTGGAATTTAATTATTTCATAAATTTGCGTATTAAAATTAATCATATTATCTAATTCATTTCAAATAAATTATGTATGGCTATTCGTAATTTATTTGATTTTTTTATTAAAAATGTAAATAAATTTTAATTTAATTTTTTATATTTTATATCTATTTTTTATTCGCATAAAATCCTTAACAACAACAATAATATACAAAAGAAAAGGACCTTAATTATACTTAATCTCTTCTTTGCATTTTATAAATAAGCCCCTATGATTTTCGGTCTTTACTAATTGTTTCGACGCTCGCTTTATTATAGAATTATTTATATTTATAAATCTTTCACCTTTTATATTTATAAGATTTTTTTTAATAAATGAAGTGATATTTATTAATTGTGAATAATAAATTAGTCTAAAATAAAGTTATGTTGAAGCATGATTTAAAGTTTTGTCTGTTTAACTTGGTCTGTAGTTTGTTATTAAGTTGAGATAGTAACCAATTGTTTTGTGAATTGATTAGTTGGAGGGTCCAATTGTGTTGTTTATGTTACTAGAGTCGCGAGTCCGTAAATTTCTAATTGATCATTTGATTGTAAGGCTATATAAGGTAGACCTGTTCTATTTTTAATTAATGAATAAATAGTCCTCTTTTAAGTCATAATAACGATCTTCCTTTGTTAATCGTTTTTTATTTCTTCTTCTCCAACAAAATTGGTATCAGAGATGGCTAATAACGGCAACGTAATAGGTACTACACAATCACTAATTCTCATCTTCAAGGGAGAGTATTACGAGTTTTGGAGCATTCGTGTGAAAACTCTACTCAAGTCTTAAGATTTATAGAAATTTGTAGAGTATGGGTTTACAAATCCGGATGAAGAAACAAAATTGCGTAAGAATAAGAAGAGAGATTCCGAGGCATTGGTGATTATCCAGCAAGTTGTCCATGATAGCGTCTTCTCACGTATTGTTGCGGCAACCACCTCGAGACAAGCATGGTTAATTTTAAAGAAGGAGTTTCAAGGTGAATCGAAAGTCATGGTGGTGAGATTGCAATCACTTCGACGTGACTTTGAAACTTTGATGATGAAAAGTGGAAAATCAATTGCTGATTTCTTGTCACGGGCAACGACAATAATCAGCCAAATGAGATCTTACGGAGAGTAGATTACCGATCGGACCATTGTTGAAAAGGTATTGAAACACTTGACTCCAAAATTTGACCATGTAATTGATGCTATAAAAGAATCTAAGGATTTGTCAGTTTTTTCCTTTGATGAATTAATAGGGTCTCTGCAAGCCCATGAAGAGAGAATTAATAAATCACTTGAAAAGAATGACAAAAAGGCTTTTCAAATGAAGGAGGCAACCACCAGAGTTGGAGAAGGTGAAAGTTTCGTAGGAAGAGGTCGTGATAGAAGTGGATTTCGAGGTCGTGGTCGTGGCCGCGGACGAGGTAGAGGTAGAGGTAGATACGATAGGTATAAGAAGTCCAACGAGCAAAAAACTACAAGCAGAATATTCAATGCTATAATTGCAAGGGATATGGGCACGTACAAGCCGATTGTTGATACAAAGATTAGAAAGCCATTTATGCAGCAGAAAATGAAGAGGAAAGTAAAGAAAGTAAGCTTTTTATGGCTTATTATAGTACTAACCATATATCTAGCAATGTGTGGTTTGTAGATAGTGGTTGTTCGAATCATACGTCGGGGAACCAAATGTATCTTTGAGAAGCTGGATGAAACATAGAAGATGAAAGTGCAACTTGGAAACAAAAAGGAGATGCAAGTAGAAGGGAAAGGTACGATCAAAATCAAGACTAGCAATGGTAAAATAAAGTGTCTGTACAGTGTTCAATTTGTACTTGATCTTAAATATAATTTATTGAGTTTTGAACAACTACTGGCTGGTGGTTACTCCATATTATTTGATGATGATGCTTGTGTTATCAAAGAAAAGCGATCAGGCCGTGTGATGGTAATTATCAAAATGACGCAAAACAGAATGTTCTCGCTGGAGGCTTCAAATATGGAAAGTTTTGTTCTTGCTGCTGGTGGAAAAGATGACTCAAAATTATGGCATTTACATTATGGGCATCTCAACGTTAAAGGCTTGAAACTGTTGTGTGATAAAGGTATGGTTCTTGGACTACCAAAAATTAGCTCCATTGATTTATGTGAAGGATGCGTTTATGGAAAACAAACAAGAAATTCTTTTCCTGTTG